>OX381710.1:12362527-12573371 GCA_947462335.1 Harmothoe impar
GGGCACAAAATTGAGTCCAATGTTGAATCAACATTGAATCAATGTTGAGTCAACATTGACAACCATGTATCAATGTTGATTCAATGTTCTGTGCCCACTGGGTTATACTACTCACCCCCTCCATATCTAACCTGAGATAAAATGTCATGTCCTTATACTACTCACCCCCTCCATATCTAACCTGAGATAAAATGTCATGTCCTTATACTACTCACCCCCCTCCATATCTAACCTGAGATAAAATGTCATGTCCTTATACTACTCACCCCCTCCATATCTAACCTGAGATAAAATGTCATGTCCTTATACCACTCACCCCCTCCATATCTAACCTGAGATAAAATGCCATGTCCCTATACAACTCACCACCCCCCCCCCCCCGCCCCCGAACTAACCTGAGATAAACCGTCATGTCCGTATACTACTCACCCCTCCCCCCCATATCTAACCTGAGATAAAATGTCATGTCCCTATACTACTCACCCCCACCCCCCCCCCCCATCCCCGATATCTAGCCTGATATAAAAAGTCGTGTCCCTATACTACTCATCCCCGGTACTCATCCCCCCCTCCCAATCTCTTACCTGAGATAAAATGTCACGTACCTACACTATTCACCACCCCCCATAGGGACTGATAAGAAATTCACCCATAATGCACTGCTCTGGAGTCGGGGGCCTAAACACAATGCATTGCTCTGAGTCAAGATGGCGGCCCCCCATAGCCTAATATAATGCGCTAGTGCCGTATACTACTCACCCTCCCCCCCCCCCCCGACACACCCACATTTAACCTGAGATAAAACGACATGTCCCTATACTACTCACATCGACCGCGTCCCCCCCCCCCACATACATCTTACCTGGAATGGCTCCACTATTTCAAAGACACATCAGTTTTCAATGTAATGCATACATGTAGGTTAGATATGTGGGGAACCATAATAGTTAGCATGGCGTGCACCAGGGCGTGTACGCAAGTATTTCTTTACGTCTGTCCGATTTTCAGACCAGACGTATGTCTGACCCTCTGAAGGCCACTCCCATGCCACACAAAAAAAGAGATTCTCATCACCGGGTGCTGAAAAGTGTGACGAGAGTGTTTCTTACTCTTTTAAGAATGGCTCATGTCGTCTGTCACTATGTTTTTTGAGCCTCATGCCGCATGTCACTAGGCTTCATGACGATTGTCGATTTTAAGAAATATGTCGCCATGTCGAATTTGGTGGTCCACACCCATATATGAGAAACTAGTTCAAATATGTTAACCCTTTAAGGACGGCATGATGCCTTAATGCATCAAGCCCTTGGCCGGCATCATGCATGATCTACCAAAATTCAGCACCGGGGAGTTACTCACCGGGGAGTTACTCACCGGGGAGTTACTCACCGGGGAGTTACTCACCGGGGAGTTACTCACCGGGGAGTTACTCACAGGGGAGTTACTCACCGGGGAGTTACTCACCGGGGAGTTACTCACCGGGGAGTTACTCACCGGGGAGTTACTCACCGGGGAGTTACTCACCGGGGAGTTACTCACCGGGGAGTTACTCACAGGGGAGTTACTCACCGGGGAGTTACTCACCGGGGCTGAATTATTGCATCATGCTGACAAATATATTTGAGCAACAGCTGTCCATAAAGGGCTAAGTCTAAACTGTATTCAAGAGAAATAACAACGTGTCAATTGCACACCATGCACAGAACATGAGGGCTATGTTTTACCTGACCAGTAAAGGCCACCGCAAACGGCATGTTTTGATCAGATGTCTTGGTCATCTGATCTAATCAGAGCATATCAAACATATTTTATATGCTCTGATCCAATCAGTGGGAGTCCCGCAAACAGAGCTTTTCCTTGGTTACTGATCGAGACATCTGATCGAAACAGGCCCTTTGTGGTGGCCTTAAGGCAATCGCCATTGTTTTGAGGTGGCCGGCGGCGATCGTAGTGACAAAATTGTTATGACACAATAAAGTTCTGTGCAGATTTATCATTTTATATATGTGTGTGTGCGCGGGGGGGGGGGAGGAGTAGTTCATGACATGTGTTAAGCCACTCGAAACAAAGTGGTTTTTATCACCAATTTACTCGTGGGCTGAGATGTATAGGAAAATATATGTTTTTACCATTAAAATCCACATTTTAGTAGTTAAGACTATATTGATCTTAAAAAGTGGGGAAAAGGTAAGTTACTGCATTAATGGCAGTATTCGCTTTGATTTGATATCAAATATGCCGATATTTGTCTCTTTTTATCCCGTTTTCCTCAAAACATGATTTTTATAATGCGCGTTGTTATGAGAAACCATTTAATTTTTTTGAGAGGTCTTATGAGCGATCAATTAAAATCTTGGGAAAGAAACACACAAAAAACCTGTATAGGACAGGCCGTCACATACTGGTGAGGGTTATTTCACGTGTGTGTGTGAAATAGGCTTTCCTTGATTAAATCAATGGGGCTGTCGTATTTAGGCCCTACCATGAAATAAATAGACAAAGGTGCACGAGTTTCAGTCTGTTAGCTGGGTTATTTCACGAGTATTCGACGAGGCCATAGGCCGAGGGAAATGCGGCCCAATGGTCAACAAGTGAAATAGCCCAATCAACATACTTAAGTGAGTGTACTTTTGTGTTTATTTATTATCTTTTTCGATTCAAATTATTAGAAATATAGTATGGGGAGCCTAAAATTGCTTATTTCTATGGTATACAAATGTAAACAAAACGTCATTGATGACGTCCCAGGGTCGTGAAATACGGACATGGGTTATTTCACTGGGGGAGTGAAATACGGACCTCTTTAGTTAACTCAATGGCACTGCTGTATTAAAGATGGTATATCAGCTAATAGACTTTCCAAACCTTTTCTTCAAAATGGATATAATTTTTAATGTCAAGGGTTTTGTTATTATTTTAGCTGACATGCAGTGCTCAATGTTGAATACATTTGTCTATAAATGCATGATTTGTGATAGAAAACAATGTTGCTTATTCACCTCTCTGACTTGGTGTCCCCCCTTTGTGAGCATATTGGGAACTAAGCTAATAGGGAAAGCACTTAGTCATGAAGTATAAACACATAGGGAGTTTTAGTATCGACCTACAATAAAAAATATTGCACTGCATGTGCTCATCTTATAGACTAAGACACTACCAATAATTTTAAAAGTTAGGGAAGACGTATGGGATAGGCTATACAATAGGAATATGATAAGACTAAAAAATCTCCAAACATTTAGCTGACACACCATCTTTAGGGAGTGCTCATTTTTTAACAACAGGGGGGGGGGGGCGGTGAGATTTTGCGCGGAGCGTGCGAAATTGTTTACCCCCCCCCCGGCAGGCCGAAAATTGCGCTCGTTCGCGCTCCTTTGTAGCATAGTAACGCGCGGGCTTTTGCCCTCAAAACAGGTTGAATTTCAACAGGCTCCAAATTTTTTACCCCCCCCCCCAAATCCACCACCCCCCTGTTGTTAAAAAATGAGCACTCCCTTAAATACATGTTACCTGTTGTGACCAGTAGGTATCTTGACACCTGGGAATGTGAGAGAAGCACCAAAAGGCCAGCGGCACACGCCATGGCCTGGTTATTAACACCACCTATCAACCATTTAAGGACGGCATGATGCCTTAATGCATCATACCGTCGTCATGATACATGAATGCAGCCCTGGTGGGTAACTCGACAGAGCTGCATTCAAGTATCATGCTGACCCTATGGGCCTGAGACACTCCCAACGGGTCAGTATGATGCACCAATTCAGCAGCCCCAGCGAGTTACTCACAAGGGCTACGTTGGTGATGACAAATGCCATATTTTAATTACATACTGTCCATGAAGGGTTCATCATTTGAGCACAGTATGATGCCTTAAAGTTCACGCTCATGAGCAACTCCTCAGCCCTGCTTTAATGCATCATGCCGACCATTCATGAATGTATCAACCCTGTAGGATCTGCATGATGCAAAAATGCAGCACTGAGGAGGTACTCGCCATGGCTGCATTCATGCATCATGCCGACACAGGACAAATGTATGTCATACATTGTCAGGTAGCCTCTGGTGAATGTGAGAAATTAAGTTTAAGTGTTGTTCAAAAAATGCATTAAAGCGGCATAATCACCGAGCGTGTCCCACTCACAATTCTAGTACTGTTCTACTCTACTATGGGGTAGCACCGCGAGTGGTGATATTGCTCCTTTAACCCTTTAAGGGTGGCATAGTGGTTAAATGTGCGGCACTCTTGGTCGTCATGATGCGTGAATGCAGCCCTGGCAAGTAACTCGCCAGGACTGCATTCATGCATCAGGACGACCCTACGGGGTTGAGGCACTCCCAAAGGGTCAGCATTACCCACGGATGCAACAAAGGGTAGTTACTTGCCGGTCTACATTCATGCATCATGACAACAAATGTCATCTTTTAGCGACATGCCGTCCTTTAAGGGTTAAGGCGCCATGCGGCCCTTAAAGGGTTATCAAATTAACAAGGTGCAGGTGGGAACAGCTTCCAGGTATACTGCTATAGGTTCCCATGCTGTGACGACGTGAGGAATGTAACGGTGGTCATCTAACCCCCCACTCCCTCTACCCCCCCCCCCCCCCCCAGCTAGACACCCCCCCCCCCCCCACCCACGACACCCGCCAAGACAATGATACCTCCCTCCCCACACCACACCACACACGGCCACGATACCAACTGCAGCCCCCCCCCCCCCGCGCCAACACACACATACACTTACCGTACTGTCACATTTCAGCGCCGGGTTTTATAATACCGCCTGTCTTCTGTCTATAAGCACCGGGGGTATATTGGTCTAGAAATTGTTCTTGAATTTTGAGGGGTGGGTGAGTAGTTTAGGGACATGATGTTTTATCTCAGGTTAGAGGGGGTGGGGGAGTAGTATAGGGACATGACGTTTTCTATCAGGTTAGATATGGGGTGGGTGAGTAGTATAGGGACATTGCATTTTATATCGGGTTAGGGGCGGGGGGAGAGGGCGGGTCGTAGCATAGGAACATTACATTACTCAAAAACAATGGGGACACTTTTCTTTGTGAAAAATGCCAAGCTGTTTACTCAAAAAAATCATACACTTTGTACCACCATACGTGTATGTACCACCAACGAATAAGGTGTGTTTCCAAAGACGAGAATGAATTTCGTGCACATCTTGTGGTCGATAAAATGATTTAAAACTTTCTAAAACCTTCAACAAAATAAGCGCCGGTGACCTGGGCTGTTTTCCAGGCGACGTGGCGACCTTGTACAATACTGTAAGCGACCTGTCGACTTTTGGACAAATGTGGCTATAGCATAATGGGTCAAAAAAGCGACTTTGCCACCTGGAGCCCTTGATGTCGGCGACTTTCCAACCTCAGGGGGGGGGGGGACCCCTCTGCACCGCCATAAATGATTTTAAACCTTCATAAAAATGAATGGCGGGTGCTTAGAGGCAGCAGTCCGATAACAGGTTTAGGAAGACGAGATTACATTTTGTAAATAACTTGTGGTCAATAAATGATTTTAAACCCTCATAAATCAGTGGGTGCCTAGACGCAGCAGTCCGTCAGCCGGTTTTTTGGTTTGAATCGGTTTTTATTGACACAATATATATATAGAGTGATTGTCCACAAGTTGCGAAGTCGAAACAGTGCTGTTTTCATTTCATATCTTGTGGTCAATAAATTATCAATAAACCTTCAGAAAAAAAATCAGCGGGTGTTTAGAGGCAGCAGTACGGTACCAGGCAGGGAGGTGGTAGTGATGGTGGTGGTGGTGTGTGTGTGTGGGGGGGGGGGGACCCCTGTGGGGATGTCGGGAAGGCGCCCACCTGTGGCCGTCAGCCAATCAGGAGGCGTGTACCACAGGTATAAAGGTGTGCGGGGAGGCAGGTAGGTGTAGAGGAGACTACAGGTGGTGGGAACTGACACCAGTAGCAGGCCACCCACCATGGAGGCACCTCCAGCACCTTGTAAGCACCACGCCACCCGCCGCCACCCTCCTACAACACATAGTAAGTAGTACTCACACACACACCTCTCCTACTACCCTTTACATACTTTCCTCTCCTACTATACCCTTAGGGCCATAACCCATTACCCGATTTGGTGCCATTATCGGGTCAATACATCCACAAAATTATACTACAAAGTACTGCACTGGGTCTGTTTGTTGAGTGTGTATTGGCCGATAATGCCTCCAAATCGGCTAGTGGGTTATGGCCCTTACATACTTTCCTCTCCTACTATACCCTCACATACACTGGCACATTTTTTCCCATCAGGTGCATTTTCCATTAGCCGATTTGGAGGTGATCGACAGGCAATCGGCAGACGATCGGCAGGTAGAGCCACTGCTAAGGGTCATTTTCCATTGGCCGATTTGGAGGTGATCGGCAGGCAATCGGCAGGCAATCTTCAGGTAGAGCCACAACGATTACACTACACAGAGTGCACTAACCAGTGGTTTGTTATGGCTCTACCTGCCGATTGTCTACCGATTGCCTGCCGATTACCCCCAAACCGATTGGGGGATGTTCGGCAGGCAATCGGCAGACTATCGGCAGGTACAGCCACAACAATTATACTCTGTGTAGTATAGCTGTTGTGACTCCACCTGTAGATTCTCTGCCTATTGCCTGCCGATCACCCCCAAATCGTCTAATGGAAAATGGCCCTTACATGCATTTTCCATCAGGTGCCGATAGAGCGCTCTAGCTGCCGATAACAGATCCAAAGCGGCTGATGGAAAGTGGAATTCACCCCACCTCCCCTCAAGCTACAGGTACATACAGTGGAATCTCGTTATAAGGAGGACTGGTATAAGGAACCTTCCTGTTATAAGCAGCACATTGGCATGACCGAAATTGGCCGTTATATATCTCATTATGTAGTATTGGTTATAAGCAACAATGCTTATATCAAAGTAGAAAATTTGCCAAGTCAAAATGTCCTCCTTTGTGACGACGAGATTTCATTGTAATACAGTGACTCGGTATACCGGCCATTCACCTCACCAACACACTGACTCTCTATACCGGCCACCTATCTCTCCACCACCCGGCTCCACACCACAACACATCAGGTAGTCATGCCTCGATTACCCGGTCTTCAATAATCTAGCACCCTCGATTATGCGGCTGATTTGATTTTGATCAGGGGCAGTTCTACATAAGCAAATTAATATACTTTAATAATCTGTTGGATTCAACATCCGGTCATGTTTTACATGGGACGGGGTGGCTGTATAATCGAGGTGTGATAGGTAGTAAGTAGTATAGGGAGTCGGGGCTCTGTACCGCCCACCGCATCCTGCCACGCTGCCCCCCCCCCCCCCCCCCCCCCCCCAACACACACACAGAAGAGAAACAGCGTCAAAAGGGAGTCCAGGTTGCCTCCAGAATGACTCCCCTGTTATGGGGAGTCCAGGTCGTCTAAGGGAGCCTACAGGTGACTCTCTAGCTGTCCTAAGGAGGTCACTTGGGGGAGTCATATAGCTCGCTGGGTCATTTGACTCCCCCGGGTGACTCCCTTAAGTCAGCCAGAGAGTCACCTAGGCTCCCTTATGCGACCTGGGCCCCCCTGGAGTCATTCTGGAGGCAGCCTGGACTCCCTTTTGACGGCTGTGTGTGTGTACACTGTTAGAAGTAAGTACTGTAGCTGTACAGTATAAAAGGAGGTATTATTAGTTTCCAGTATCACATACTGTACAGCTACACTCACCTACTGTAGAACACCACACACAGTAGATGGTGGGTTCGAACCCCCACCTTGACACAATAGGCACTACTGTTGTTTATCTATAGAAAATCTAAATTATACAAATGTACATATTCACATATTCACCAACTAACATTTCTATGCCAATATAGGTGGAAATGCATGTCAACTGGCTTAAAGAAAAGAAAAAGAAAAACGTATTTTCTCATTGTGCCAAGGTTAGGCTCGAACCCACAACCTTCTGTGTGTGGGTTTTACAGTAGGTAAGTGTAGCTGTACAGTATGTGATACTGGAAACCAGAAATACCTCCTTTTATACTGTGCAGCTACAGTATATCTCGCTGTGCAGCTACACTAACTTTCTGACAGTGTAGAAAACAGCGGCGTCCACAGCTCCAACCGCCGCCCACCTCCTCACACCTGCCCGCGCCCGCTGCTCACACCCCCCCCCCCCTCCTCCTGTACTCGGCATGTCACTTTGTCAGGTCTGTCCTACTTTAGCCCACTTCTTGTCGTTGACGCACATCCCTTTTTCTGTTGGTAGTCCCCTACTGAGTGATATTTTTCAATATGGCTCTCTGTCTTTCTCCCTCTTTTCTTGCTTCTGCCTGCCTCAGTCTGTCGCTGTTTTTCTCTCCTTCTCTCTCTCCTTCTGTCTCTGTCTCCCCGTCTTTGTCTTTGTCTCTCTGCCTCTGGCTGCCTGCATCATTCTACCTGTTGCTTCGCCTTATAATATGTTGCTCTGTCTCTGTCTCTGTCCTCTGTCTGTCTCTCTCTCTGTCTCTCTGTCTGTCTCTGTCTGTCTCTCTGTCTGTCTCTGTCTGTCTCTGTCTCTCTGTCTGTCTCTGTCTCTGTCTCTCTCTCTCTCTCTCTCTCTGTGCCTTTGGCTGTCTCTGTCTCTCCATCTTCTGTCACCCCATCTCTCCGTCTCTCCGTCTCTGGCTGCCTAACCATTCTACCTGTTGCTTCCCTCTACCATTCCCTCCACACCTGTCTGCTTAAACCACCACTTCTTGCTACCCGCCCAGTAACAGTTAAGTCAGAATCAGGCAGTCTATGCCTTTATATAGAGGAGGAGGGGGGGGGGGGTAATATTCATTCTTACGTACTCTTTCTCAACACCCCATCCCTCCCCTTCTCCCCTCATCCGTCCCTATTCCTCTGCTTGCCTCCCCCCTCCAACTCCCTATCTTCCTCCTTCACCCACTCCCTCTTCACACTCCCCATCCCTCTCATCCCCCCCCCCCCCAAAAAAAACCCACAAAAAAACAGCAACACCCCCTCTCCCGCCGGCCACCGCCGGACGGACGCAGCTAGAACGCACCACAGACGCAGGGAGCAGCCGACATTTGGAAGAAGCAGACGACAGTTGTCAGGGACGCCGAGCCCGCGTCCAGCGCCCACCAGGTAGGACCTAGTTCTCTACTCCCCTCTCCTCTTGGTGCTTCGCACACTGATAATGTTTAGGCTCCCGAACTTAGTCCGTACCAGCTAATAAATCAGTCAATAGTATCCAACCTAGTGAGTCACTTTCTGGCTCCCAAAAGACCAACCTAGGTTAGTAATATTGTCAGTAATATTGTCAGTACTGACCAACCCACCTTAGTCTTCTCAATTTCAATGAGTCTCACAATCAGGCTATGTCCCTTTGAATATAATGTATTAGTCCTATGTTGTTTTGCCTCAGTCATTTGTGAATAGCACTTACTATTAAATGTCTCTATGACTAACCTGGAATAGCCAATACCTGGAGAAAAATGCACGTTTTCCGATTCATCTGGGAGAAATTACTCTGTTAGAAGTCGTTTTGGGCCAAGAACAAGGTATTTCAATGGTAATTCAATACACATAGTATTGTACGTCCCCAAACAAAATGGCGGACATATGACGTAAAAATGACGCAAGGCTCTTGCCAGACGCAGAGTCTTGGTGCCTTGTCGGCTCCTGCCGTGCTAATGTCTCAGTTTCAATGAGTTATCGGCCGAGTTACCGTTGTGTTATGACGCTCAGGTAAAATGGTGAGAAGAGCTAAGTAGCACAGAGAACACGTGACTCAGTCTGACGGTCTATAGAACAATTGTTTTCATATTCAGGCATTTTAATAAGGGGGCTTCCTGAAATTGACCCCCCCCCCAACCACCCGCTCCTAAAGTTCTTGTCCACATTAAAATAAAGGGTTCATGTACGCAAAGATTTTCAGGAAAGAGACCCCCCACCCCTTCGTGCGTACATACTTTATGGAAGCCCCCTAAGTTAGGGACTCCAGAAAAAAAAGAGAAATATTAAATGATCAATTCTTTTTCTTTTATGTTATAGAATGTGAGAGATGTAAACTAAATCTTTTGGAATTTTCTTTCTATCTATCATAGAACTCAGACAATCTTCAAATAGGTGTAAATAAAATCCACCCAGTTCCTCTAGTACATTTCCTATGTAATTGCTATCCAGCTTTAGAGTCCCAGTGAACCTGTGTGGGGGAGGGTGATAGGGTCTGCCTGGTGAGTGGGCTATGTGGGAGGTAGTTATATAAGGGGTTTGGAGGGCATTTGAAGTACTTGCCAGGCTAGGCCATGATTGACAGGCCCTCTTAACATGATCACCCATTATACTAGTATAGAGTAAACCAATTGTCTTAATTACCCAATCATAAGTATTATGATGTTATGGTCTAGGAAGAGGGGAGAGGATCCTCTGTTTGCTTCCATTTTTTAACATGATATAAAAACATATTGGATGAGATCACAAACCGAAAAGCAACGGAAAGCATTCATAAATTCATAGGGTTTTGATATAATCTATTTTATCTCCAAAATATTTGGTAGTGTCATACAAGGAATCCCCTTAGTTGGGAGACTCCTTGTAATGTGAGGAAGTTGACTAAGTCTTGAGGTCTTGTAGTATAGTTGGTATTTATTACAAGTTGACAGCAATAGTACAGTAAGTACAATGTAGGTTCCACTCAGTTACACCTATCCACACAATAATATAGGTCTTGGTAAATATACCTAATAACCCTGAGGTTAGTACTGGACTAGAGCCAAGGGGGTCCTACACCATGTCTGATAGTTGGGCCTAGTAGGGCATAGCCTATAGCCTTGTTCTCAGTCAGTGGAGAGGTCCTTGCTCAGTGGTGTCCAAGTGTAGAGTGAGGATGGAGATGCCCAGTGCTGGGACCTGACCCTATTTAAGGGGGCCAGGCTACCAGCATGGCATCTTGAGTGTTAGTGTCAGTTGACAGTGGTTGGCCAAGGTACACTATGCCCCTATGTGACCGTGTGCAGCGGCCTGTGAAGGACCTGAGGCTTGTGCAGCGGCCTGTGACGGTCCTGAGGCTTGTGCAGCGGCCTGTGACGGTCCTGGGGCTTGTGCAGCGGCCTGTGACGGCTCTGGGGCGCCTGTGACGGCCTGAGGGGGTTGTGTCACGTGTGGCAGCATGTGACACTTACATAAGAGCCTTTGAGAGGGAGTATACCGACCTGCACGTGCCTCACGTGTTAGGCCACGTGCGTCACATGACAGGTGCCTCCCCCTCGGGAAAAAGGACAACTCTCCGTCAGTTGTCATTCCATCTAAAAATTTGGGGTGAATTTTGGAATTTTATCCACAATTTTTGGTGGCAAATAGAATTTACCTTTTGTTTTTGATTTTTTTTTTTGTAGTGAAGTACACTTTTTTTGTAATATAGATGATGTGAGAGTATGTAAATACCAAAGGTCTGGGGAGAATTTTGGTTTTGTGCTTGGCTAGTCATCTACATTATATACAGTGTAACTTAACTATGGTATGTAAACCTTCTTTGTACCAATTTGGTACTTTCTTAATCACCTATTATACAGTGTAGTAATACATTGTGTCTTTATCTGACACTTTTCAAATCATTGTTTGAATTATATACACAGCATGGTACATCTTTGTCTTAATTCTAAAACATGATGAAAAAATGTGTTCTCAAGTAATAGGCTGTCTTTGGTGAATAGGTGCTTTGTGGAACTGAGTGGATTTTGATATATCAATGTTCACATGTGAATACAATTATACAGAGTATAATGCAAATTATGCAAAATCTTATGATAATCTTTTACAAACTTTTTTGTTTGATACCAAAAAAACCAAGGCCACTTTTATATAAAAGTAGGCCAACCAGCTTGAAGTTTGTTTTCTTATTTCTAGATAGCGCTTATCTATGGATTTGCGTGATATAGCAATCACTAATGTACATTTTATGCATAGTTATGTGCTTGTCCGGTGGCAGATAAGTGTTCATAATTGTGTCATCTGACATTTTGCATTACTTAAGTTTGTAAGTTTGTATGTACAAATACAGTCCTTTTTCTGCAGATATTTTGTCCTTATCCGGTGGAGGGTAAGTGTTCATAATGTCATAAAAATGACTCGGTATCTTGTTTCTGCAATGATAGTTGAATCTTACAAGATTCTTGGTGTTGGCAATTTGCAACTTGTGGATCTACACTTTGATCAGAAATGTCTTTGCAGTGGGCCGCTGCTGTGAGATTTAAGTCTTTTGTGTAGTATCCTAGGGTTAGTCAGCGGACTATCTCCCTTTTTGCTTCATGTTTTTCTGTAAATAGTCTTACATAATACAAAGGTATACAGTGTAAAATACAGTGCAAATACAGTGTTATATACAAACATGTTTGATTAGCAATTTAGATTGTAATAATACAATTTCATACATATAAATGCATGTTTGAGCAAGTTTGACATGGTTAAGAGTACGCAATTGTTTTTGTAAAACTTCAATTTTTCAAAAATTGGCTGTTTCATTTTGGGATACCTTAAAATTGATTTCCTGATACTACTGACACACACTGAGACCTTGCTTTGACCTTGGGATTGTGAGAGTTTGAAAATTTTGCACCTTGAGCAGATTTTTGAGTGGCACCTTGAGGCTATTGTGTCATGCGGCGCAAGATGCGTCGTGTGCCGCGGTGACACCGGTGGTTGACACCTTTTGGTGAGCAGATCATGTGCCTTCTCATGGACTTGTCACCTGAAGTGAGGGGATCACTTCAGAGGGTGAACAGTGTCATTTGGGGGTGGGGAGGGGTTATAAAGGCTGTGTAGACCACAGTAGGATCACTTATTCCTTGAGTACCCTTGAGATAACACAGTATGGCGCATATGGCAATTTTGGAGGACGAGTTGGAGGCTGTACCTGAGGTACTTGCATATCTCCCTGAGGCCTGGCTGCAGGGTGACATGCAGGCCTTAGACCTGTGGTTAGGTGATCAAAACACCTTGGAGGGGCTGACTCCTGGTACTCCTTTTAGGAGTATTTTGAGTCGGTATGACTCAGTAAGGACGCGGTGGTTGCATAAAGTCCGGCACGACATTGCCAGTTTTGGTGATGTTTTGGTGTGCCGTCATCACGGCTGGTACTTCCTTGGTGCTGGCGGGATTTCCATGCGCAGGGCGGCATCTCTGGAGCTGTTGGCTCAGGCCCTACGTGATCTGGATGGATATGACCCGCGACTGCTTTTCACCAGAAATGATGGGGTCATCTGGGACTTCCTATTGGCTGTCGGCCTATGTGCTTACACGGTGACAGGTGATGCTGCAGACAGCGCTGAGCATGCTTTGTCTACTTTGGAGGCACGTTTTGTCCAGTGGAGGGAGGAGAACGAGTGGCTCTTCAGTGAAGATACGTGGATTGGATCTCCTGCCGCTGCCGAGTTGGCCGAGTCCTGGGAGGCCTTGGGATGGGGGGACTATAACAACTAGTGGGTGGCATCTATAAATGTCAATATAAACGGTCCTTTTCAGGGCCAACCAACTTTTCACAAAAGTTTTGGTCAATCTCACTCCTGTATAATTGTGTTATTCTTCCCCATGTACTTTCTCACTAGTTACAGCTGTAGGTGGTTGGGTGAGTACATTTTTGAATGTATAGGTGCTCTCTCTTTGGTCGTCAATTATGATGTTTTCCAGCTTTGACTCATGGGTATCCATGGTAACGGGCTGGGGTGAAATGTCATTTTGTAGTAACATGGCAAAATCTAGATTAGGTTCCCTGAGCGCTGGTATTATGCTGAACCTGGCACGCCATGGTAGATTGATAGTTTCTGGCAGTAAATATGCGGTCTCTCCTTTCTTAGTAGTAATTACTACTGGTCCATTCCATTCAAATACTAGTCTTGGGAGAGGGTACATTTTTATAATCATATCTCTGTATGTTGGGGCTGAAGCTTTTATAATTGTATCAAACTCATGTGGCACTGGGCGCAAGGGGAAGGAGAAGTTGGTGTCTCCTTTGTAGACTTTTAGTACTACTGTGGGATTTGTCCTCTTAGTGACTTTTCCCTTTCCACAGTGCTTGGTTGCCATACTCTTTAGATATTTGGTCAGCCTGTAGGCTGAGTAAATAGTGAGTGTGAATAGTATGGCTATGATAAGAGTATGGGTCTCCTGGATAGTTAGAATAGGGGTGGGGCCCTGTTCTATTGGTGCCGTGGTGGTGTCCTTCTTGTATAGGGTTTCGAAGGCTTTTTCCATAGGCTTCTCTGTGACAAATCTATATGCTTTTGCCGTTGGCATATAAGCTAGTAGTGTGGATCCTCTGTGCATTTTGAATAGGGTGTATGTGGCCAAAATTGTAGCTATAACTGAAAGTATCATTGGTATGATAGATGCTGCTGGATGCCGTGCAAATTTGTATAGATAGGACTCTATTAGTCTATTTTCCAGTGGCTTAGCCAGGCTGGAGGCATCATCTAGCAGGGTTTTTGCGAATGGGTTTAGGTCTAGTAATGTTGATTCATCAATATTACTTGATTTTCTTAACATATCCAGTGTCCTGGATAGGTTGACCTTTGGAAAAGGTGGCAGATTTGCCTTGGAGTCTGGTCCAATTTCTTTGATTTCATTTAGAGCCGCGAGAAAAGGTAGGTTTATAGTCTCCAAAGCATAGTGAAATGAAATTGTAGTGTTGCATGGCAACCTAGAATTTGGTAGTGAATAGTGATCTATATTCACTGTACATAGGCATGGTACACCTATGATTGAGTGTGATGGTGCTTTGTGAGTAGTAGCTGGTTTCCCGTGACACGTAACTGTGTAGGTGGGAGAATTTGTGGTCACAAGATATTCATCTTGTGAGATGGCTACAGCGTGTGAGATAGGTCTCTTCAAGGGTGAGATAGTAAATTGGCACATTTCCTTGACTTGCTGAGCTTGGTTCAAATAAATTGCTACTGTGCATGTAGGTACATGTCTATGGATTCTCGGGCTAGTTTTGGTACAAATTTTGATCTTAGTTCCTGGACAGGTTAGCATATCTGCATTTGTTAGTTCAATAAATAGTGAACCGTCTTCAGAGATAGCCAAGAATTTGACATCAGTAATTAATTGGGTTACTCCCTTTGTAGGTGTCTCCTTGGTGTTGATTGGTACTGGTGTAGTTACCAGTTGAAATACTCTGAAGGTGGAGACAGTGGATGCTACAATGATATCCAGGTGGATGTATATGTGCCGTTCCGAATAGGTGTAGGATATCATTCTTTGGGAATAATAGTAGTCGAGGTCAGTTATGGCGACCTTTGATCCTGGTGAGTGTATTCTGAGTGTCATGTCCAGATCATTCAGATGCTCCGTTAGTTCAGCTGGTGGTACTATGTCAGCAGTCATAATGCCTGCTGATAGCATCCTGAGTGCTGATGTGGTGCGCTGCAATGCTTGCAGATAGTTCATTCTTGCTACAATAATGGTGAGTGCATCAGTTAAAATTTGGATCTTCCTTCTTTGTGTGTGCTCGTGATTTGCATAAGTGTTCAGAGATGTGGTCATATTTTGAGCCCATAAATTCATATTTTGGCCTAGAGTGTTCATGGTTTGGTCTAGCATACTTTTATCCTTAACATATGCCTTGACAAATTTGTCTTGGCGTTGGGTGACCTTATCAATTAATATAGCTGCTTCTTTGTCTTGCTTGGAAAAAGCTTCTAGAATGCCGTCTATGTTCTTTATCTGGTCCATGACCTCTTTGACGTCATCTAGTGTGGCAAGACCTATTGCTCCTCTGAAGAGTGGGGCTAGGAACCCAAGTGGTGCTCTTCTGTACCTTCCTTGACTGTTAATTGGATTTGATAGGAACAAATGGATGGATGCTAAGGTAGAGTTAATTTCCTTGTCTGTTATGTCTATTAACAGATCTAGTTCCCTTGCCTGCTGTAATATCTGACTGGTAGAACTGTCGTCATGCAAGGTAGGAAATGTTAGTGCCATAACCTGGTCCAGTATTTTGGTTTCGGTCTCTGGTGGAGCAGGTATATGGTATGGTATTGCCAATATCATGGTTGTGGTATCGTGCCCATTGACCAATGGTTCAGGTAATGGCTCATATATGGCTCCAACGTTCTGTCTAACGGTGGGCACATATGTGATGGCTTGAGAAGTGGCCATCATCACTAGTAGTAGGATTGGCTTTAGCATGCCTGAAATATAAAATATATTCTATGTCTTAGTAAGATTTCTACTAGTGTTTTTTTTGCAATATACTTAGGTTTAAATTGGTTTGCTGATTTTGTGAGCTATCCTTTTTGCTTATGTGAAGTATCCACTTGGCACTGCCTCTGTGTACATAGTTTTGAGAGCAGAAATCCTGGTTGGTCCCAATAGTAATATAATAATCAATGTAGTGTTTGAACTGTACCTTTTTCCATGATCAAGCTAGTGTTGGCTTAATGTCCAATCTGTGCTAGAGTCCTTTCCCAAGATTGTAGTGACTGGGTATGATATTGTAGAGTGGGTGTGGTCTGCTTTCTGACAGAGTCCCTCCTGCTATAGGAGAACTGGTATGGCTAGGACCAGCTGGTGTGTACCTGACTGCTGCAGGAGTAGAACTGGTGAGTTGGCTATGGAGTCAGGGCATCTTATGTAGCCCACCCTACCCTCATCCATTGAGGGCCTGGCTTTGTTTCCCTGGTGGCCTAGCTATGGGCCATCAGTGTCAGCTTGTCTGACTGGGGTAATTATGTCTGGGGTAATTAGTGTGGACCACCTGCATCTGTGGGGGTTTGATTGCCCTGGCAAGTGTGTGGGTCCTTTGAAGGGTAAGGGTGTGTCTAGACAGTAGTCTCTTGGCATAGCACGCTCTGTTTCATGTACTTTACAGGATTTAGGTTCAAACATTTTCATTGTGCATTCTTCCAAGGATGCTAGCCTTTGATGCAAAATATGATAATTGTGGTTTCTTCAAGCTTGGGTTGCTAATCCCTTTAGGTAGTCTCTTTTTGGCTTTTGTGTGTAGCCTTTTGGGTTTCAGACTTCAACCCTGTAGTAATCTGTCCTTTGATTCTACTTTGTGTGCACATTGTTTTTTTGTAACCTATATAGTGTATATTGTCTTTTCTGTCCTTTGTGTGGGTTCATATCCTATGCTGATATGAAATTCCTACTTATCATTCATGATTTGGACAGTTGTTTGGAAAATTAATTTCCTTCATATAGAGTGTATATACTTATATGACTATTATTCATAGTCTGTGGGTATAGATAATCCATATGATCATGTCAATATATAAAAGTAATTTACTTAGATATTCTCCCTTGCCTGGAGTTTCTTTTCACCTTGTGGTGGGCTGGTCTGGGTACTATTTGGTTTAGACCAACTGACTCTTTGGTGAGTGTGATTTGGGATTTATCCCTTGTTATCCTGTGGATAAACTTTGAGGTGTGGGGAATGAGTCTGTGTGCAAACTCATTTTTCCTCAGTGTTGTGACCTTTTTGAGCCTATCAATATGTACTGGTCTGGGGACTAGTAGGTTATTTGATAGGTTCTTCAACCTTGCGCTGGTTGTAGTTGGTCTTTCTGCAACAACATATGGTCCCATGAATAGGGGTTGAAGCTTCTTTGAATCTGTGGTCAACAGAATTCTGGGAATGTTGATATATACAATATCTAGTGGAAGTATAGCTTGTGGTGTAAGCTTTTTGTCATATCTTGACTTCCTTCCTTGTTGTAGCTTTTTGACTCTGTCTATTGCCTTTCTTCTAGACTCATCTTGAGACAGTATCATTCCAGATACATGCTCAGCTACTGTTTTGATTTCTTCCTCTATGTTTAGGGCAGTTTCTACAATGGTTTGAGGGTTTCTGCCATGAAGTAGGAAGAATGGTGTGTAACCTGTTGTCTGGGACTCTGTGTTGTTCAATGCAAATGTAATTGATTCTATATACAGGTCCCATGTTTTCTGATTCTGAGAACAGAAAGTCCTTAATGCTGTTCCTATACTGGCATTGAATCTTTCCACTAATCCATTTGATTGTGGTCTGTATGGACTTGACAGGTCGTGTCTAATCTTCTGGGTGTTCATCAGTTTCTTAAAATTGCTGCCTGTGTAGCAGGTGCCATTGTCAGTTTGAACTGAAGTTGGTACACCTTGCTGACATATGACGTTCTTGTAGAACTCATGTTGTGTGGTTTCTGCTGTGAGATCCTTTGTGGCATATGCTATGACATATCTAGTTGAATAATCTATGCAAACTTGTATGTGTTTGTTTTTCCTGGCTGTTTCTGGGAGTGGTCCCACAGCATCTAAGTTTAGGTGCTTCATGGGGGTTGGCATATAGTCCCTTACAGTCATTGGTGTTTTGTGGGTGTGCACTGCCCTTTTTGCTTTTAGGCAAGTGTCACATGTTGACACATACTGATTGACATCAGCCATCATAGATTTCCAATATACCCTAGGTATGAGAGAAGACATCATTTTTGAAGTACCTACATGACCTGCCATTGGTGAGTCATGGAAGTGTTGCAGTATGTTTTCAACCCAAGTTTTTGGGACTACAACTTGTAGTGGTACTGTGTCTGTTTTTCTCCATGATGTAGGGGATATGTGTACTAGAATGTTGTCTAGGAGTAGGTAATGCTGAGCATTATTCCTAATCCTTGTTGCTTTAGTGCTTTTTACAGGTAGGTCACCTTTCTCTAGGTAGTCTATAATGGGTATTAGTCCAGTGTCCTTCCTTTGTTCTTCTTTCAACAGTGTGGAGTTGATTGAACTGTCTGGGATTTGGTCTAACATCTGGTCTAATTCCATTATATGCTGTGCCAGCCTTTCTTTATCTTTCTCTGCCTGGATTGCTTCAGGAGATTTTGGTGCAGGTCTGGTCTTTGTCTGTTTCTTTGGTTGTTCAACTGCTGTGTCTGTGTTGACTGTCTGCTCCTTTGAACTGGCTGCTCCTCTGTTTGTGCTGGTGGAGGCGGCCTTTGTTCTTTTGGGATGGGGGCCAGATTTGGTTTTGTGAGCCTTCTGTGCAGTACCTGCTCTGTCTGAGTGCTTCTGCAAATTGGCTGTGGGTGTGCTGGGTGTTGAAATGGGGGATTTAGTAGGGAAAGAGGATTTGGTTGACACTTTGTTCTTTTTGGCTTTTAGGCCTAATTGCTGAGGGTGGTCATTAGACCTTGTATCCTCTGCAACCGACCGTTTTGCTTTTGAACGTGTGGTGACAACACAAATGTCTCTGTCCTGTTCTTCCTCCATATCCAGCTGTTCTTCTGCAAATCTGACTACCTTGGTGATTGAAGCAATTTTATGCAGTTTTTCTTCCAACTGATTTTCTGATGCACTGTGTGGTGGTTCACGGGATGTGGCTTTCACCATCTGTGCAATCCTGTTGGTCTCAACCGGGGTAAAACAGTTTTCTGGATACTCTTCACAGTATTCCCTTTCACAATGACAGAACACATAATGGGTGGTCTCTTTTAAGATACCTCTGATCACTGGTTTTGGTCTGTCAATTGCTTTTGGTGGGTCGTCTCTGTTGAATGGTATCTTGGTTTGGATTTTAGAGAATTTGGTTCTGGTGGCTGCCCTTTTCCTTCTTGGAGGTGGTGGGGGGTTGGTCATTGGTGGTGCATCTGGATATTCTCTTCTTGACATCACATCTGGAGGAATGTTGTCATCTCCTTTTACATGTTGTATTGTGAATGCAAATTGTTGGATATCCAGTGCCCATCTGGCCCACCTGTGGGTCAAACCTGTGTTTGTGAGCAGTGGTATTAGAGCTGCATGATCTGTGTACAACTGAAAGTGTCTACTTTCTAAGTAGTGCCTAAAATGTAGTATCCCATATACTACACCTAGTAGCTCTCTTTCTGTTGTGTTGTAGTTTCTTTCATGCTTTGATAGTGTTCTACCTGCGAAGGCTACTGGTCTCAGTACTCCTTCACTACTGCGTTGTGATAGAACAGCTCCTAGGCTCACATTTGAAGCATCTGTTGCTAGACTGAATTCTTTGTCATAGTCAGGGTATCTCAATAGTGCATGGGTACAGAGTGCATGTTTCAATGTTTTGAAAGCATTGTCTGCATCCTCATTCCATTTGAAAACCTTTAGGTTTGTTTGTAGGTCGTACAGTGGCCTAGCAATATTGGCATAGTCTTTGATGAACTTTTTGAAGTATTGGCATAGTCCTGTGAATGATCTGACTTGTTTCACGGATTTTGGGTGGGAAAAGTTTTGACACTTTCCACCTTTTCTGGGGATGGTTGTAAACCATCTGGTGTGACACGCATTCCTAGAAAATCTATCCTATCTGTGAAGTATTCACATTTTGATTTCTTTAGCTTGAGTTTCCCAATTCTCAGGCTTTTGAAGACATCTTCAAGGTCTGAAAAATGTCGTTCTACATCTGGTGATAGGACTAGAATGTCGTCTAGGTATGGTAGGGCACATTTGTATTTCAGTTTGTTGAGAATTAGAGTTACTAGATGGCAAAATCCTGCCGGCGCGGTAGCCAAACCCATCGGCATCTTTTGATAGACATACTTTTTGTCATTTGCTATGAAAGCAGTTTTGTGTTGATCCTCCCTTCTTATGGGAATTTGGAAAAACCCTTGTTGCGCATCTAGTTTACTGAAAACAGTAGGTTTGAGTGACCCTATCATGTCTAGTGTGTCGTCTGCACGTGGCGTTGATAAAGCTTGGTTTATCATATTAGCATTGACGTGGCGTAGGTCTGTGACTAGACGTTGGCCTCCAGATGCTTTCTGTACTAAAAATGATCTGGATGCCCAGGGTCCCTCTGCACATTCTCTGAGGATGCCCTGTCTGACTAGGTCTTCACAGACTTCTCCCATCTTAGCTTGCTTCTCAGGCGTCTGCCTGTATGGTAGGTAGTGACATGGTACTGCATCTGGTTTGATGTGAATTGAATGTGTATATAGGTGGGTTGTACCTATGTCATTGTCTTTACCTACAAATACATCTTGATACTTGTGGAGTAACTTTTGGAGTCTCTCTTGTCCAATATCTGTTAGTACACATTTGGGTGGCACATTTTCCATTATGTCTGGCATAATGTCGTGAGCCTCACTGTGAATTGTGGCCAATTCATCATCAGTGTCATCTCCACGGTTTGTATCTGGATCTGCATATACTGAGGCACAGTCTGACTCTGTGTCGCTACAATTCTCTTCAGTGTCTAGCACTTGTAGTGTGGGTTCCTCAGTAGGGATGTCAGTATCTGGTTGATGTAATTCAGAGGGATCTACCTCTGTGAATAGGGCTATTATATCACCCTTCCTCACCTTGTATGGTCGGTGGCTTGTATTGAGCAGTATGATTGGGTGCCTGTTCATTTCTGAGGGTGTTACTACTCCCTTTTGAACTAGGTATGGAACTCTGTTGTTCCTCTGCAAATTGTCTAATGTGCCTACACATCCTTCTAAACATTTGAGGGATGTGACTTGTCCTAGAACTGCTAGTTCTGTGAAAGGAAGGATTGTAGCCTCCCTAACAGCTCGGACTGGCTTGACTTGTAGCTCTGGGTCTACATTGAATTCGATCTGTGATCGTGTTGCTTTTAAGAAATCTGTGCCTAGGACAACTGGCTTTGTGAGATTTGGAATAATTGAGAATGGGAATTCGAATCTGGTACCATGAATTTTGAATTTCAATACTGCTGCTTGTCTTACATGGCATATGGATCCGTCTGCTAAGTGTACATTGAACTTTCTCTTTTTGATTTCTACATTTCGAGATTTCTGAATTTCCCTAAGAAAAGTATCCCTGACACAGGTGATAGTGGCACCGGTGTCAACTAGACAAGGTATTTCAGTGTGTTCATAGAATCTTGCATTTAAACAGCCATTTTTAAGAAGTTCAACAGAAATTTTGGTACTCTCACCCATTTCCTTTTGCGATGCATCTTGTTGAGGGGTGATATGGATCACTGATGGTCTGCTTGATTTCCCAGTATGTAACTGGGGGATTGTCTCTGCTATACTAGCAATTGTCTTTGGTTGTCCTAGGGGTTGTTGATCTTGGATCTTGATGGGGGGTTGGAGAGGCTCACAACGCACTGGCCCAGCGGCGCTGTGGGTCTCTAGTTTCCCGAGTTTGAAGATCCTAGTAGCTGCTTGATCTGTTGAAGCACGTCAGGCTGGATAGCTTGAGGTGGCTGTTGGGGCTGCTGTTGGGGGTTGTAGCCTTGTGTGTTGGATCTGTAGCCATTGTAGCTGTCTCGACCTCTGCTGTTGTCACGACTGCGGTTGTAGTCATGCTGTCTGTCACGACTATTGCTGTAGTCACGACGGTTTTGATCCCGACCTCTGTTGTAGTCACGATCTCTGCTCTGGTCACGACGGTGGTAATCACGGTCTCTGCTGTTATCACGGCGATTGTAGTCGCGATTTCTGCTACTATCACGGTGTCTGCTGTTGTCACGACTTCTGCTGTTATCTCTACGGCTGGTGTCCTGACTGTTGCTTTGGTGATCTCGGCTGTTATTTTGGCTGTATCCACCTCTGCCTCGTTGTCCTCCTCTGTTGCTATTTCTGAAGTTTGGGTCAAAGTTTTTGCCTCGGTAGCCTCCTCTGTTATTTCCAGAGTTCCTTTGTTGGCTGTTGTTGGGTTTACCTTGATCCTTCAGTGCCCTTTGTTCTTGCCTCCTCACATGTTCATTTGACATGAGGTTTAGGCTTTGGTCTTCATCCTCTGATGAGTGATCCATTTGAACTGTCTTTGGGTCTGATTTGGCTTTCTTTGAGGGGTTTCCATTTTTCTGTGACTTTGTTTGCTTCACAATCATAGAGTTTACATGTGTCACAGACTTCAGTTGTGCCTGCATGGATTCTATTGTTTCCTGTAGCTCTGAGCCTAATTCTGCTTTTATCTCATCTTTAATGTTACCAGTGGAGACTGTTTGTTGGTTCTCATACTCCTCTGCAACTTCAAGTATTTTATCCCATGTAGTTGCTTCCCTGTGGATGACTACTGCACTGATGTCGTCCCTTAGACCATGTAGCAGGGCTTCCCTTGTTCTCTCCTCAGACTTGTTGTGAGCTGTGGCCATCTTTTGTAAGGCCATGGCATAGTCTGATACGGATTCTTTTGGATTTTGCTTCCTCAATGCCTTAGCATCAAATCTGTCGTCCTCCTTCTTGAAGTATTTCAGGAAAGCTGCCTTCATTTCTTCATAGTCTGCTGTTGGATGGGCTGTCCTATAGGCTTTGTACCAAATTTTTGCCTTACCATCTAGGTAGTTTGAGAAATACTTGATTCTGTTACTGGGATGGTACCCATATCTGGAATCAAAGTATTGTTCATAGTCTGTGCAGTGCCTCCTGGCGGATTGTGTGAGAGAGGACTGTGAAAACTTTTCTGGCTGTAGAATATCACAGTATTTTTCCTCTTTGTCCCGTTTTAGCTGGTCCCTTAACCCACTGAAAGATGCCTCCCTTGCAACTCTTTCCTCTTTCAAGGCATCTAGGAGTGCTGAGGAGGTGTCAGTGTTAGTCAGGTTCACTCCTTGGGTATTGGGTGCACCTGACTTGAGTGAGGCTAGGGCCTCAGCTAGCTGGTTTTTCATTGTCACTTGTAGATGAGCTTGCATATCAAGTAGTGCTTGAGCGGCTTCAGCTTTTTGGGTCTCCATAGAGTTCTTCAGTGCCTGGTTGGCTTGTCTGAGTAATATTAATTCCTTCTCTTGTTCCTCTTTGGCCTTCCTTAAGGCTCGGCTGGTGCTTTCCTCATGTGTGGTGTGTAGGGCTGTTAGTTCAGGCCTAAGTGTCTTATCCACATGAGTTTCTACATTCTGGGCTATGAGTAGAAGTGCCTCAGCCTCCTCTTTGGCTGCCTGGCCTGGGGGTACTGTCTCATCGTCACTCATACCTGATCCTGGGGTATGCTGGCCGTTTGAGAACAAGTCACTCTGTGTGTCCTGGATACGGTCCAGGGCAGCTAGGGTGTCCAGGTGAAGCTTGCCTTGGAAGTCACTCTCTTGAGTGGTGTGGTGTGGTGAAGCTGAGGGTGTTGGAGTGGAGCTCCTGGATGACTCCTTGGAGCTGGGTCTCCTCCTCCTGCTGGGTAGAGATCCAGGGGTAGCTGGTCCTTTGCTGCGGAGGTGAGTCTTGGTAGTCTGTGCTGCCAGCTTGTGGGATCTTGTTAGGACTTCTCCACCACTTTGTCATACAAGGAATCCCCTTAGTTGGGAGACTCCTTGTAATGTGAGGAAGTTGACTAAGTCTTGAGGTCTTGTAGTATAGTTGGTATTTATTACAAGTTGACAGCAATAGTACAGTAAGTACAATGTAGGTTCCACTCAGTTACACCTATCCACACAATAATATAGGTCTTGGTAAATATACCTAATAACCCTGAGGTTAGTACTGGACTAGAGCCAAGGGGGTCCTACACCATGTCTGATAGTTGGGCCTAGTAGGGCATAGCCTATAGCCTTGTTCTCAGTCAGTGGAGAGGTCCTTGCTCAGTGGTGTCCAAGTGTAGAGTGAGGATGGAGATGCCCAGTGCTGGGACCTGACCCTATTTAAGGGGGCCAGGCTACCAGCATGGCATCTTGAGTGTTAGTGTCAGTTGACAGTGGTTGGCCAAGGTACACTATGCCCCTATGTGACCGTGTGCAGCGGCCTGTGAAGGACCTGAGGCTTGTGCAGCGGCCTGTGACGGTCCTGAGGCTTGTGCAGCGGCCTGTGACGGTCCTGGGGCTTGTGCAGCGGCCTGTGACGGCTCTGGGGCGCCTTTGACGGCCTGAGGGGGTTGTGTCACGTGTGGCAGCATGTGACACTTACATAAGAGCCTTTGAGAGGGAGTATACCGACCTGCACGTGCCTCACGTGTTAGGCCACGTGCGTCACATGACAGTAGCTTCTCTTAGCTGCAGCCACTTATTATAGGGATGGCTGAATAGGCCTTTCTCTTGAGTATATTTCTGTGTGCTTACCTAAAAGTAACAGATGAAATGTCACTCCCTAAGAGGGGAGTTTTATAACAGTGTCTGTGAGGCACAGCTGCACCAAAATACTCTACTGCTGTGTGCACTGTGCACAGGGGCTCACCTAGCGGATTCTTGAGTCCCTACCTAAGTGCCTGGCATCGCTGGACACTTTTCATTCAGGATTCCAGGAGGGCCAGCATTGCCAAGGAGGGGGTTGGGGAGGTCGTTAGCATATCTCTTGATATTTGGGAATGAATCGCGTTAAAATGCATCTCCATTATCTACTCCCCCCATAATTCATAATTCATAAATGACCACTCCATTCAGACATACACACTATAGAAGTATCACTCCTCGGTTACACTTCTCATTACCCTAGTGTGTCGTGTTAGACCTTTAGAGACAACATCAAGCTTTAATGTGTTATGTCCTTTATGAATGCAGCCCTGGTGAGTTACTCACCAGGGCTGCATTCATGTATTATAACGTCCCTATTGGGTTGATACATCCCGAAGGGTCGGCATGATACACGAATGCAGCCCTGGCGAGTAGACTTGCCGAGGCTGCATTCATGCATCATGCCAGGAGTGCCTCATTACAGTTTCACTGTAAGAAGTTGTTGTTCGTGAACAGCAATATGTGCTGTAACTATACAGTACTTTAGCTGTAAAAGATATTACAGCAACTTTTGCTGTACATGTACAATTCTGTTACTGTAGATGCAGGTTTGAATCCCATAACCAGCAACCAGAGGGAGAGAGAGTAAAGAGGTTGGAGGGAGTACCATACTCCACAGCTCAAATATGACCTGATCTTTTCAAAAGCCTATTGATGCAGGCTACATATAAGTGATTGCCCCTCTAGCTCATTTGGTAGAGCAGTGGGAGATGTAGTCTGAGGGTCAGCGGTTCCAGTCCCGGCAGGAAACTCTCATACAAACTACATTTCTCCTGATGCAATTCTAAAGTATAATATATTTTGGTACACTGAAATGTTACTATTGAAAATATGCAGAGGATAAAACCAATGTATCTCTACAATCTGCAGGAAAGATAGTAAAATTGAATTTGAAAAGCATCTATAGGCCATCAAGATTACACTCCAACTAATGGTAGTTCAGTACTTATTAGTACATTACTGCAATAGGGTATTTTTCATATCAACCCTTAAGACATGAACAGTCTAGTTCTAAAATTGCCCCCAGGGATCCTGTGTTGACCTCTTTACCATTCACACATAAGTAGGAGGTGTTTCAATGCACCTGACATGCAGGATTCACTGGTGTAGTGGTCATGGTTTGGGACTATGGTTTGGAAGCTGGGGGTTCAAATCTCCTAGATGTTGAATATGTGAGCCCTTTTAAAACTCAGGTCTGCATCTACAGTAGATTCTGCTGTAGGTCTACAGCAGAACTGGAACCAAAGTTGCCCCCAATAGTTGCTGTACAGGAACACTACTTACTTCTAACAGTGTAGTAGTGCAACATGCCCATGCCTGATACTGCTTTAATGCACTATACTGAACTTAAAGGGTTAACCCTAACTAGGGGCCACACCTTGGGTAGTTAATGAGTGACCGTGAGGCGACCAGGGTATAATTGTCTGCTAATGTCGTTGTGCTATATAATCATAATTACAGTCATAATTATACAGAAAGACTGCTCCGACCCAGTCTATACGAAAACTTTTTCACCATGCAGGATATTCGGTCCTGCAGATTTTTTCCTTTGCAGGCCCGGCTCAATTTTTGCAGGCCCGGATATCGGAGTACAATCTTGCTACTGAAAAATTAACTATAAAGCAAGTGTTTGTACTAACATTGATAATGAATAATGTCTCCCTGTATATTACAATGGGATTAACCATTCAAATTATTGAAGAACAATAATTAACTGAAGAACATTTCAGAAAATATTCAAGCTTTCTGTTTTATGTTGTAGAAACCTTAATATAAATGGTCTGATTTACAAGCCGTAAAAAATGGCATATAGGCAGGAATGTCTAGAATACAGCCAGTCATTTGGGCCGGCAGTAGCCCTCTTTCTGCCGGCCCGGCAGAGTTTTTGCCGGCTATAGCCGGTGTCCGGCAGGTTTTTGTATAGACTGCCGACCGTATATGCCTACACTGTAAATAGTGAAACAAAGAATACGTCCTTTTATACTGTAAACCAGCAGTATAGTCTACTGCCCATGTACACTAATACTGTAGTAGATATGTAAAACTAGTAGATCCAGGATTCGCGTTACCAGGGCTGCATTTATGCATTATGCCGACCCTAACGGGTTGATACACTCCCCAATGGTCAGCATGATTCATGAATGCATGGTGCATGAATACAGCCCTGGCCATAGCTGCAACCATCCAGGCATCTTGACGCCAAAGGGCATTGCACTTTAAAGCACTACACATCCCTCAAAGGGTTACAGCAGCAATGAGCTCTGTATACGGGACAGTCTGCAATGGTCATAAACAGTAGTCAGGGTTAGCAACATGCCCCATTATCGCCCACCAACATGATGTAGTTACACGCCGGTAGAGGGCAGGCTTCCCACGTCTCGTCCACTCCTGAGGCTTCTACTAACTCTATATGGGACTAGCGCATTAGGCTATGGAGGCTGCCATCTTGACTCAGAGCAAAGCATTGTGGTTAGGCCCCAAACACCATAGCAGTGCATCATGGGTGAACTTCTCATCGGTACCGGTTCACACCCTTGATCAACCGCCACTCACAAGACTGATAAGCTGCATACTGCACCCTTGTCATAATCACCCCAAGTTCCTCCCCTTTGTTCAAGGTGTGACGCGAGAAGATTCGCTTGATAAGAGACAGTGCCTTAATTGCACTCTCCCTGGCTTACATGGGGGTGTAGCCCCTGACTGCCTCAGGTACCAGGATATGCTATTCCCGTATACTATATACCCACATAGCGGCTTAGACGCACAGGCAGCCATCTTGTCCCCCGCCCTTGACCTTTTGCTGGTTCCCTGTGGGTGACCATGCAGTACTTGACCTCGGCGAGTACCATCGTAGTTCCCACCTCTACCACTGCCATTGTCACCATGGCGCTATAGTCTATCAGTTACATCGTAGTTCCCTTCTCTGCCGTGGCTAGTGTCACCCTGGTGGCGCTACAGTCGAGTTGCTCATGCCTTATAGTTTGCCAGCATCTTGGATTCAGTCTCAGGTAGGGACTAATATGCCTGACTGGTGTAATAGGCTTGTAATAGGCCTGTAGTAGGCTTGTAATAGGCTTGTAATAGGCTTTCACTCAACCCACATCCTGTCTACCACTATATGTATCATAATGCATAGATGCATCATCCCCTTGGTCGTCATGATGCATAAATGCAGCCCTAGCGAGTAACTTGCCAGTGCTGCATTCAAGCATCATGTAGACCCTTTGGCAGTCGATACACTCCTGACCGGTCGACATGATGCACCAATGCAGCACCTGCGCACAAATTAATCGCTGTGGCAGTATTGATGTATCATGTCGACAAATGTCACCTTTTAGCGACATGGGATCCTCATAGGGTTAAAGGGGATAAATATGGTACTTATAAGTACCATATTTATCCCCTATTTATACTACATGTATATATGAGACAATACTAAGGCGTGTGTGAGCTTCCCCACATGTACAGGGCATAAAGCATGCTCGTGTGACATGGGCCATCTCTTGTACAGTGGTATATTGGATAAGTGGAGTGGGAATTGGGCTAAATGAATTTATGACATATTCATGTATTTACAGGCCTATGTTGGTCTACCAGGCTGAATGATTGAGGCTTCATGGTCATATCATGTTCAGTAGACGACCCAAGAATGGCAGAGTGCTTTGTATTAATGCACCATGCCCCATTGTCGGCCGGAGGGTGGTTTGCAGGTGTATAGATCCAAGAACAATCTGAAAACCCATTGTGTATGTATGCTGAGAGGTTTAGGGTAATATTGCACTGGGAACACTGCAAAATCTATTGAAATGGTCCTAATCTTGGTTCTAATTGGAATATCTACAAAATTCTTCCAGCTTTAAAAATCCCAGCATTTTCCTAATGTCCCTGTCGCATTTTCAAGCGCCCTGTCGCACATTTTCTTGTTTGAAATACACTTGAAACTATTACCACAAGAATATCATCATCATTTCTGTTCACTGAACCTCCCTGAAGTCTGTACCTTGCAAGGCTTTACCAGACGCTGCACAGAGAGAAGAAACAGCGTCAAAAGGGAGTCTAGGTTGCCTCCAGAATGGCTCCCCTATTAAGTGGAGCCCAGGTCCTTAGGTGACTCCCTCAGGTGAGTCAGGGAGATATGGCGCTCGCCCAGGTGACTCCCTTAGGTCAGCCAGGGAGTCACCCCGGGAGTCACCTAGGCTCCCTTGGGCAGCCTAGACTCCCCTAAGGCCACACCAAAAAAAAAGTTGGTCAATGGATTTCACTTTTCAAAAAATGGTGCGAGCGAGCAAAATTCTTTTTTTTTTTTTTTAAGAATTCTTTTTTGTCAATGGATTTTTTCAGTGGAAAAGTGGAGCGAGCGACAATTTTTTTTTT
Source organism: Harmothoe impar (assembly GCA_947462335.1). Taxonomy (NCBI): domain Eukaryota; kingdom Metazoa; phylum Annelida; class Polychaeta; order Phyllodocida; family Polynoidae; genus Harmothoe; species Harmothoe impar. Next base: position 12,392,000 of record OX381710.1, read on the forward strand.
TTTTATCCACCCGCTGACAAAAGTTCTTAGTGGATCCCTAACAGAAAAAGTTATTGGTTGATCTGGGGGAATCACTGGGAGAAAAATTTGAGAAAAAAAAAAAATCTCAATTTTGAAAAAAATCAAGCGAGCGAAATCCATTGACAAATTTTTTTCCAAAAAAAAAAAATTCCATTTTCGAAAATAAGGTGCGCGAAATCCATTGACCAACTTTTTTTTTGGTCTGGCCTAAAGTGGGGAGTCATTCTGGCGGTAACCTGGACTCCCATTTGACGCTGTCTCTTTTCACGGTGGTTTAGTAGCTTACTACAGGGTTCTGACACGTTATTGGGGGGGGGGGGGCACTATACCTGGTGACACACATCCGATCTTAATGGTAGGGCAAGATGGCACTGGGCCTCTTTGAGTAGCCTAGTCAACTTTGGCCACTTCTCACAGTATTTATTTTTTCAATAACTGTGTATTTTTTGCATGCATTGCATCTGAATATCATAATTATGGTATGCATCTACCAAATCAGATTTGTACATTTCTTATCATGAAACTGAAATAAACAAGAATTAAAGAATTGAATTCTGCTTGGAGAGTGACCAAACATGGCCGACAGGTGACAGAGTGCATGGCCGTGTTTTCTGTCTGAGACGTGCTCTCCCCCCACATGTTTCCTTCACCTGTTAACACTCCCGACATCACCGTAACACGGCTTCACCATTACCGTAATCCCTCACAGTGTAAAAGGTTGGTTGCCACTTTGTAGGTGTACCGTAGATTTTACCGTACATGTACAGTTTGTTGTAGGTAAACAGTAGAATCTACTGTAAATCTATGGTAGATTCTATTGTAAATCCATTATACACTAGATTCTACTGTAGATCTACAGTAGATTCGACTGTGTACCTACACTAACTATTTACAGTGCAGATATACAGGGAAGACAAATTATTGGCAAAAACACCCCCGACATCCATCTTACATTTTGGGTAATCCCTGATCAGTCTTATCAGTGTCCATTGTTATAGGCTTGGGAGGGGGCAGTGGGTGGCAGTTAACATATTACCCATGGTCCAATGGCTAATCCAATATAGCCGTCGGGGGTCTTTGAGCAATATGGCAGCGCCCATGGTACAAAACATCTGAGCCGTATAGGCCGCAGCCAGTGTGCAAGTCAGATCACCAGTGCGGCTTATAGGATCAGGACAAAGTAAGGGTGCGGCTTATACAAGAGTTGTTAGATGTAAACTGCAGCCATAATCAAACCCCCAATAATAGGTTAGAGTTATACTCACCTGGTCATCACCCTGGGAAAAGGCGCTGGTGACACAACTCGCGTCCACTCCCCCACCCCTACCCTCCCCCCTACCCTACCGGGGGGAGAGAAAAGGAGGTCTGGGTCCACTGGATATTGTGGGTTTGGGAATGCACCTGAGGTGCCGGAAGTGTAGCCCCTAAGAAGAGACCTTTAAAGAGGAGGGCACCATTCCCCCTAGGGGGATGGCACAATGAAGTAGTGGACAGAGAACAGATACAGGACAAGACTGGACACAACAAACAGAAATAAAACATGGAGGGGTCCACCTTTTTCATACATTCATGTGTCTGGTAGAAAGGCCAGTTTACTGACATGAAGTCTGCGATACCTGACCGCCTGTGAAACCTGACAAGTCACACTGCTAGAAGGAAATGTAGCTCAGCAGTACACTCTACTGAACTTCAGGCAATATGAAAACCTGTCGGAACCTCAGATGGCACCTAGTTCACGGAAAAACGTTTACAGTGAGTCTTCACCCAGACTAACAAATGTCTTACAACCTGCTCTTAAACGTTTGGATAATAATTTGTTAAAAAAGAAAAGAAAAGCGGGGGTGTGGGGGGGGGGGGCAGAGCCCTCTATGAGTAAGGAAACAGAGTAAGACTGCATCTATAGTGGCGCCATCTGTGGTATTATTAAGACTTTAGTCTAGATCAGGTTGTGAGACATTTGTAAGACTGGGTTAAGACTCATTGTAAACGTGTGATCTAGGTCGGTCGTGGATGGACATCGGCTATTCCGCATTAGCAAGATGGCCTGTGTAGAGTGCCATGTTTATTGGGACCAGTGTATATCCTCTAACCTTAGGGCCATTTTCCATTGGCCGATTTGCGGGTAATCGGCAGGCAATCGGCAGGCAATCGGCAGAGAATCGGCAGGGAGAGCCACAAGAAACCACTGGGAAGTGTACTCTGTGTAGCGTAATTGTTGTGGCTCTCCCTGCCGATTAACTGCCGATTCTCTGCCGATTTGCCTGCCGATCACTCTCAAATCGGCTGATGGAAAATGACCCTCAATAATGGCTCTTGAGAAGGTCAACATGATGTTTGAATGTAGCCCTGTCGAGGCAATCACCAGGGCTGCATTCAGGCGTGGGAAAATAGGCAAAAATACTGAAAGCACAAGTTAGCTGCCCTTAAAGAGTTATCAAACCACACAATCAACTTTTGTGTTAAATGAACACCGGAAGTGGCAACCAGATAGTTTCATCAGGCGCCGGGAGGTGGCGCCCCTTTGTCACGTAGCGTCATTAATGACGAGACGAGGAAAAAAGACAAATAAAACATTGTTCCTCTTCACCGAATCATGACAAAAATGGTGAGTGCTTTAAAAACTAATTTTGCACTTCAGATTATCATGGGTCGGGCCAAGGGGTCGGGGATAATGCTGATTAAAATGAATGTATCATGCTGAGCTGTCATGAGTGTATCAGCCACGTGGAGCCGGCATGATGCACGCATGCAGCACTGGGTACTCACCAGGGCTGCATTCATGCATCATGAAGACTGAGCTTTCTGCTGCATGTATGTCGGGAGCCGTGGGTATCTCTGGAATACGGGACTATCGCATTAGGCTATGGAGGCCGCCATCTTGACTCAGAGCAATGGATTGTGGTTAGGCCCCCAACTCCAGAGCAGTGCATTATGGGTGAATTCCTTACCAGCGCCCCTTTTCACACCCTTGATCAATGGCATTGATAACGGGTGATAAGACTGATAAGCTATACTGCACCCTTGCCACAATCACCCTAAATACATTCCCTATGTGTCAGGTGTAAGAGGAGAAAAAAAAGAGATAATGCTTGATTACATTTTCTCTGGCTCTCTGGAGCTGCTATCCTCCGATTCCATAGGAAGTGGACCACCATTGCTTGATCTGGTACTGGCAAGATAAGCACTGATAACAGCTGTCACAATGGGTACCAGTTGTTAAATAAAGCACCCTTTGACAATTCCGCAATTGTCTCATTGGTCTAATTGATGTGTTCTGCTCCTGGCCTAGATATTACCTGGGTGTTTGTGTTCATGTCCGCTGTTCATTGCATGAACATCGTTACACCATATCACACCAATCTCCCAGCAGATTCTCTTATTTAAAGGCGCACTTAGTTGAGAACCTAACCCTGCCGAGTTTTGTACGCAAATGACGTCGTGGGTTCAGTGCGCCTTTAAAGAAATAAATATCAAAGTAAAAGAAAGAAGAAAATTACGGAAGTATTGGTGATGTTTTCAAGGTGGAACATATTCTTGGGATTATTTATTTGGTAGATGATGCATTTGTGATGGGGATAGGAGGGCAGACAAGTAATAGGGTAGATTCACCATTTTCCCACCTAAGTAAATCTATACCCTACCATCCCCCCCCCCCCCTCTTTCACGAAAGATTTCTTTACGTTGTCCGTACATTTTGGCGGTCTTATTTGAGATTACAGGTATGCTGGGAGAGTGCATGTCCCCCCCCCCCCCCCATTCCCCCTAGTGTCCATGTCCACTGCAGCATATTAGTGACCACTCATTAGTTCCGTGTTTGTCCACGGTGGCGCTGCGGGCGTTCCCACCTGGTCTCCATGGTGACGGTGAATCACGCGGCCACGTGACGGCAGGTGTCGGTGACGTGCCGCGGGAGGACGCTGACGTAAAACGTAATTAGTGAACAGGAACCGCCTGTTAATTAAGGCCGAGGGGGGAGGGAGATGTCTACATTCTGCAGCAGAGGGAGTCATCAGAAGGCCTCTCTGTGGGTTCAGACATGTACATTCTGCAGCAGCGGGAGTCATCAGAAGGCCTCTCTGTGGGTTCAGACATGTACATTCTACAGCAGAGGGAGTCATCAGAAGGCCTCTCTTGGGGGTTAAATCTTTATATATTCTGCAGCAGAGGGAGTCATCAGAAGGCCTCTCTGTGGATTCTGGTCTTTACATTCTGCAGTAGAGGGAGTCATCAGAAGGCCTCTCTGGGGGGGGGGGGGGGGGTTGAAATCTCTATGTGACCTCTATATGCTTATACTAGCAGAGAGGCATCTATCTTCCTAATACGCTGGCCTTTCAGCTAAAAATGGGGAAATATGCCCCCTCCCCCCCAACAGGGTTTGAAAATGTTACCCCTCCCCCCGTCGTAAAAAGAAAAGAAAAAATGACCCCCCCCCTATATATTTGTATTCAATATTTTCAAGCGTAGATTTAGGAGGTGGTGATGTACATGTACATTTGGGAATCAACAATTATAATGTATTCATATTTTTTGTAGACTGCATAATAACCATTTTTGCTCAGGCAACAAACAAATGTAGTTGCAGAAGTATAGAGAGAATTAAACCCCTACCTTGCTCCACTCCAACTGTCACGGGACGGGAAGCAAGATTTGACCTTTTTTCTTTTCCTTAAAAAAATCTCAAACGTGCCAGGACTGAGTTGAGAATCACCAGATGACATTGTGGGTGCTGCACCCATCAGGATACAAAAGTGTATCAACAAGCCTTTGGAGGGGGTTTCATAATTCCCGATCCCTGGTGGAAAGTGAAGGAGTGAAACACTAGGGTACCGTAATCACTGCGCCCCTCCTGTATCAATACAGTAACGTGGGACGTGTGTAGCTGGACAGAGAGGTCCGTGGTGTAATTGTTAGCATACTGGAAATCGGTGCCAGAGATCCGGGTTCGATTCCCGGTGGATCTAGATGAACATACCGCTTTTCACCTATACGCGACCCCCACACTTGTGTTGTGTTGTAGCTACAGCCCCGTGTTGCCCGATGTACTTTGTCATTTAGGAGGGGATTTCGACATAAAAACCCATCCATTATTCTAAGAAGCTGCACGCATTGCCGCACGTTCACACAGAGTGCTTAGCTCTTTGTGGACAGGATGGCGCTATGATGATACACACCGTCTTATTACACTTTGATTTAAGGTTTTTGTATAACTTCGATTAGTAATTTTTTGTTGTTGCAGATGTTTTTACCATGCAATCATCGGAATTTAACTGCTCATGTCATCACAGTTCTATGGTGTAATTGGGCCTGTGTGTCACTGTGTGTGTGTGGTGATGTGGTGGGATGGGGGCTGATACGGCGGGGGGAGGGGGGGGGGACTGGGGTGATACCAGTCTCACGGCCTCTAACCACCCCCCCCCTCCCCCAGTTCCTAACACCCCCCCTCCCCCTTCCCCCCGCGCGACACACACACTACGGGATCAGGTTTCCGGTAGCCGGACCGTGCTCACCTGCCTGTTGGGCATCGACTCGGGGGGTGGGGAGGAGGGGGGGGGGGTGATGAAGTTAGGGGGGGGGAGTCGGTCGGGGGGGGATGTCCCGTGATAGACCCCCCAGGACGGCGTCCATTGTGCCGCACTGCCGGGAGGTGGTGGCAGGGTACCCGGGCGCCGTCCTCCCGCCTCCCCGCTCCTCACTCCTCACCTGAGCAGCGTCCGTGACGCAGCGTCTCACCTGTGTGACGTGACGTTAGGACGTTACGGCAGGAGGCCGGCCGTCTGCCGCGCGGCGTGCCGGCACAGGAGGCTGCGTCTCCCGGCCTCCTCCTGCGTCCCGCCCGGCCTCCCGTCCCGCCGGCCGCCACACCTGTAGGGACAGCTACCAGTACCTCCTCACCTCCAGCTCACACACAGTGGGACACATCGTGCTCAACATACACTTACCGGTACAGTTTACTTATTATAATAACTTATATAGGGGCCCTTGATCAGGGGTCGGGGGGGGGGGGGGTCCCCCGGGGGGGGGGGGGGGTACCTTTTTTGACACGGGTGTGCGGCTGGCCCTTTGACAACCCTTACCCTTGGTGAGGGGGATTTTGGTCAGAAGTGACCCTTGGTGAGGGGGATTTTGGACAAAAGTGCCTAGGTTTTAGCAATTTTCCCCGAGGAGTCGGCCTTGGTGTACATACGAATTTTGGTCAAAAGTGACCCCTGCTGGCAAAATGTGACCCTTTTTGGCGGGATTTTGTTGAAATCTCCGAAAAGTGACCCTTGGTGAGGGGGATTTTGGTGAAAATTGACCCTTGGTGAGGGGGATTTTGGTGAAAAGCAGACCCTTGGTCAGGGGGATTTTGCTCAAAAAGTGCCCTTCCCAGCCGCACACCTGTGTATATAAAATATATGAAGTCCCCATGCCCCATATCGATTTTAAGAAATGCCCCATGTACATGTCCATATCTATTTATTCTTCCTGCCCCATATAGATCATACAGAAGCCCATGTCGCCGTGTCGAATTTAGAGGTGTAGTGTCATTATACATGCAACAGGTACTTGTGGTACGTTCAGAATCAGGGCCGGGATGAATATCCTTTTAAAAATCATTGTGGTGTCCCACCCCTATTTTCCAGCGCCATGCACTGTCACTGAGGAATTACCTCTTACTAGTAGTAAGTAGTACTAGTAGTACAGTTTCCTTTTTATATGTCCAGAGACAGGGACGTAGATACTTTAAAAACAACTTATTGCGGCTTAGACGGGGCGCGCCCCCCCTTTTTTGTCTGTAGATTATTTGTAATTTTTAGGGCCCAATTTAACCCCGAGATATGGGTGTGCACCGGTGTGCACCCCCTCCTTTCACCAGGGAAGGGGCGCGGCCCTTCCTTTTCCAAATTTGCATGGATCCGCCGCGGCTGCCCACTCCCACTGTCATCAGTGGCGGATTTAGACGGGGCGGGGGCTGGAGTTTAATTGTCATTTTTAGACCTCAATTTAGTCCAAAAAGATGGGGCGCGTCCCCTCCTTCTGACAAGAAAAGGGGGCGCACCCCCTCCTTTTCCAAATCCTGGATCCGTCATGGTCACTGGGATAAATTGTAGTCATCAGTTCCCGTAGCAACTAGACATATCAAGAACTTGCTGGTTTATCATCTTAAAAATTTAAAAAAGCCATTTCCTGAAATCAGACAGTTATTTGGGACACTGACGGCATTGGGAGCTTTTTCCTCTAGACTGAAAAGATGCTAAAAATTAAGGCCTTGGTGACCAGCGGCATTATAAAAATTATAGCTGGTACCAGTGGAATGATGCCTTCCACTGGGGATATGCCTCAATATCCCGGGGGGACGTGGGAAAGGGATCTTACAATCATTTGGGGGATATAGGGGCTGTTTTAGACATAGGGGCCTCACACCACTACACTGCTAATCTAAATGACCAACCATTACTACTGTTGAATGATTGACCACCATTCAACCAGGACTACAACATCAGTCCTAGAGGCAATAACATCAGCCTCCACCATGAGGATCAAAACTAACCCCTATTTCTATTATACTCTAAGCCTATGCCTATATCTTTTCCTTATATTTATTATCTGTCTTATACATGCACATTATGAAGATTATGTGAATATTCTGATATATGTTCCATTGACTGGAATAAGGTGAATACAGGTCTGTGACCTACCATTTTTCCAGTATAAATAAAAGAATTTTGAATTGAATTGAATTGAATTGAAATGCCCCGCCCTTAGTCCACGACCTTAGTCTGTAGTGGTTATCCCAGGTTGGTGATAGGGACATTCGTAAGGCATGACCATGTATATAGTTGTAGGGGCATTGCATGGTCAGGCATGACCAGGTGCCATTCAAAAATGACTGAGGCAACACATATGACTAATTTAATGCTTTACTCAAAAGGACTTGGCCTAAAATGGCAAGACTAAGGTGAGTTGGTCACCAGCCTGACGATATTAACTACCTAGGTTGGTTGTATAGGGAGCCGAAATATGACTAACTTGTTTAGGATATAGCGACTGAGAGATTGGTCGTATACGGGTGAGACAGGTCATGAAATTATTGACCAAAAGACCCCCGACATCCATCTGGCATTGTGGGTAATCCCTTATCAGGATGGGCCTAATCAGGATAATCCCCTCTCTCCAGACTTGAGACAATGGGGATGAGATTAAGAAAGGGGTGGGTTGCAGGGTATCACCCTTATCAGTCTTATCAGTGACCGTTGTTCTGGGCCTGGGAGATGGCAGATAAGAGATTACCCATGGTCCTATGGCAATGTGACCGTCGGGGGTCTTTTGAGCAATATGGCAGCGCCCATGGTATAACATGCCTAAGCCATATAGGGAGCCAAAGAGTATCAGTGTACCTTGCCTACAGCGCCCCCTGGCGGTGTCACGGAGAACTCGGTGTGAGGTCCCCCTGGCGGGGGTTAATTGTAACATGACTCTGTGCCACCAGGACACTCAGACCCCCTGTAACACCCCCCTCCCCCCGGTAACACCCCCGGCTCCCTCCCACATGCAGGGGATGGGGTAACGGTATAACCACTGTCTTACTACTGCCTCCAAGCTGATGTCTATATCATATATCATATACCACCCCTGCCTCATCACTAACCCCAAGCTGATGGGTATAGGGGGCGAAAGCCTACCCGTTTACTTTCAGTTGTGCAGGTGATTTAAACCCTCGAATCAGGACAGGAAGTCACGGCGCGGTACGTATTAGGTATGGGGCCTCCCAGAATCTTTCAGATTTCTTCCTCCAGAAGCATCCCTTTTGTACCAAATTTATGGTACCGTAGGGGGGGAGTCTGACACACAAATATATGAAAGGATGTCCAGTAGAGATTCCTATTTGCTGAGAAATAATATTTTTTCCAAAATTCCCCATAGCGTGACATCGCTTCCTGTCCTGATTCGAGGTTATTTCAACACCCGTTTTTTGCGTGGTATCGGGTCACTTACACCCCCTATATCATATACTCATGTCCACGGGCATCAACTGAGCGTAGGGTCAGGGTAGAGAGTGATGTGGTGGATATTGATAGAATATTAACCCTTTAAGGATTACTCAGGTAAAATAAATGGCAGTACCCTATGGAGATGTTCAGAACCTTTAGAAACTCACTAGACCCACCTGGTAGACATTCTCAGAATATTTAGACTCCTCCTGGTGTGTGGTGGTTCAGGGCTAATTTTTGAAAAGATTTTAGTTTAAGTTTCCCCAAGAGAGCCTCTAACCCTCGACCATAGAGCTAGAAACAGGCACTCTACTGACTGACCTAAGCAGGCAAGTGCCAGCCAAGTTCATTGATGAGATAGTCAATGGCCCATGGCTACAGTTTAGAATGTTCCATTTGGATGACATATTGGATAATAGTTTCTTTAGTTATCATAAAAAATATAACGGTAACCTACTCTGATATTTTGATAGATTGCAGGATGGATATGTACCCAACTTATGACTAGGTCTGATGAGTAGTCCACTATTTTCAACAAATTCCATTTCATTAGGACAGAACCCTGTCATTTCCAATGTAAAGATTTCAATCTTGTGGAAAGCCATAGTTTCAATATGGCTCGTTTAATCACGTCCTTATTTGATTTGGGCATTGGTCATATGTTGTAAATGAACTGTAAGAAGGCTCAAGGGGTTGATATATGATTTTGAGACACACAGAATGATCCTTAACGGCCCAAAGCTTGACGCATTCATGCAGTCTGACGGCATATATGGGTGGGATGCATTTAACTGTTAAGTAATATGTGGTCGTTAACCCTTTAAGGGTGGCACACTGTATTAGTGCAAAAGGATACAAAAGGAGGGGGGGGGGTAATATGAATGATCATGATGAATCATGATGATAAACGTCACCGTTTAGCTAAACATTTTTAGGAATTTCTTTTAACAATAGCCCGCCCCTTTTTCAAAACCATGGATGTAATCATGGATGTAATTTAGCTTAAGCAGGGAGAGTAACAACAACAAGGATTCCTCCTGATCTACAACTGTCAACATGACCTTGACACGACCTTGACACGTCCTTGACACGCCGTCCTTGACCTCGTGACCTCAGTCTGCGTAATACGACTACTGCGGCCGGCGGTGAGGTTTTGTGCGATGTTCATTGGTGGATTCAGAATCCAATGACCAACCTACAGAAACCACCGACGGACTGCTCTCTCTACACCAGTGACATGTGCACTCTACAGGACACTACAGACCAATGCAGCAAGAAAGGGTGACTTTTCAGAAAAGTTGTTGATAAAGATTTTGAACATTTCTGGGATGCGACTGACAAATATATAAATGTAACCTAGAAATCCTGCATTTCTACAGTATTTGAGAGATAATGTTCCTGTGAATCCCCTGATATGAGATGTTCAAAAATGTAGCCATTACAGACAATGTTATTAGGATCCTGCTAAAATCAACGTAAAAGAAACTTTATCATGAAAAAGTCACCCCTTCTTGCTGCATTGGTCTATAACTCTGCCACAAGCTTCTACAGGACGTCACTCTCTCTGCATGTCATGCTCTGCTCCTCATCTCTGCCACAACTCCCTACATGACACCACTCTACCTGCATGCTGTTATTCCTGCCTCATCTCTGCCACAAATCCCTTCAGGAAACCACTCTCTCTGCATCTCGCACTCGCCCTCATCTCTGCCACAACCTCCTACACTAAGAAAGTACAAAAAAAAAGACAACCTGGACATCTTATATAAATATGGAAGAAGGGGGGAGGGGATACTACTTTCCTGCTCTCTTAACCTCATCACACAATGCAGTTCTTCCTACACAAGAAAGAATCCCTTGTACTATATTTAATATCAATATAATGCTGGTGGACACATCTGAAATTCAGAGGATTTGTTATTCATATATAATTCTAAATACAATAATGATATAACCCAATAGAAGTGAAATATTCCTCTCAAAATGTGCATGGCAGAATCTGTAAATCGGACCATTATTAAGGTTTCTACAGCATAAAACAGAAAGCTAGTATAATTTCCGTATACATGTACTTTTTCAGTGTTTTTACATATTAAAATATGTTTATATAAAATTTTAACATACATGGGAATCATATTCAATGTAATAATCAGTACTTGTAAACAGTTACTTCATATCTTATCTTTAAATAATAAGATTGTACTCTAATAGCTGGGCCTGCAAAAATTAAGCCAGGCCTGCAACAGTCTGCAGGACTGAATGTCCTATATATGATGAAAAAGATTTTGTATGGACTGTATACACACGCTGATATAGCCATATTGCAAGACACTGCGAGAAACACTGTCCATACAAGTGTAAGGCCTTGGACATCCAACATGTAGGCCAAACTTTTTCTCCCACCAAGGAAATTCTGAAGCTGATAACCTAAGAAGTTATGAAAAATACCCTGAAAAAATAACATGGTTCTATAGAATTATATTTCATATAGACGCAATGTAATTTTTGTTTTCTTAGCAATAAGGTGTGGAGGGGATATCCGGGAGGGTTGGTGGATACATAACCCTTTCAGGACGGCATGATGCCTTAATGCATCATGCTCTTTCTCACCATGATGCTTTAATGCAGCCCTGGTGACTCACCTGTGCTGCATTCATGTATCATGCAACTCTATGGGATTGAGACACTCCTGCAGGGTTGGCATGATGCACCTGTGCAGCACTGCCAAGTTACTCGGCAGGGCTGCATTGGTGCGTCATGACGACAGATATGTTAGCGACATGCCGTCCTTAGATGGTTAATTAATAAACCACACCATCAGAGCCAGTATGACCTATCTGTATAATAGATGCTCTTAGTAAGATACTAACTACCTGGTCCAGTTTTTATATACCTATACAGAGAAAGGAAAGCAGTGCCTGACGCTCAAAGGAGAGAGTAGTGTTGCCGACATTGCCTCTCACTTCTACCGCTGAGGCCAAATAAAAAATATAGTGTGTTTCAGGTTACCCGACCCTACCAAGCAAAACAGGGCCGACCCTAGAAATTTTTATGCAATTTTGAAAAAATATTTATATTTTAGGTCATTTTGGGGCTATTTGAGGGTCGATCTGATAGTTCATGAGTCAAGGTGGTTGTCTGCGAGTCTGCATTTATAAGTTCTTGAGTCAATTTATGGGTACTTTTCAGGCCAAAGTAAAAAAAAAATCTAAAAAAAAAGAGAAAGAAATCCGACCTACCTACCCTAGATTATCAGACCATGAAACCTGAAACACACATTTTATTTATTTTTAGCCTGAGGGGCTGCACCCTGATGGCTACCAGGGAGGCCTAGCAAATATATTTTATGCTTCAGGTAACTTGCTGAAAAAGTATAGGTAGGGTAGGTCGGATTTTAAAATTCAGCTCTCACCCCCACAAAGCTTAGCATTTACATGTCTAGACATACTTTGGATCCAAAAAATATGATAAATTGGGGATGGATTTGCATGATATCATTTTACTTTGGTGAAATACTTATATGTTCAGCTCACAGGCAAAGTTTTAAACTCTTAGTGCAAAGTACCTTAAAATTCGTTTAGAAATATCTTCAATATTCAATTTTCAATATTCAATATCTTCAATATTCAGTGGTCAATATTTCTGGTGGAACTGTGATAAAAAATATAATAAGGTGCACGAGTTTCAGTCTGTTGACTGGGTTATTTCACGCGTTGACCTTGGGCCGTATTTCACGAGGCCGTAGGCTGATGGAAATGCGGCCCAGGGGTCAACAAGTAAAATAACCCAGTCAACAGACTTAAATGAGTGTACCTTTGTGTTTTTTTTAATTTTTATTTTCGATTGGAAATACTGCAATACTGCAATAAAATGCCCTATATAGGTAATAAAACCATGAATAGGGGATCCTATATGGACCAGGTATAATTTTTACAGTGTATTTCCAATGGGAGGAATTATAGCGTGCACTCCAAAATTAGAAAATCGATTGTAAATCTGATAACAAATTGAATTCTAAGCGGGATTCTAGGAAATGGGATTAAATAAAATTGATTGGATATCAAGTATGGCCATGGGGAACATTTTAGTTAATCTGAACCGGGATTGATTTTTGAGTCCTAATCATCGGACCATGCCACTTTAAGGGCAGCATCATGCTTCACTTTGTTATGGCCTTTGGTCGTCATAATGCATTATTGCAGCCATTGGCAAGGCTGCATTTATGTATCATGCCAACCCTTCAGGAGTGTATCATGCCTGTAGACGTATCATGCTGCTGCATTCATGCATCATGATGACAAAGGGCATACTACATTAATACAACTTGCCCCCCCTCAGTGAGTTAAGTATAGTATTAGGCCAAAAAAAAAGAGGTGTGTTTCAGGTTACATGGTCTGAAAATCTAGGGTAGGTAGGTCGGATTTATTTATTTATTTATTTATTTTAAACTTTAGCCTGAAAAGTACTCAGAAATCGACTCATGAACTTGAATGCCGACTCACCGACGACCGCCTTGACTCGTGAACTATCAGATCGACCGGTAAATAACCCCAAAATGACCTAAAATATAAATATTTTTTCAAAATTGCATAAACATTTCTAGGGTCGGCCCTGTTTTGCTAGGTAGGGTTGGGTAACCTGAAACACACCTTTTTTTATTTGGCCTTGGCACTAAATACACAGAATCCTGCCTTTCCTGGTAGGAATGCATTGGCAATGAGAACGTGTGGTTTCCTTGGTAACCGTAGCGGGGTGGTAAGTGGTTTTGGCGTTCAGAAATTGTCGGTGATTAGATGCCTATTTACGCCCTCAAGTGGAGTTCTGATTTAAATGATGTGTTTTTCCTGTTTCAATAAACAGCTATGAGAAGAGTAAGATGCTTGAGCCATAGAAACCGGGTGTTGACCAGTAGTAATAGGTACCACGCATAGTTGAAGAAATAAAAGTGTCAGTCACTTAGCATCTTTCATTATTTCATGTGGAGAAACAACTTCAACATTGTTTTGTATGGGAAGGGCCGTTCTCCACACCCCCGTGGAGAAACTGAATCTCATTCTCCACAGCTCCATTCTCCATGGTATAGTTGTGAAACCAATCTTTAAATGTTGTTTTAAAATGGAATTGATCAACATCCACATGAAATAAACACAGAGATCCACTCAAATCAGTCTGAACTCCTGGTTTCTCCACTCGTGAGACCTTGGGTCGCATCACACTCGGCTGTGCCTCATGTGATACGACCCAAGGTCCCACTCGTGGAGAAACCTGTCGTTCAGACAGATTATCGTGGACCTCTGTGTATTTATCAATAGCCAATGGGCCGATTTCAGAGTGATATTACACCTATCTTGATGTCAATATGCAGTTGAAAAAAGATATTTCCCAATCTTCAAAATGTGTTCAGATATTTTTGTATTGAAATACTGTACCCTCTAAAAGTGCAGAATTGCCACTCACAGAAAACATAAGTAGCATCACTATGACTCCCGACTCGATCACTGAGATAACTCTCCCCAGGACTCTAAAGTGACTCCCTAACATTAGCAGGACTCTATAATAACTCTATAACGACTCTCGAAAGAAATATGTCTTGACATTTTCGTAAAAGTAGTCATTTGTGTCCCCTGGACGAGTTTGTTAATCTTGTTTTCTTGAAATGAGGACGTTATTTGGTGGTGACACAAAACAATACAAGGGAACTGTTACATTGCTGGTGACTCGGTGTGGAGGTGCAGGGTCTGTTTCTCCACATAAAACGAATGTCCACATAATGCAGACAAAATATTCCCTATTTTCGGGAGGAAATAAAATAGTTTCTTGTGCACACAGAAAAGAAGTAGAATCACTGTGACTCCCGACTTCATCACTGAGGTAACTCTCCCCAGGACTCTAACACAGGGGCGTGGCAAGCAGTTTCAAATTAGGGGGGACTGAGGGGTATTTTGACGCTTTTGACCCCTTTTTATTTGACCTTTTTGCTTTGACCTTTTTGGGGGTTGGTCAAAAGTGGGGGGAACATGTCCCCCCCGTTCCCCCCGGTTGCCACGCCCCTGCTCTAACATGACTCCTTAACATCAGCAGGACTCTAAAATAACTATAATGACTCCTATTCTAAGACTCCCTAATGATTGGGAGTCACTTTAGAATCCTGGGGATAGTTACCTCAGTGATCAGGGTAGGGCTCCCATTTGACAGTTACAGTGATTCTACTTCTTCTCTCTGTGTGGCACAAATAGTAATAATGCATACAAAGCATACAAATGCGGACCAGCAGAAACAATTTAGGCCAATTTCGTATAATACATACCCAGGCTGTGCACTCACCAGAGGTGGTAAAAAGGCATCTTGTCACATTTCTAGATAGTATTTCATCACCTGGTGGCACACAGGATATTTCCTCCTGATGTGATGTCATGATTACATTATTATTGTTACTGATATTTTACATTTAGGCTGCTCTTTAAATAGGCTAATACTTTCCTGCACTCGCTAACGTGTCCTGTTATCACGAATTGAAAAAACAAACTTGTCTCCAGACTCGTCGAAGTGACTATCATAAAATAAACGAGTCAAAAGTTGTCTAACCTATCAGGTTACCATCCCACAAATAGAATCTGGAGCTGGCAAATGTCAGGTTTTGGGCTGGCACATACCGAGTGGGTCTTCCATCTCCAGCTAGAAGACCCGCTTCCTTGTCACTTAGACGGGTTTTTGACTCGTTTATTTTATGACCGTCACCTTGAAGAGTCTGGAGACAAGTTTACTTTTTCACTTTTGAGTGCATGTATCACAATTTTTTTGTCCGCATATCACAAATTGTCCATCTGGCATCTACTTCACATCTAACTCTAACAAATTGTCTGCAAATTGCATTTTGTCCGCATCTAACTCTAGGCTATGTCTCACCAAAGAAAATAGATACAAGTTCAAACTCTATGACTGGCAACTATCTATGACTGGCAACCATCTATGTGCCTCTACAGAGGTACTCTCGTTCCCAGATCCTTCCAAAGGAAGGCTCTGGTAACTGCCATATGACCTTGAACTTGGGACTTTGCTGGGTTTGGGCAGTCCCTGTGGTTAGCTTGGAACCAGCAAACAGGAACCAGAAGGTTTGATGGTAGTTTTACAAATCCCAAGTGCAAGGTCATATAGCAGTCACCAGAGCCTTCCTTCGGAAGGATTTGGTACTACACGGGCGACATGGCCCTTTTAAAAATCGACACATTTTGTTAAACACGATTCTATACATATTATTGGCATATGTTTATGCCAATGATGTTCATGCCAATCCTATCATCCATGTAGTTATGGACTGGCTTCAACGGGTGGAGTTACCTTTGCACATGTAACTCATGCTGTGGTTGTTGTATATTAGCCAGGGCCATGTGCTGCTGCCACTGATTGGTAATAGAATACGTCGGGCATACAACCTCCTCGTGAAACAAAACTGATTGGTAATAGATGTACACTGTGAGACCATATCTAACTAATTACTAATAAATTACTAATAATCTTAGGCAAGCCAAGGCAATGCTAACCTATATTAAGCAGTAGTAGTAAAACACTAAGAACGGATAGGAAGTTTGGGCACATGCTTTTCGCTATTGGTTGGTACAAAAATGAGTAAAACCTACCAATTTTTGACTAACATTTGAGATTCATTATTTTCCGTGTGGTCATAAACACATGCTTTAGTGGCAATTTGGTACAGATGTAATTGCACTGTGCATGTGGCCATAGCTGAGGAGTCAGCCTTGTTAGGTAACCCCTGTACCAACCACCTGTCCATTTACCTGAGATTCTCACCTGCAGCTCCCACCTGTCTCCAACCACCACCTACCACCTTATTACCCCCCCCCCCCCCCACAGGGGGCCTGCTTAATTAACCCTTCAAGGACGGCATGTCGCTAAAAGATGACATAGACAGAGGTCCACTGTAGAGTTTTGTGTGTGAATAGATGAGAACTCTGGTAGCTGGATTGATAGTGGATCTTTATTCCTGTATGATGATGTAACAATCACAACTGAAGGATAACTGCAACTGCACTGACACCTCTGGCTGACTGCCCTTTTATAGACCTACAGGATGCTGATGTCGGACACTAGAACACTCTAGAACAGACCTGGGTATGACATAATAGTACATGCATCTGGAAGCTTCCCAATCAGGCAGACAGTAAACAAGTAGAACACATGGTTCCAGAAGATTCCTGAATAGGATACTACATCCACGATAATCTGTCTGAAAGACAGGTTACTCCACGAGCGGTGCATTGGATCGTCAGCCGAGTGTGATGCGATCCTATGCACCACGAGTGGAGAAACCAGGAGTTCAGACTGATTAGAGTGGATCTCTGTATCTATTTTATGTAATTCTTGATTAATTTCATCAATATAGATATTTAAAGATAGGTTTCATAGCTATTTTGGTGATGTCATCGTAGAGAAACAGACTATGGAGAATGAGGATCAGTTTCTCCACAGGGGTGTGGAGAACGGCTATTCTAGTACATGTACTTAAGTATAGTAACTTTGTTTCTCCACATGAAATAAATACCCTTGGTCATCATGATGCACCAATGCAGCCCCGGTGAGTAACTCGCCGGGGCTGCATTGGTGCATCATGATGACTCTTTGGGAGTGTCTCAGAGTATCTCAACCCTGTAGGTTTACTCGCCAGGGCTGCTTTCATGCAGCATGGTGAACAAGCATTAATTCACTGTGCCGTCCTTGCTGGCCCTCATGAGGTTGATATGCAACCAAGGACTTGACTTGATGCATGTATTACTAAGTAGTTACTCACCATGGCTGTATTCATGCACCCTGATGACAAAGGGCATTGTATATATTTAAGCAGTATGTGGCCCTTAAAGGGCAACCCTGCAGGGGGCCGATATGTCAGCATCCCCCCTCCCCCTTATCAGCCAGAGATTTCATCTTATTACTCACTAATATATGGGAATGGTCGTTTCCCAATAAACAAATAACGTTATACACCATTTTATAATGTTATATAACGTTATATGTCAACGTTTTTCTAAGGCTCTTTAGTATGACATAACGTTATGTAAAATTTAAAACGTTATTTTGAGGTAAAATAGCGTTTTGTGTTAGCTGGGTTAATATTTATGGGGGAGGGGTGGCATGTTCATTACCTGTACCCCCCAAAACCATACACTGTCTAGATAGTAGTCACTAGTGAGTAAGCTAGTTATACTAGTAGCCTAGTCATTTTTTTGGCTACCTATGCAACCTTAGTCTATTCTTTTGTATGAGTGTCAAGGTCTCTTTGAGTATAAGCATTATCGGTAGTAATATTTTGTTTTGCCTCAGTCACTTTTATTTTTATTTTTATTTTATTAGGTCCTCATTAAGGTACAGAATGATCTTCCACGACCAATTTATGGTAAACCTGTATATGTTGCATATTTACTTGAATTGTGTCAATGTTATGATATGATATTAGTTGGCCAGAGACAGATAAATATGTCATAAGGCTTATTTTCCAGACAGGAGTACCCTATTAGCTACAAGAAAGGTAGGCTGTTAACAGTAACAAGTAACAATATACAGTAATGTACATAACGAGTATATATATTATGAATGAGAGTCGCTGAAAGAGAGCGAGTAACTGGAATGTACATGTTTTGTGGGCCCCCAATAATTTGGAATATCAGTTTGTTATATAACCTGGGATAGCGAATACTGACTAATTCCAACAGCATACAGATTATGAGTGTAGGGGTGGCATGATACCTCATAGGCCATGCTCATTTGTAAATTGTCATGATGCACCAATGCAGCAGGTTAGATGCACTCCCTTCAAAAGCGTATCAGCTCTGTAGTGCCGACATATTTGTAAGAATATATAGACAAAGGCCCATGGCCAGAGGATATTTTGGTATCTATATTTTGGTAACGATACCAAAAATCCTCTGGCTGTTCGCCTTAGCCTTTATTTCATGTTTTTTACTTTTCAAAAGATGTTTAATTGCATATAAATAAATGACCATCATTATTTGAAAAAATGATGTCCTCACAGGCCATGGGATACGGGAACACTGTATCCCATGGGGGCATGGGCTACAGGATTTCTAGCACTTAAGCATAGTGGTCATCGTATCAACCATGAAATAAACATTAATGCTAATATTGGAAAGACGGTGTGGTTTCTTCCGCTACTAAAGACAGATCTCAGAATAGGAATATCAGTCTAAGAATACATTAATGCATCATAACGACAACACCCCATTGAAACACTATACTGCCCATTAAATGTTAACACTTTAAGGACGGCATGATGCCTTATTTCACCATGCCCTTCGTCGTCATGATGTATGAATCCAGCCCTGGCGAGTAACTCGCCTGGGCTTCATTCAAACCCTACAGGGTTTTTAAGACACCCCCAAAGGGTCGGCGTAATCCATAAATGCATTGGTGCATCATGATGATAATGTCATCTTTTTAATAGCGATATGCCGTCCTTAAAGAGTTAGGTAGCATTTCTAAACCTTGGAGAGTAGAATAACAGAGAAGTAGACTCAGGTAAAAGGCAAGTCAGTTTGGATCCATTACGGCGTGTGACGACAAGGCGACACCTGTAGACAATACGCGGCACCATTGTGGGCTTGTCGGGCAGGGACACGCTATTTAGGTAAAAAAAAAAAAAGAAGGTTTGTTTCAGGTAACATGGGCAGAAATGTAGGGTCAGTAGGTCGGATTCTTTTTTTTTAAACATTTTTTTCAAACATGAAAATACCAGCCGGCTGGTCCGAAAACCCAAAAATTGACCGAAAAAGGGTAAAAATACAGAAATTGCATAAAAAAACGTTGGGTCGGCCCTGTTTTGATAGGGTCGGTCGGGTTACCTGAAACAAACCTTTTCTTTGGCCTTACTGTCACATCAGGGGGGTGGTGGCGGGGGGAGGACATTGCTTAATTGAAAAAAGGCTCATAGTGCTTATGCAGAGGGGAGGGGGAGGCAAGAATAAACTCTTTAAGGACGAGATGTTGTTTTAAAATGACAGTTGTCGTCGTGTTGCACCAATGCAGCCCCATCATACCGACCCTTCAGGAGTGTCTCAAACCTGGAGTGTTGGCATGATGCTTGAATGCAGCACTGGCGAGTTACTCGCAAGGACTGCATTAATGCATCCTTGGGACCAAGAGGATAATACATTAAAGCATTATGTCGTCCTTAAAAAGTTAATAAAACTCAACCCATTAAGCCGCGCAGGGTTTAATGCATGATGCATTATGATTGTCATGATGTACCATGATGCATGAATGCAGCCCTGGGGAGTACACTTCACCAAGGCTGCATTCATGCATCATGACGACAAAGGCCATGGCATATTAACCTCGGGGGTTCAACTTGAATTTTTTTTACTGGGATGTGAGGTTATGCTTCTGAATATATGACCCATATTGGCGTAGGCTGATTTCTGGAAAAATTGCCCATATTGGTATGGTCTCTGCAGAAAACATACCCATATTGGCGTATGACATAACAAGGATTGTATTTATGTCACCCCAAGGGACTCTTTGAAGGTAGGTTACAACTGCCCCCCACCACCACCCTCTAAGTTCCAAACATAACAATGGCAAACTTACCAATTGGCACTTTCTATTATTCAGAAAGCCAATCAAAAAGAGCAAACTTACCAATTAACCCAAAAATGCTGTGTAAACTCAAGAGAAACTTCACACAGGGAAAAACTACCCCAACTTAATAGCCTTAGTGTAGCTTACCCCTGAAAAAACCTACCCATATAGGCGTACGCCACTTCCCTCCCTAGGGGCTGAAAAAGGACCCATTTCCCTCCAAATCATGACCACACATCCCGGTATGGTTGGACCTGAGTCGACCCCCAGCATATTAACAGGTACCACAGGCCTGTGCTGCAAGCGGTCTATTGAATGAATTTTATTATGTGCTATATTCAAGGCCCAAAACCACTGATTATGCATGGGACCATATGAGATTGAGATTGAGATTGATTGAAATTGAGACTTATTATTAGTTGATTATGCAATGATCTCCAGTGTCTTTTGGGTTAAGGCACTGGTTCTGAATGGGCATGATTTAGTACTCACACCGGATTGAATTATTTTTTGGCTAACGCCTCTGCTCTACAAAACATGTATTCTGTATCAAGTTGATCTATGGTTAACAATTATTTATAATGATCTCATCTTTTATATATTTCCAGTTCCATCTTAAAGACTGGTGTAGATTGCAGAGAAGCAGACGAAGACCCCGGATGCTGCCGTGACAAAGAGCAACGGATACTAAGAGGGTACGGCTGCAGCAACAAAGAGGAAAGAATACTAAGCCATCTTGGCTATTTGGTGGCCATATTGGCTGTTTGGTGGCCATATTGGCTGTTTGGTGCCCATCTTGTCTATTTGGTGGCCATTTTGGTCGTTTGGCGGCCATCTTGGTTGGTTGGCGGCCATCTTGTTTTTTGGCGGCCATTTTGGTCGGTTGGCGGCCATCTTGGTTGGTTGGCGGCCATCTTGTTTTTTGGCGGCCATTTTGGTTGGCCGGACCTGGGTTTGTAGTGTGGTCATGTTGTCTATCTGATTATGACCACAGTTCAAAAACCGGGCTCAGCCAATCATCTGCACCCGAGCACGACACTGCACAGGAGGGAGGCGGCGCATCTAGATACAGCATCCATCATACACTCAAAAAATAAACTTGTCTCCAGACTCTTCAAAGTGACGGTCATAAAATATACGAGTCAAAAACTCGTCTAAGTGACTAGGAAGCGGGTCTTCTAGTAGGAGACAGAAGACCCACTTGGCATGTGCCAGCCCAAAACCCGACATTTGCCAGCTCCAGATTGTATTTGTGGGATGGTATCCTGATAGGTTAGACAACTTTTGACTCGTTTATTTTATGATGGTCACTTCAACGAGTCTGGAGACAAGTTTACTTTTTCAGTGTACATGTTAGCTGTGAAGACATGGCTGTGAATGTAAGTTACCATAAATTCCCGCGTACTACCCGCGGCTAGTACGCGAACCAAACTCAGCTTTCATTTGATACCAGACATGCCTATACAGGGTGCGGATCATACAAGGGTTTTTATCACTATAGAACAGTACTAAAATGTAATTTTTCAGATCCAAAATCGGGTTTTAGTATTCTCCAGAGTTGGGGACGTGGGTTATACGCGACCATTTTATTTTCTACGATGGTAACTAACCACAAGAGGATGTCTACCCCTGGAGAGCTATCTGTGGTCCCCAAACACCGGAAGAACATCCTGCGTCCGGCCTGGTTGGTGGTGCACCGTCAATTGATTAAAAAAGTCAAAATTTAATAAGGTAAACTAAAAAAGGCAATCGTTAAAGGACTCCTACACAGCTTTTTTTTTATTCCTTTGCAAACATGGCACTAGGTCTAGCCATACCATGCCTTGTATTTCAAACGCATAATATGCTGGTGGATGAAAGATATGCATCGGCTGTGGTTTTATTTCTCAAAACAATGTAATTATGGCTATGTATGATATCAATATTTGATCCCTTCTCTCATAGTTATCATAATCTAAATGGAACTCCCATAATACATTCTAGTTCCTGTTCACAGGTTACAAGCTACCAACAGGGATTGCACAAAACCAGCTAAATCTAGTTCAAGGTCATAGTGACAGTTACCACACTCAAAAATTAAACTTGTCTCCAGACTCTTCAAAGTGACGATCATAAAATAAATGAGTCAAAAACCCGTCTAAGTGACAAGGAAGCATGTCTTCTAGCTGGAGATAGAGGACCCACTTGGCATGTGCCAGCCCAAAACCCGACATTTGCCAGCTCCAGATTCTATTTGTGGGATGGTAACCTGATAGGTTAGACAACTTTTGACTCATTTTATGATAGTCACTTCAACGAGTCTGGAGACAAGTTTACTTTTTCAGTGCAGAGCCTTCATTCAGGAGACTTTGGGATGGAGAGTACTCCCCGCCGTGGCGTCTTCTGCTGTAGTCCCGAGATTCAGAGTCGGGCAGATTGTGGATTGGTGTAAAATTGATGTCTCAGTTTCCCTGTCAAAAACCGAGCATCTTTTACACCTTTTCATTTCTGCTTCTATGGACAAACCCAGCTACCCTGCAGTCAACACAACTCAACGCGGCCGCTGCCGGGCCTACTACTAGGTCCGCCACTTCAACCCAGCCAGACTCAACGGCAAACTCATCACATCAGACCAAGTCTCCATTTTAAGGGTCGTATAGAGGGCATCAATGCATTATGACCTTTGGTTGTCAATATGCATAAATGCAGCTATGGCAGGTAGCTCACCGGAGCTGCATTCATGCATCATGCCGATTCTTCAGGAGAGTATCAGGCAACATGGTCCGAAAATTAGGGTATATCTTCCCCACATCGACTTGTGGCGTGCCATGCACCATTACAAAAGCTTAATGGCCGTGTGAATCTCATATTCTTCATGAACTTTTTTTCAAACAAAATGATGAAAAAACGTTACCAAAGAACTCATGAGACGTATCTCCAAAATGTGAAAGAAAGGTTTGCCAACAAAATTAAAAGGTGTGTTTCAGGTTAAATGGTCTGAAAATCTAGGTAGGGTAGGTCGGATTTTTACTTATTTCCTTAATATTTTTTTAAAACGTTGGTCTGAAAAGTACCAAAAAAATCCCTTTTAGTAATGTATCTTATTTTTTTGCTAAAAAGGGGTAAATAAAAGGGATACCTGCAGGGGGGGCAGAAACAGTACCCAAAAATTGACTTGCAAACTTCAGCACTGTCTAGCTGACAATGGCGCAGATTCGTTAATAATTGACTCTGAAATAGCCCCAAAAAAACTTAAAATATAAATATTTTCTCAAAATTGGATAAGGTTGGCCTTGTTTTTACTAGGTAGGGTCGGGTAACCTGAAACATTTTTTTTTTAAATTGGGCCTTATTGGCCTTATCAGCCTTAATGGTAATCTGACCACCAGCCATTAGTGGAATATCCTGTCACGTCCACGCTTCAGACTTTAGCACCAAGGCCAAAAAAAGTGTTTCAGGCCACCTGACCTTAGATTCAAAATAGGGCTTTCCATTTTTCCCCAATTGTAAAATGATATTTTTACATTTTTTTTGGTCAGGAAGAACAGGCTCCTATTGACCTCAGTGGCCTAAATAAATGCCTGAACTCAGGAAATTGTCTTGTAACAAATACATCCGCCAATTTCACAATATTTTTAGTTACCGGTTGAATCAGTGAGTCATCCTGATGACCAGCAAGTATACGCAGCAATTCGTGACTCACTCCCGGCAATATCAACAGTAAAAAGAAAAGCAATTCGGCCTACCGACCTCAATCTTTAGGACTCTATTACCTGAAACACACCTTTCATTTGGTCCTAGTTGATAAGGGTCATTAGCATTATTTGTCTTTCAGGTATAATGTGAAATATAGCACAGAAATTGCACAGTTCTTACACAATAGGAGGTGTAGACTCTGCTTATCCATTTAAGGGCTGCATTGTGCTTTAATGCATCACACCCTGCAAAGCATGAATGCATCGGTGCATCATGCCGACCCTTCGGGAGTGTCTCAATCCAATAAGGTTGACATGATGCTTGAATGTAGCTCTGGTGAGTTACTCGCCAGGGCAGCCTTCATGCATCATGACGACAAATGGCATACCCTAGTAAGCACTATACGGCCTCGGCATTTGTCTAAGTAACTCATCACGATTTGTGATGCAAGATGGACACCATGTATATGGACGCCACCTTAGGGAGTGGTCATTATTTAATTTAAACAGGAGCCAGGGCACGGAGGAGGGGTCAATAACATTGACTGGGGTTGGCTAACCAAAATTGTCACTCCTTTTCAGTAAAGAAAACACATATGAACAGTTACACACACAGAAAAGTGAGAGTCATTGTCGCTAAAACTACCCTCACCTGAGGGTCAGGCACTGCCTGACTCTGAGGTGAGGGTAGCTTTAGCGACAATGGCTCTCACTTTTCTGAGGGTGTAGACGGGGCGTGGTGTCTCAATAGGTTTCTACCTCTCTTAAGGGCCCCACACACAGAGGGTAGTTTTAGCGACAATGACTCTCACTTTTCTGAGGGTGCTCTCTCTTATTCAGAACCTCCTATTGTATCGGCAGCAGGTGGGAGGATTGAGTCTATCTAGACAAAAGGCCTGTAGGCTCTGGAATGCCTTAATTTAATGGTCCTTTCAACAAGTTCTATGATGGATCATATGATAGCCAGACTGTCTCAAATTATCATTAAAAATTGTATCATCAATAATTAGTAGTCTGGTGACACCTAATATATTGTAATTTCAGCTTAGATTTGTTTCTGTTCTTAGGCCAAAAAGAAGAAGGTGTGTTTCAGGCAACATGGTCAAAATGTCTAGGGTAGGTAGGTCGGATTTTTTTTTTTTTACATAGAGAGAGTACTAGGAATAAGTCGAGAATTGACAAATCAATGCGCGACTCTCCAGAATGATTCCACAATTCCTCCATTGACTAGGAATATCAAGAAGTTGTTGGATATACCTATTAGAAAGCCATTTCCTGATGTTAATCAATTATTCAGGCCTCTGAGGTTACTGGGAGCTTGTTATTCTTGAAATAATTAGGAAAAAATGATGAAAAAAGTAACAACAATTTAAAAAAAAAAAAAATCTCCAAAATTGGGAAAAAAATGCTAGGGTCGGCCCTTTTTTGAATCTAGGGTCGGGTTGCCTTTTTTTTTGGCCTTATTCAATGTTGTAAAACAATTACCGCTCCCCTAGCCCGGACGTGTCAATATAACTAATTGACAACGGTCAAGCATTTACATCATCATTGGCAGATTGTCCAACAGCTTAACATTTTGTCCTGACGTATGCTTTATACTATATTTCTAAAGCTCATATACTATATACTCTGTAGGAACGTGTTTCACAACGACTGTAATAGATCAATCCTTTTCAAAGTGTTTCTAAGCCCTCACCACTCATAAATTTGACTTACAACCATTCTATAACCACACTGGTCGCACGTACAATGATCAATGGTAAGAGGGTGAAAGGCAAGTGTTTCAAAAGCTATAACAGGTGTCTTCTAGGAGTGATACTGACACTGGAAAGCCAGTTATGAGTAAAAGATAAAGTGTTTTAAAAGCCTTAAAATGTGTTGGCACAAATCCAATAAATTTAACAGTGTTTTCTCACTGAAGGTGTCTTAACAAGTTCAAACACGTAAGGACTTATGCAAGTCTATGGTCTAGGTATGTTCTCACCTGGCCTTGACCTTGCCCCTTGACCACTAGGACCAACCACAGGCCTAGTTTCTGGACACACCTTTGTAACTGATAAACACCTACCTGGATACCCTTGTCCTGGTTATGTCACATGGTACGAAAGAAGTCGTGGAGGTGAATCTCACGCTGGTCTGTGTAACATTTTTGGTCCAGCAACAGGGTCAACCACACCTTCCTCGTCTGCTGGGCCCCTTGGACGGCAACAACAAAGCCTTAATCCTCCCACCTAATTCACTGAGCTGAACAAGAAAATATTACTCAAAATTGATGAAAATGTTTTCTTACAAGTCCTTGTCTAAGCATGTTTGGTATCATATTAAAGCTTATGACATCCTCTTTCACATCGTACATTCATTAGTGTTTACAAGGAATTTTAAAGGAGTATCTAAGGGAAAACCTTATTTTAATTTTTGATATTTATATATTTTTCAAATTTTATGCAAATCTACAGAGAAATCTGGCGGTGGAAGGGTTTAACCTGTGCTTGAGTTTTTCCTCCAGAAATATACATGTTCTCATATTGTCTTGGCCCACATCAAGAGGACTTATCTACAGTTCAGGTGTCATTTTTTCTGCCATCCCTGATAAAGTTTGCATTGTAATAATATGTAGACTCATGATCATTATATTTTGGTAACTTTTGTCTTGCCCTAAAGAGGGTTTAGAAAAATTCAAAAGAAAAATTCATGATCGTTATATTCACCATTAAGGCCACACCAAAAAAGAAAGTTGGTCTACCATATTTTCGAAAATGCAACTTCTTTAAAAAAACAAAAACAAGTAGCCAGATTTGGGAGTTTGCAAAAAGAATCTCCCCCAAAAAGAAAAAGAAATTGCCCGCTCCACTTGATTGAAGGTTAAAATCCACAAGACAAAAAAAGATTTGGGTGAAAAATTATTATTTTTCACTCGCTCGCACCATATTTTAGGGAGTGTTCATTTATTATTTACAGGGGGGGTGGTGGGTTTGGGGGGGGGGGCGTAAAAATTTCCGACCCCTTCTGAGGGGGGGGCGTAAAAAATTCTGACCCCTCTTGAGGGGGGGGGGGCGTAAAAATTTAAGCCCCTTTTTAGCCAAAATGCCCGCGCGTTACTATAGTTCAAAGGGGGGGGGGGCGAAAAATTTTCGGCGAGGGGGGCACACGCGCTCTCGAGGGGGGGCGTAAAAAATTTTCGCCCCTCCGCGCGAAATCTCACCACCCCCCCTGTAATTGATAAATGAACACTCCCTTAAAAATGAAAATCCGTAGACCAACTTCTTTTTTGGGTGTGGCCTAAAGACACTCTATTGCAGCATGAAGAATGGTTTTAGAATGGCAATAGAATGACTATTGCATGTGTTTCAAAGGTTAATTCTGAGAAACAAAGGAAGAAAAAAGTGTTAAGCATAGTTGATACCACAGATTACATCCTTCGGTATTTCAAAAAGAATTTTATGCTCATAGGTTCTTAAACATTTCGTTTGTATGTTTGTAATTCATTCAGATGAGGAATTTCCAAGAGGTAATAATGTATACTTAACCACCAATTCATAGTGTAACCATGACATATATCCAGATTGAGTCCTCAGAAATAAAAAAAATGTGAATAAATTAAGTCGTTTTCATGTTGTTTCTTTTTAAAACAATTTCTTCTTGGATATATGTTTTATCTCTGTCGTAAAGAACCTACCGGTATTGTCATAAAGCCACTAAAAAAGATGCCTTATCACCAGGCAGTGAAGAATATGACGAAGAAGCCCTATTTCCTATAAAATATATTGGAAAATCTAGGATTTTCGTGAACATAGTATAATCTTAGAATTGAGAGCTACTTGAGTTGCAAACCTTTTGAAGATACTAGTAACTTATACAGCTAACGTCAAAATGTTGGTTATTCACAGCTAACTGGCACCATTTTATGATGTTGTCATTTTTAAAAGGAAAAAATTCCTTTTGCATGGTGATAAGGACAACGTTTCTCTGCAGTGGCCTAATAGACATATGTCGCACATTCTACCCCGATGCCATAGAAATAAAGATCAACTATATATATAATAAGCAATGTTTATTCACATATCTAGATACACATCTTCAACAAGATCTTTTAACAACCTGTACATAAGTCTTACACAAGAAGCCATCCACTTTCCGCCATGTGAGAATAAAGTGTAGCTTTATTAATGTTTCTATCTAGCCCTTTAAGGGCCGCAGAGCGCTTTAATGGGCCACGTCCTTTATCTTCCCAGAGATGCGTTTACACACTAACAGACCTTACGGGGTTGATACACACCTAAGGGAAATTAAAGTTAATATTTTCAAGACCTGTTCATACCGACCCTTTTATAAGAGTCTTCATTTCACTGTGATATTCTTAAAATACGCTTAAGCAGGGCAGTGAAATTCCGCTCAGCTTGAGGGTACTCCGTGCATTGTATGATATACAACAATTCATGAGGGATGATTATAATGTGCCTCTACATGGGTAAAAATCGACACGGGCGACACGGCGACACGGCCCCTTTAAAAATCGACACGGGCGACACGGCCCCTTTAAAAATCGACGGACATGGTCACGTAAAGTTGAATGTATACTAATGATATGGGATAAAAATCGACACAGTGACACAGCCCTTTTGCAAAAAATTGACACAGTGACATGGTCAAAATTACAGGTACCCATGTAGAGGCACTATAATGAGGCTTGAATGCAGCACTAGTTCCTCGTCAGGGCTGCATTAATGCATCATGACGACAAGCAGCACTTATAAAACACTATGCGGCCCTTAGAAAGGTTAAGAAACTCACACCTACCAATCACGGATATGGGCTTATTCACCTGCCCACTGGCTTCAACTTGATAATTTGATAAGGCACATTCATTATCATTAATAAATATTCAAACAAAAACGCAGACAAAAGTTCAACATCGTCATCGACCACCTAGATGCAAGATGGCGTCAATGACATCCCCGGAGGAACGCTTTAGTGCGCGGATGGCATCATTTCTCTCGACGCTCATTTGTCGCATGATAATGTCGATGCCTTCCAACCCGTCCTCCGACTCCCCCTTCTCACCAATGGCTTGGAAGACAACTTTAGGCTGAGAGGCCGCTGCCCAGAACAGTTCGGTATCGGTAATGATCTTTCCTTTGGCGATCAATTTCAGTTTGTCGAGAGGGATTTCTGTGTGATGCGCGAGCACCTTCGACACTTGTTCCCAAGTCCAGGACTGGTTAAGGACTATTTTATGCCTCTCCTTATTCGCTTTTACCGTAATCTGCGTCTTGGACAGAAGTTCATCGACAACAGGCGCGTCTTTACACATGACATTCCTGCATAAATACGTCAGACCAGCGTCCTTACCCTTGTCCAAAATCCCCTCCTTCTTACTATTATTATTTTCCTCCAAACTTTTCTTCGCTGCCTCAAAGTTTATTCTCGGTGTGAAGGAGCAGCCTATCCGCCCCTCTGTCCTGATTGGCTCCCCATCAGTGTGGTTAGCAGTGGTGGCCCGGGGTTCCTCATCCCCCCAGATGTCGCGAGTCGCTCGTCCCCCTCTCAGACCGTGCCCGACAACGGCAGACGACTTCCCCGTCCGGGCAGTGGCTCCATCTGGTGTGGAGGCCGGGAGGTGTTTTTTCTGTTGGCCGCATTGGGTTTTGTGTTGAGGCCAATCCTGTACCTGACAATCCCTGGAACTGAATAAAGAATTGACATATATTAATTATAAAATAATTTTTAGTGATAAACTTCTCCGGTAAATTATCCTGGCCCACATCCACAATAGGCCTAATTATTATTGATGATAATAGACTTAGAACTATTATGACAATTGCAATTCTATCAATCTTAATTTAGGTTTTGGGACCATAGTCATAGAAGTCCGAGCCTAAGCCTATATGTAGGCCTGTCCACTCCGATTCTTACTGGAGGACAGAAAGAATTGACTTAGTAGTATAGTACTATAAGGCCCTATATAGTATATATACTATATAGTGCCTATATAATACCAATAGTCTATAGTACTAAGCCAATGTATAGGCCCTATAAACATGTACAATAACAAATATGTCTATCTGTTGTTGATTTATAGAATGTCATAAGAACATGAGGTAAAATATAAGATTTGTAACTACATGAATTGAGGAATGTAAAGACTGGTGTAGAGCCGCCTCACTCTCACCCTAGGTTACTTTGTGGACGAACAAAGCATTTATTGATTACTTGTAACCTAGACCTAAATAAAACCGTATTAAAAAAAAAAGAAAAAAAAAAAGTAGTAGCCCAAGTAGGCCCCTATTATAGCCTGTGCCAAAGCACCGACTGTTATACTACTTGGTTGACATATCCCTACTCAGCTACTACCAGTAGGCCTACTGCTAGGCACATTCACAACCAGTGCTACAGACTACAGTAACAGATCCACTGTCTGTAGCAGCCCTGAAACCCCCAGGGCTGCATGTCAGAGCCTACACTAATATATCACCTTAACCCCTACCCTCCTTACCAGTAGAACACGGTCTGACAGCGTGTGCAGCGTTTGAGGACGGCCAGTTGTTTACCACACACCTGGCAACCCACGGACGCCGCCATCTTGCTGACGGACGGTGTACGCGCCAATAGTCGGCCCTGGGAGGTTTACAGACGCACACACGCCACCTGGACGCAGGGGCGTGGTTCATGAGCGCCCCACCAGGGGGCGAGACTGTAGACGTGGGATCCATAAGGGTATCTTGTCCTTGGCTAAATGCGTGTGGGAGAGGAGCCGGGGATAGGAGTTTTAGGAGGTTTAGGCCATTGCTCTGGCTTCTAGCATTGTTACAGTGTTAGTGACAAGAGACAATACCCTTTTTTTTTTAAAGTGACAAGGGACATTGGCATAGCCTAGGCACTAAATATTGAACAACGTTTTTCCAACTACGTTTTCCCCACAATAAGACACAGCATGTTGATACAATGTTAACGAACGTTAGTCCAGTTAACCCCCAGTGGACGTTAACCCTTTAAGGACGGAAGCCGCTAAATACACTTGGCGCCATGATGCACCAAATTATGCAGTACCGCCGCTGAGCTGTATTGACTATTGGTGCATCATGCTGACCCATCGGGAGTGTCTCAACCCCGTAGGGTTCGGCATAATACTTGGGTGCAGCACTGGTGAGTTACATGGGCGGCCCCTGGGCCCAAGGGCTGCATTCATGCATCATGACGACCAAGGGTGTGATGCATTAGGACATCATGCCGTCCTTAAAGGGTGAACCAATGTCCACTAAACATTTATTGCTACTTGGGTGGTGCAAAAAGGTGGGTCGCGACCATTGCAGAATGGACTACTGCGCATCTTTCTGCGCATATGGCTTAAATATGCCAGAATAACACTAATTTTGGAAGGGGTATGCCCAGACTAGTTGTCTATATTGAATACAATTTTTGGACAATTTCAAGCAAAATTGAGCCTTTTATGGCACTTTATAATTATATTTTAAATGTAATAATTAAAGGTATTTTAGGCATTTTATACAATTCTTCAGGAGCTTTCATTTATGAAGTAATAACATTCATTTAAAAGAGTATAAAAGTCAATACCTTCTTTGAATATATCCATTTGATTTAGTCCGTTTTTGCATTACTTTTTTACTTTAAAGAGACAAAACCCTCAAATTATGCATGGGACCCCATATTAAAATTACACCTATTCATCGGCAAATGATTTGAGCAATCTTTTGGGAAAGTTTAAGAAAAATCCGAATATTTTCATTACTACTTTTCTGATTATGTAAAGAGATAGTGAAAATGTATTCCTATTCTTCTCCGAAAGATGCCATTTTTACCCCAAATGGAAAGTGACAAAACTCTAAAACTATTTTTAGAATAAAAGTATATATCCCTGTGTTCATTGTGTGATGTTTCAAAATTCTGTGGTTATTGGTTGATAAAAAATAAATCATAGGAATTTTTACATTATTTTCGTTTTTTTTAATGTAAGATTAAAATATTTATTTTTCAAAATTCCATATTTCAAAAAGTAGCCCGGGACCCCCTATTTTTCTTTACATTTTCCGTTTTCAAATGATTTAGGGTTGCCTCAGAAAAAAAATTGTGGAATTCTGAACACTTTGATTCGATGGGATCAACCCACCTTAAAACACCATGCCACCTTTTACTCTCTAACTTCTAAGGACAACATAGTGCTCCAATAGTACACTATATGGGCTAGATGGGGCTAGATACTCCTCGCTCCTCATGATCCATGACTTAGGCCTTCTCTCCAGTACTACATTCATGCATCATGCTGACCTAGCAGGGTTGATGCACTCCCCATGGGTCGGCATGATGCATACATAAAGCCCTGTATTCATGACGACAACACACTGATGTACTATAGGCCTAAGCGGCCCCTAAAATGGTTAAAGGTCTCAGTGAGGCTAATCCCGCAGAAAACTGATTCTGGTCAGAGGTGAATACTGCAGGGGCACTGAATGGTCCATAATTAAGTTGGAAATTAATTGTACACATGCTGCTGAATGTCTGCCAATTTCAATCAATTAATAGGAAAGTGATTCTCAGTGAGTTTACATATTTTTCAAAGGCTAGATTGGGGATCAGTGAAAATACAAATTATTCAGTGCAAATTCAGGCGAAATTCAGGTGGTTTTACGCTACAGACCAGTGCTCTAATTTTCCATGGTCAGTAGCTATGTTTGGTTGGAAATGTTTTGTAGGAAAGATGTATCTTTTAGGTCAAGGGTGATTTTCAGAAATTGTAAATGTCCTGGTAGCTGTTATTGTGTTATCCGCTATATTAAAGTATATAGTAAAAGGATTTCCTTCGCTGAGACCTAAAGGCTAAGGGATAGCATTCTACAATGGCTGGTTTGGTTCCATACAGATCTGCAGGGGGCAGCACTGTACCATAGCTTCACCAGTCAAATAATCCTATCACTTCTGTCATTCAGTCTAGATGGAACCACACGTCCACAGCATCGTTACACTTACATAGGCGTCATCTCTTACACTTCTCTAGTCTACGTGATTCAAAGTCGACTTGGAAGTTCACAATAGTTCAAACACGTATGTGATGGCTCGAACTGCAGAAATGAATAATAATTTGAATAACCCGGCTAATTTATCTCATCCATGTAAGCCTCCTTTAGAGGGTGGTTATCATAGAATAAGTGACAAAAATGAAAGTGAGAAATTTGAATACGTACCGGTTATCATCATGTGTTACCAAAGAAGTCTTTGACTAAATTCCGCAGACTAAATAGACAAATGCCAGCGCCCAACGACTGGGGCCATATCCCACGAAGCCACAGGCTAAGTGGGATATGGCCCCAGTCCCCACTCGTGCATTGTTGCTGCCTTAGGCTATTTCTTTCTAACCCTTTAAAGACGGCAAAATGTATTAACGCATCATGCCTATGGTCATCATGATGCATGGATGTAGCCGTGGTGCCTTTAGTTTAACTGCTTTGTGCATTCTAAAGGATGCAACGACTAAGGCTTCAGGAAATATGGTTTGGGGGGAATCATTAAGATTACAGGAACTATGGGTTTTCCAGATTACATTTAAATCTTGCCCCGAAGGGTCGGCATGATGCATCGATGCAGCCCTGGCGAGTTGATAGCCAGGGTTGCATTAGCGCATACCATGCCGACAAAAGGCGCCTTTATCAATATGCCGTCCTTAAATGGTTAATTTTGTTACCATAAATAGTCCACTACAATGGCAGCGGCTCTCAACCCTCATTAGGGAGTAAATATTGGAGTAGTTGAGGTGGTCTGAAACTGAGCTGACGATGAGATAACTGCATCAGTAGTTACCAGACTCTCTACTTTAGTCCTTTAACCCTTTAAGATGGCATGTCGCTAAAGGGTGACATTTGTTGTCATGTTGTACCACTGTAGCCCTGCCACTGCATTGACCAGTGCATTATACTGACTCTTCGGGAGTGTCTCAACTGCATAGGGTCGGCATGATACTTGAATGCAGTACTGGCGAGTAACTCACCAGGGCTGCATTCATGCATCATGACAAACAAGGGCAGCACAGTGCTTTAGATGCACAACACTTTAGTGGTGCATGATGCAGCCATTGCGAGTAACTCACCAGAGCTAACCTTGAACACAAATCATGAGGGATGTCGTGGTTCTGAACCCTTTAAGGGCATCATGATGCCTTCATGCAACATGCCCTTGGTCGTCATGATGTATTAATGCAGCCCTGGCGAGTAACTCGCCAGGGCTGCAGTGGTGCATCATGCCGACCCTACAAGGTTGAGACACTCCCATAGGGTCGGTATGATGCACCAATGCAGCTCCGGCGAATTATTCGCCAGGGCTGCATTGGTGCATCATGACGACAAATGTCATCGTTTAGCGACATGCATCCTTAAAGGGCTAAACGGGTTAGCCTGTGCTGGTGTGTCGTGGAGAGGGGCGGGGCAAACATTGCTCCAGGGTAGAGGCTAACCAGCTGGTTAGAACAATAAGAAGCTAGTCAATATTGCTTTATACCTAACCCTTTAACCTTTTAGGGACGGCATGATGCATGAATGCAGCCCTGGTGAGTAACTCGCCAGTGCTGCATTCATGCATCATGCAGACCATACAGGGTTGAGACACTCCTGCAGGGTTGGCATGATGCACCTATGCAGCACTGCCGAGTTACTCTCTAGGGCTTCATTGGTGCATCATGACGACAAATGAAATCTTTTAGCAACATGCCACCCTTAAATGGTTGATGATGGCAAAGTGCTTAAATGCTATAATTAAGTTGCCACTATGCATGGAATATTGAAATTTCTCTCTTAGGAATTTTGGAGAGGAATACTTTTATGGATATGGAGGGAATGAAAATAGTTCCTTTGAACACGAGAAGTACGGTATGTATGGTAAAAATGGTGAGATATTCAGAAAGCTGCCGGGCATGGACATGGTTACTGCCTGACTTTCAGGCGAGGGTGGTTTTAGCGACAATGACGCTGACTTTTCTGAGTGTGTAGTGGTTTATCATTAACATGAATTGGCACCAGTTGCTAAAGATTTACAACGTTATTTTATCACCTTTCTGGGAGTAATGCATTGTTAATTACAGTTATCTAGGCCGCTGTAGATACAGGGTTCATCATATCTGAGATACCGATGGGCTCCTATTAGTATAGTGAACCAACTTAATGAACTATAGGAGTCAATGAGAGAGCTACAAACTAAGAAAAGAACATTACTTATACACACTAGACTATTTCTGTTTTGTGCTAACCGGTGACAAACAAGGCTAATTGTAACATGAATACTCGAGACAACTTTTAAATCTTTGCAAGAACACATAGCTCTTTATTTCATTAAAAAAAGAGTCTAATTGACATGAAAATGAGAAATATGTTCTGTAAGATGGGGTCACCTCCCTTGAAACACAGCTCTTTTGGGTGGTCCTTTTTGTGAAGTCGAGTAGCAGGGGTTTTGCGTCTGGGTGGATGGGTGCAGGAGGGGTGTTATTTACTAGACCCTGTAAGGGCCACTGTAAAAAAAATGTCGTCAAAATGACGTTGAATCCCCCGCAACTTTTGGGACATAACTTTCACTGTTTTTTTAACGGTGACGGTCACCATTAATTTTACGCAGAATCACTGTTCATTTTACACAGAATCACTGTTTATTTTATGTTGAAACACTATTAATTTTACGTTAAATCAGCATTGATAGATTCACAGTATTCAAATCCACAGAGAATATTCGATAAGCCTCACAGGGAGTCTGATTATGGTGACTTTAGTTACTGTAGCATATATATATAAACTTACGGATAAGCCATACTTTGACTTTGTCCTTATCCTATACGCACCACTGATGATCTGACTTGCATACTAGCCCTGGCCTATACAAGAGGTTTTACTCTATAGGATTGATACAAGGCAGAGTTTCCAGAGGTGAGGATATATGCACAGTATATTACCACAAAATACATGTATAGATCCAGACAGCTACTTTCTTCTGGATAATATCAAGTGATCATGGTATTTTGTAAAACCTATCACAAGATTGAATTGTTAAATTGTCAAACATATAGATTAATTGAAAATTACCATTATTTCAACATGTATACTCCACTTCAAGGGCTCACACTCTCCAGAAAAATCTTCTTACAAACCAGGCCACCTATCTATGGCAAGATCCACTATATGTGGCTCCCTCTGGTATTTGACATTAGAAGATGAATTTACGTTGAATCATTGTAATCCAAACCAGGTTAGTATTTAACAAGGATCCACTGTGAAATGGCTGATATTTACGGTGCTTCATTGTATTCCAAATAACGGTGAATCAGCGTTAAATTTTACAGAGTGAATCTGTAAAAAGTACATTAATATTCTACAGTGGGCCACATTCTGCTATAGTGTGTTATGTCAAGTTCAAGTTGTTCAAGTTTTTAATACTTCTTGACACGTCAGTGATCCAACTCTCACAATTTGCGCATGGCCAATCCCATACAATTGCAGGATGTTTCCATGATTAAATAGGTCTACAGTAATAATAACAATAAATGGTATTCAACAAGAATTATGATGGTTCTTGGATTAGTTTCAATGACATCTTATAAATGCTAGATGTATTTAAACTATAGTAAGAGACCCAAAAGCTATAGTCGTTTCTATCAAACTGTTTACATGATTAGCCGCTGCCAGGGCTCAATGGATTTACATATGACAAGCTAGAATGTCCTTTGTTGTTGTCTTGCAGGAATTGCATTAACCCATCATGCCAACTCTTCGGGAGTGTAAAAAAACATATTGTCGGCATGATGCATGCATGCACCATGACAACCATAGGCATGATGCATTAAAGACGGTCCTTAAATGGTTAAATGTGGCTTTAAGTGAGGCAGCAGATCTTGTTTATACAAAAGGTCACGTATCACATGGGGCACGTCAGATGAAGGTGACGTCACACATCTGCACACCACGTGACCGGGGGCATGGACGGTCTCACTGTTTACAAACATTTTTTATGACTTAGTTTTCTTCTTCTATGAACACCTTAAAGTTGGCACATCCGGATTACACTTTTGTCATAAGCCTAGGGCTAGGGGGGCACATGTACCTGCGAAACGTTGCCATCTCTTAAATCAGTTACATCTTAAATATACTGACTACTCATTTAAGATAATGTCCATGTACATAGTCTGAAAATCTAGGTAGGGTAGGTCAAATTTTCTTTTTCAAATCTTTTTAAAACCTTGGCCTGAAAAGTAGCCAAAAATTGACTTGCAAACTTCAGCACCGACTTGCAGACAGCAGCGTGGACTCATGGACTATCAAATCGACTCTGAAATAGGCCAACATTTTTCTAGAATTGGATAAAAATGTACAAAAATGTCTAGGGTTGACCCTGTTTTGCTAGGTAGGGTCGGGTAACCTGAAACACACCTTTTCTTTTGGCCTTATCTCTGTCTGTGCCTCTAAACAACATCGTGTAGAGATAACCCTTATCATACAATAGCTGCTAATACATGCCTTGTTGTTGTGCCTTTATGTAATGTAGGTTTAGCACCCTGTCAGCAACTATTAATACTATACCTCCCACAGAGGCTCACCACTGGTAAGTCCTGAGGGACTGGTCATTGTTTATCAACCAAGTCAGCATTGCTAAACCCTTTAAGGACGGCATAATGCCTTAATGCATCATGCCCTCGGTCGTCATGATGCATGAATATACAACACGGCGAGTAACCTTTACGTCAGAATAACGGTTTTAAGGTTATATAACGTTTTGCCATACTGAGGGGCCATAGAGAAACGTTATTTAAGGTTGTACAACATTATTTTGTTTACTAGGTTTTCCTAGAGTCTGACACTGCTGCACTCTTGGAGGCTGAAATAGAGGCTCCTGACCCTCACCAAAATGCCACATTTTTCTAAGTGCATCACAAAGTATACCGTCGACAATCAGAGAGTCTGGCGGAGTAACATGTACATGATTCTGTGATATATGACATATTTTTATTTCTATGAGTCGTCACATTCCGTCACATCAGCTGCCGGACCATTCTGCAGTGGGAGATGGCAACATCCGCCAAGGTCAACGACCTCTCTTTTCTGATATGGCCATCTTTATCCTGCGGTGATAATGTATCGTAAATACATAAGCTACGCCGTCTAGATCAGGAATCTGCTCGGAGAGTGTCACCGCTCCTAGAGATTTGAACACAACAGAGAGGGCCTTCTGATCACTCCCCATGCTGCAGAATGGCACCAGTCTCCCTATGTATAAGGCACGCTAAGACTAGCTGGAAAAGGGGCCTTGGCAAAAAGCATATCTCACACAGTCTTAAAAAGCAGTCTCTCCAAATAGACAGGATAGCAGTTTCTATATGGCTCTCTCCTGTAACCCCCTTTACTTTCTTTCCCTTTTCTCTATTAAAGAGTATTCACCTTATTGGTCTATTTGAAGAGAATGTGTGCCCAGTGGGCACAAAACCTTGATTCAACGTTGACAAGTGGTTGATATAGGGTTGCAGGGTAGATCAACCTGTTTTCAACATTGATGCAATGTTGCAATTTCAATGCTGTCAACCAACACCTGTTTCAACATTGATGCAATGTTTTGATATCAACTTTAAATTAACCATGGGTTTTCCAACCTTTCCCACTAGGTGCCTCCACAATCCACTCCTTAGCATTTCTATCTCCATGCTACATCTATTTTCCCTAATTGTAAGCTCTTATTTTCTCAGCAATGTATACAATTTATCAAAATGTCATTCATTTTCATTGACAATTATGGTGTGTGCATTTGGTTGACATTTGGAATTAAATGACAAGAATACATGCATGGTTTCAGTAAGACACCCTTTATGTTGCTAAGAATAATAGATAAAGCCTCAGTCATGACCAGGTCAGTTTGAAATGAATGTGAACACCTCTTAGTGTGATCATCAGAGGTCATTCATGTACCCCTTCCCTGGATGGTGATAGAATTAGCCTTTAACCTTGGAGAAATGGAGGAGGGGGAGATGTTGTAATGAAAATAAATAAATTGAAGGAATGAGTCTACATAAGAATACTGTATCTGATATACTGAATCTCAAATTATGCATCAGCAGTGAATATCAAATCAATGTAAATAATTTTATTATGTTTATTTGTTGTTGATTCACAATGGCCATATCAATGTTGAATCACTGATGAATGATCAACGTTGATGACCTCATCAATATCAACAAAATGATAACCCTGTATCAACTGTTGATATCATGTCACTACACACATTGAATCAACATTGAATCAACTGAAGTTTGCCCACTGGGTGGCCATATACACTGAAAAAGTAGACTTGCCTCAAAGACTTGTCTAAGTCACTGTCATAAAATAAACGAGTCAAAAGTTGTCCAACCTATCAGGTTACCATCCCACAAATAGAATCTAGAGCTGGCAAATGTTGGAGTTTGGGCTGGCACATGCCAAGTGGGTCCTCTATCTTCTACCTCCAGCTAGAAGACCCACTTCTGTGTCACTTAGACACGTTTTTGGCTAGTTTATTTTATGACATTCACTTGGAAGAGTCTGGAGAGTCTATAGATATGCTGTTTAACCCTATGCCAGATATGGATGTTGTCAGGGCACTGTTTTCAGTTACTCCCATGTTGTATATATGAGGGAGTTATTGCGTCATGGAGAGGCTAAAAAGCTGGTGATGGGGTTAACAGGAGGTCTATAAGTGCACATGGACTGGGCAGAGGCGGATACAGGGTAGGGGGGAGGCCTCAATACCTCACTTACGTAGACACATGGTTGATCATAATTGTCATAATTGTAGCCCTAGCCTTAGCTTACATCCTAGTGTAGTGCATGTAACACCAGTTACTGATTTATCAGTGATTTATTGCAACGTTTTAAGAAAAGGGTAACTTAGGAGGGAGGGGGCCAGTAAAAGAATTTCATACCTTTTCATCAAAAGGCATACGCGCTAATTAGCCTATAAGGGTTGCTCCAAATAAATCCGAACCCTTCTAGGGGGACAGAAAAAGCTCGACCCCTATCGTGGGGGGGGGGGGCAGAAAATGTTTAAATGAGCTCCTGTTAAAATCCAGCACCCCCCCTCCAACCAGTTGTTAAAAAATGATAACTTCCTAATCATACTATAATACAATTCAACGGCGGAACTTACAGGGGGGTAAGTTAGATTAAAGCTTTAAACTGAAGAACAGGAGGAACATATTATACAGTCAGACTGATATAAAGAAAACCAGCATTTGCTTTCAATTACAAAGTGAAATCACATTTAAAACAACAAACCAAAAAGGTTTATTTGTGTGGGGCCTTTCACTCTCCAAGCAGATATACTGGCTGTATGCTCTTACAGCCATTGTTAACTCTATAGGGCACTCTGTGCTGGGAGAGTGAGCTCAGTGCCCCGAGTGCCACCTGGTGGGGAGCTGCTCCACTAGAGGTCACCCAGGGGTCAGGGTGACCCGGATGGAGGAGGGTAGTGTTTACCTTCGTCACCAGGGGGAGAGGCTGAGGTTTCCCCTGTGAGACCCGTATGTATGCTGAGTCACCCTCCTCACGCTACAGGCTACAGGGTGGGAGGAAAATGTGAAATACATTTTTGAAATCAGATTATATGTTGAGATCAAATAAAGGGGACAGGAGACAGAGAGACAGAAATATGTCGGGGGACAGAGAGAACGAGGGAGAGAAAGACTCAAGGAGAGATAGAAGGAGAGAGAGAGAGAGAGAGAGAGAGAGAGAGAGAGAGAGAGAGAAACAGAGAGACAGACAGAGACATCACGAGAGACAGACAGGCACACAAATAGACAGAGAGGCATGGAAAGAGGAAGGCAAGAAGAAAGTAAAATACATTCTTGATATGATATTGCATTCAGAGAGTAGGTATAGAGTAGATCAAATAAAGGAAAAGAGATACACAGTACGAAAGATAGAGAGAAAGGTAGAGAGAGAAAGACAGAGAGAAGGACGGAGGGGAATAGACAGAGACAGAGAGACATCTGAGGAAGGATGGTGGAAAATAGGAGCTTAAAATTGTGCCTATACATATGGGTGACTATACATGGGTAAAAATCGACACGGCGACACGGCCCCTTTAAAATTCGACACGGGCGACACGGCCCCTTTAAAAATCGACGGACACAGTCAACTATACCATAATGCATTAGATAAAAATCGACACGACGACACGGTCCTTTTACTAAAAATCGACACGGCGACACGGTCAATTATTTGGGGACCCATGTATAGTCACATATGGGGTATGTGAAAGCCCATAAAAGCAAAATTTTCACATTTTGAGGCCTAAAGGTGCCAGCCCTATATGTGAATTACAGAAGGATATTTATACTAATGGGGGTGGTTCTTATCTTAGTCACTGGAAGTGACACATCCCATGAAAATTATCCAAAATATCCCCCAGAGAATGGGGTTTTGGTTTGGACTTTTCTCCCTATGCCTGATCTACCATCCAGATAACATTATGCCACTTTGTCCGACCGTGTACATTGGTTAAGGAGTACAAATACGTGTTCCCTGGTAGTATGGTAATACTATTAAACCAGAGACCAGCACCTATAGCTACCACCTACCTACCTACCTACAGCACCATGAAGGCCGCTCTACCCGTGGTCCTCCTCCTCCTGGCCTTTGCTACCTGTGGTAAGTGATTATTAAGAAATAGATTTTGCTTAAAGAACAAGATTTTCTTTATATATACAACATGGTTGGTAAGACATGTTTCTAGACAGTTTGTGTATAACGATGAGATATGATAAACATGTTATGTAGCAAATAATCATAACATGTACAGATTTCTTTGAAAGGTGGTAAATATATAATTTCTTTTTCAAAAAGGTTTTGAATATTACAAGAAGCGATCCTCTTTGCTAGGAGAGTTGACTAAACTGAAAACATAATATTTTCTTTTATTGGCATCAGTAGCATTTATGATAGACTATGTTAGAGGCGAAATGGGATGGGCTATATATATAGGCCTCGTACTAATAACGCTGTGATTTAATCTCCCAACTATTAATAATAATACTCTATACATGTTTGTACGATTACTCATCTATGTTGCTGGTTTCACTTAGCGAAAACTCTCGACCTGGAACAATTAATATTGTACAAACGATATATAAACATTTGTAACTGAAAATCAAGTGAATACCATAAATAAACAATCTAAAAAGAAAATACCCACAAAAACACAAACTAGTCAAAATGTCAAGGCCTAGTGTCTAAAGCACCAGTTACACGAATCAGACGATTGACAGTAATACTAATACTAATGGTAGAGGTGGCATTGTTTGCTATTCAAACCTCATATCTTTTGCGACTCCTATTTTCTAAGGATTTTCCTTAATTTGATTACTGATTGTCTTCCTTTTCAATATATGAAATAAGAGAATAAATCTGAAATACTTGATTTCTCTAAGTTGACCCATCTTGGGTTTGGCAGCCTCACAAGCAGTCACCCACCACATGTTTGGCAGACGGAGACAGTTAACTCGTTAAAGGTCGCACAGTACTTCCATGTGTTATGCCTTTGTTATCTGGGCTGAATCCCTGTATCGTGTTGACTGTTCATGTTTATATCAGCCACAGAGAGAAGTAAAGGTGTCAACTGTGTCTCCCACCTGGCTCTGGTATATTAGAGAGTCAAACAGCTTGTGACTCTGCTTATATGAAGGGTCAACTTGAGTCGACTCTCTACTATCAGTGTCAACTTGAGTTGACTCGCTACTTTCAGTGTCAATAGCAGAGTCAATATCTGTTTGACACCCTCTTTTTGCCAGAGCCACGTGGGAGACACAGTTGACACCTTTACTTTTCTGTGTGGGCGAAGAAGGGTCAGCATGATGCATGAATACAGCACTGGCGAGTTGCTCGCCAGTGATGTATTCAAACATCATGCTGACAAAGGACATATAGTACATAAAACCACTATGTGGCCTTTAAGAGTTTATGTAATACCATGGGCACATTCAGGGTTCCTACATGGAATGGTAAAATCGGTATTTATCATGAGTATATCTATCAGGTGACATTGGGTGCAGTGATTGTTGCCACTTTAAGGGGAGCATACTGCTTTATTGCATCATGTCTTTTGTCATCATGATACGTGAATGCAGTTATGCATGTTACCAATCAGTGCATCCAAGCATCATTCTGATTTTACAAGGTAGATACACTCTTGACGGTTGGCATGATGCATGAATACCGCCTTGGCAAATAGACTCACCGGGGCTGCATTCATGGATCATGACGACAAAGGGCACAGTGCATTAAAGCACTATGCGGCCCTTAAAGGGCTAATATATAGAGGGTTAATATCTATACCATTCTGGGTGTAGTAATGAATAGACAGCCATATCAAGCAAAAATAATA
This sequence comes from Harmothoe impar, assembly GCA_947462335.1. NCBI lineage: Eukaryota > Metazoa > Annelida > Polychaeta > Phyllodocida > Polynoidae > Harmothoe > Harmothoe impar. The sequence continues at coordinate 12,435,660 of OX381710.1, forward strand.
TGAGTGAGGACCTTACTTTGTTGCCAATTAACCCCACTCCCACTCCCCATTATGTGTCCTGGGTTGCTTCCAACAATATCAGACAGTATGTGGGGAGCAGCTGTCCCCAAAGAATTCCGCTGTGAATGGTGGGATTTATGTCTAAAATGTATTACGTTAGGTGCCTTATGAACAAGCCCGTGGGTTGATTTGAGTGTGCACTCAAAAAATTAACTTGTCTCCAGACTCTTCAAAGTGACGGTCATAAAATAAACGAGTCAAATACTTGTCTATGTGACAAGGAAGCGGGTCTTCTAGCTGGAGATAGAAGACCCACTTGGTATGTGCCAGCCCAAAACCTGACATTTACCAGCTCCAGATTCTATTTGTGGGATGGTAACCTGATAGGTAAGACCATTTTTGAGTCGTTTATTTTATGATAATCACTTCAACGAGTCTGGAGACAAGTTTACTTTGGCATAATTTAGTATAGCCCTGGCGAGTTACTCGCCATTATGACAAAGGCCCTTAAAGCGCTTTGTGGTCCTTAAAGGGTTAAGATAATAACGGTCACATTTAGGGTTCATACATGGAGGGGTAGGGTACAGAAAGGACCAAGTCAATAGTCATCATGAAGATCTATATTAGGTGCAAGCATATGACAGTGATATTTAACCCTCCAAGGGCCGCATACCGCTTTAATGCACTATGCATTCCCTTTGTCATCTTGACGCATAAAATCAGCCCTGGTGATCCACTCGCCAGGACTGCATTCAAGCACCATGCCTACCCTACAGGGTTGAGACACAAGTATCATGATGACTATTCAAGCTTGATACACTCTCAATGAGTTGGCATGATACATGAATGCAGACTTGTAGGTTGTATTTATGCTTCATGCAATCAAAGCGCAAAGTGCACCAAACCAATATTCAGTCTGTTAAGGGTTAATATACTATTCTGGAGGTAGTAATGATGAGCCAGACATACCGGTGTAACAAACGATACTTTGTTTCTCTAGGATATTGGTAGAGTATCAATTAAAGAACAAAGTCAACACAGTTCGGATCAAGTGTTACAGGTTGCAAATCAGGTTTATTCAGATAACCTAGACAAGCAGTATCTATGTGTGCGAACTCCCTATAGAGTTCGGAACGGGTCAGTAGGCTAATCAGCCGTAATGATCACGGGGTCTCCTCACCAGCGTGGCTCAGAGTAACCGACGAGTACCGTCAGATGCCGGATATATATAGGCAGCCAGCCTGCGCGCGCACACGCAGACCGGAAGCCTATAGCGACCTCTGTCCATACCCCAAGCCCGGGGCAGGTGTCGCCACCTACCGTCGGACTGAAGGGTTCGGACTGAGTTCGCAACACAGCATCCAACAGCACTCGTCATATAACAACCCCGTATAACCCTAGCCCCTACACTACCCCCTACCAGATAATAACCGGGAGGTAAATAATTAAGGTTAAAGTCCGAAAACACTTCGGACTGGCATTATCTTATAAATACCACCTTAGGGGTTTATTAGAGTTATACCTTACAAACAATATGACGTATTCTGTTGAACACAATTAGGTATTAAATACACACATTTCTATATATATAGATCGTAATAACAATTACGCCCCATTCCCTAGGATAGATGGAGTTAACCTATACATATAGTATACAAACACTTGAAAAAGTACAATATCACAGTAAAAAAATTTCGTCCCTCCAGGACCCCGAGCTATTTACACTCGTAATGAATAATACTATAAGTGATAAACAATATCACTTTTCTTAAGGTTTTAAGAAATAGGTACATATTAAAGTATTATTAGAAAAGACATCATACGTGGTCTTGTAACGAGGATCCGGATCTTCTGTTTGATGGTGTATCATTCCGCCCGGCTTTCAGAACCTACTTCATTCAGCTCCTACTCACCGGAACGAGAAAGTTCATAGCTCATGCTCGGGAGCTTAAAGTAGTAGTACAAAAAAACTTAGTCCTGCCTCCAGGCGATCTTCGGACTTATAACTAGGAGCACTCGGTCCTGATATCCATAGTTTATCAAAAAAAACATCACGTATCGGATCCATGTTGGTAACGTGCTCCTGTCCCGAGTTCAGCTCTCCCTCCGGATCTCCTCGTCCTCCTCCGTCAGTGTTTCTTGGCAGACTGGATCCTTGCGTAGCCAGCCTGCCGCGTCTCTCTGCCCGGATACTCCTACACCCTATCCAAGGGTGTTTTGCTGGTAGGGGTGGTATACTTCGAATACCCCCCCCTCTCCTAATCGGATCCTAGGATAGGATAATCCTATCCGGATTCCGAATCGTCTTTGGGACCGGGCTTAGCCGGCGCCTCCTCATCATCAGAGTCCGACGCAGCTTCCGCCAGAGTCAGCTCCTGGAGCCAGAGCTCGATTTGAGCCCGAGTCCCATCCCACTCGTGCATTTCATGCGCGAAGCAGTCTCTAAACTGACGACGTTCGTGGTCCAGTTTCTCCTCGGCGTTCTTAACTGCCAACTTCTGCTTCTTCCTTTCGGTTTTAGCAGCAACTCGTTCAGTCCGAGCATTCTCACGCTCTTCCTGTACAGACTCCGCGGCCGCTGCCTTCTGGGTAGCGACTTCCCTCTGATGGAGATGATGTACCGTATTTAGGGACAACATCGCCACCTCCTGACTCAGGCCAGCAAGCAACCGGTGAAAGTTGTCCTGCCATTGGTCGAAGGCCTCCTGTCCGGTTTCATATGAAGTGAAGTCGGCAGGAGGGAACGAAGGAGGGCCCCTTAGTCGCAAGACTAAACGCCCCTCTTCCGGAGTCTCAGGTGGGAGATCCGGGGTCTGAGTCGGCTTCAGCTTTTTCTTCACTGTAGCCTTCGTCTTTCCGGTCTGAGTCAGAGTCTGCGACTCCTCCCCCGGGACCAGATCATTTTCGGGGAACTCGTCCGCGAAGGACCCCCCCATGCTGGAGTTCGGATCCTCCGGAACAGACCGAGGTGGCCTGCCCTGGGAACCCGTCTTCCAGTCCATCGTCTGAGAAGTGAATGCCGGTCCTTTATAGCCCGGATCCGCCTTCTCCATAACGGATTTCCTCTCATCCTTTTTTGGCCTTTTAGGATCGGCCTGCTCCGAGGACCCGTTAGGTCTCTTCTGAGCGCGCCGCACCTTTCTCGTACTGGTACGTTTCTGGTACTCTTCGAATTCATCGAAGAGCTCACCTTCCGGAATACGGATGTAGTTGCCGTCCGGGTTTACCTTGTAGAAGACCCGGACCTTTCCCTTCTCGTTAGTGCCAAAATCCACCTCGAGGTTCTCATTTTTGCCTACTACCCCGAAATGGGAGTAGACTTCTGCATGGGCGGTCTGGATGCGTTCCGCCGCTGTCTCCAGAGCCAAGCCGTGCTGCTTAGCAAGATGTCTGATGATGTCTGCTCTAGTGTAGAACAGGCCACCCTCGGGACAACCCTTGCTCCCTCTCGCACCCACACTCAAGCAGTCATACCGCATGTAATGACGTAAGTGATAGCGGGTGATATGCCTCGCGTACCGGACCTTGGTAGGCCAAGTTCGGGGCGCTTCCAGTGTCTCGTCAACATTCAGACAAGGCTCAAATGGGCACTTGCTAAATGGATGCCATCTAGCCATTGCCCATGCCAATTTTGTTTTCTGGAGAGGCGAATGGTATTTGGTACTACCAGTTCGGACCTTCTCCAACAACTCGAAGTGGTACAGCTGTACCGACTTGTCGAGGGGATCAGTCTTAATCCACTCCTCATCGTCGGAGAGACCGTCAGGACCCACCTCCTCCGGATGGTGTGAGGACCGCTTATCCTTGACGCAGTCGTTCACACACATTGGTTTAAAGTACTTAAACCCACTAGCGGCATTGGCTCGGAGTGCTGTCCGGACCAGTATCTGAAGTTCGTCGTCCGGGATTGTATTTTCATCCAATCCCTTCAGAACAGCTTCCACCTCATCTTCGGATCGACCCGCCTTCAGAGATGTTACTTTGATGGTCTCCCGTAGGTATAGGTGCCTACGGTTGGCCTTCTCCTGGCGACTAGTATCCGCACTCCTAGCCGCGGCCGAGGTCTGTTGGATGATTTCATCCTCCAGAGTAGCATCCAGAATTGACTCTTTAGTCTTCTGTTCCACACTCCGAGCCAGCTTCATCGCTGGCGTCAGGCGCCGATTCTTCTCCCTCCTGTTATGCACGACTTGGAACTCCGATGCGGTTTGCATGTCGTATTCCAAGGCCGCGATAATTTCGGGACGTCCCTCTGTCTCAGCAACTAAGCGAGCTGTAGCAGCCGTGTTGCTGAGGCCGTTCATGGCCGCCGTTAAGCGATCCGGGAACCAGGCCGGGAACTTGGCAGACAGACTGTCCAGCCCCCGGAAGGTTCTCATTTGTACCAAGTCAAAGGACCTGACCTCCGTTTTGCTCATCTGCTCGATGATGGCACCTCTTAGCAGGGGGGGGACGTCGGCTTCCTCCTTTTCCCATGCATCATGCTGGTATGGAGCGAGGATGTGCACCCCCGATCCAGATGAACCACCGCCCGCAGCTTGGTTCAGTTTTCCGGCTTCCTCCGAAATATCCATGTTGGATGGTTCCAGAGTAGGCTTGGTGGGCTGGAGAGGAGTATCCACTCGGACGGGTACCTCTCTCTGAGGAGGTAACTCCACCCGAACGGGTACCTCTTGTCGCGGCTCCAGTGGAGCCGGGAGCTTGAAGGTGATGTTAGACAGCACCTCCTGTACGACCTTGACCGTATGGGCTGCGGATGAAGTATCCATAGTCTCCTCAGTCCGACGTTCCTGGGTAGGGACTGTTGTTTTAGGACGACCTCCCCCATGTCCGGTCTTACCAGCCATCGCAGCGGCCGTAGCAGCTACTGCCGAGCTGTTGTCCAACCCTCGCGAGAAGGACAACACATCGATGGTTGGAGCCGGAGCAGCTGAAGTTTCAACTGCCTTTCCGCTATCCTTCACCTTGCTAGGGATCGGGATACTGGACTTAGTGGGGCCCGGAGTCTTTACAGCTTGAGTGCTGCCGGACGTCTGCCCCTTCCTCGGCTGGTCCTTAGCTGCGGGCTTCGGATCAGCTTTCTTCTGATCCTTCGGCACCTTCGTAGTAGGAGCCTTGGGATCGACCGTCTTCGGATCCTTGGATGCCGTTGCAGTGGCAGCCTTAGAATCCGGTTTCTTAGTACTCGCAGTACTACCCTTCTTCGGATCGGGCTTTTTAGGCTCGTCCTTTCCTGGTGGCTTCTTCCCAACACCCGCGTGTTTGGTAGCCTTGGTGCTAACCTTCGTATCGGACGACCTGGACCGATCTCGGGTAGCACCCTTACCACCGCGCGTCCTCGGACGTGAAGTGTCTGAATCACTACCACTCCCCATAGACAGTTTACGGGAAACTGACTTCTGGAGGCTTGGTGATATACTCAAACTGCACATCCGGGAGGGACGTACAGTAGTCTCGGAGGGATCCGGCACTACTTCGGTGTAGGCGATTCCCCGCAACATTCCGGAGTCCTCGCTGCCGTCGGGCGACGGAGACTTCCGAATCGGAGACAAGGCCGGATCCACGGATAGTTCCGCCAGCGTCTCGCTCAGCTCATCACCACTCGGGTTCTGAGCATCCATAAGCTCCTCGGTGGCGGATGCCACCTCGGAGTGTCCGGTGAGTTCGGAGTGACGGAGCTGTTGCTCGGCCATCCTCACTACTGCAGTGTCTTTCGACGGGAGTTTGACGGGGAAACCACTAGTTCCCCGCCTCCCTCTTTGTCTCAGACGAACCAGGAAAGAGTACTCACTGCTCACAACTCTTTTACTGACTTTTTTCCTCTTCTAACCGTCCAAATCACCAACTTCACCGCTGCCGACCAACACCACGATTGACTTGGGAGAGCCCAAAATCAATATGGCGGTTCCCTCGCTTTTGTTTTTAAAACAAAGCGCATGCGCAGCGTCTCGCGTGATTGGACGCGATCCCGTTACCCGGTGTGACCCAATTACCGTTTAATCAGGTCACGACCTTTCCCGCCCGCAGCTCGGGCTCGGGGGATCACACTGCTACGTAGGCGGCTCACAAAAGTCAAAATATACTTCGAATAAAGAGCTCATCAGAAGATTACCCCACCGGATTATCCGTCCACCACCCTCGGGGAGCACTCTCAAATTCTTTTCTATTGACTTTGAGCGCCCCTGTCGGTAACATACATATAACATATAGAACAACACAGGACACCACACTCGTTGTGTAAACAAGCTAGGTTACAGCCCCTCTAGCCACTAGCCTTGGGCTTCGCCGAACGGGTTTACCGCCCGCCTCTCGTAACCTGGCCGAAGGACACTCGTTCTTAACTAAAACTCCAGCCTTGATTTTAGTTTTCCGTGCCTTTCTTCCTTCGCCTGCCGAGACTTTCTTTTTCACGGTCTTCCGGAGCTTCTTTCGTACCACCCGTTTAGGGGGATCCACTGACACCCCTTCCAAAGGTACAAATTTAGCCTCCGAATTTTCCTTCTCCACCTCCGTTTCCGGGGTGAGCTCCCTTCCAGCCCAAGCACGCAACCGAGCCACATGGCTCGTCCGGATGTGCCCTGCTTCGGACTGAATCAACACAGTCGTTTGACTGATACATTTAACCACGGTATGTGGTCCATCCCAGTTATTCGCCAGCTTGACGTTGCAGAGCGGTTCATGTAGGCGGATCACTCTATCCCCCACTACGAATCGTCGCAACTTCAATCCGGTGTCATAACCCACCTTCTGCCAATTAGCAGCTTTGAGCAAATGAGCCCTAACTGTTTCGTAGGCAAATTTGAACCTCTCTCGTAGAGATTCCACAAACAGCACTGTACATGGTGCTTCCGGACTGATCCCTACCACTCCGAATACTAAATCCGCCGGCATGATCAAGTCCTCTCCGAACACCAGGAGGTTCGGAGTGCAATTCGTCGAAGTGTGGACCGTATTATTATACGCATGAACCACAAATTCGCACTGATCATCCCAATCATCCATATGGGAGTTCACTAATGGCTTTAAAACCTGGATCAAGGTCCGATTGAACCGCTCCACCTGCCCGTCGGACTGTGGTCGGTACGGATTGGTCCGAGTTTTGCATATAGCCAACTGATGGCACATAGCAGCCCATAGTTTGGACTCAAATTCTCTCCCTTGATCGCTATGTAACATCAAGGGAGCCCCCAGATGGAGGATCCACCCCTTTACCAATGCTTCCGCACAAGTAGCAGCAGTATGATCCTCGAGTGGGTACACTCGGGTGTATTTCGTATAGTAGTCCGAGACCACCATCATGCACGTATTACCTTTCGGAGTGGGTTTCACTCCACTGATAATATCCACGGCTATTCGAGCAAACCTCACCCCGAATAGCTCTTGTTGCAGTGGCAATTTCCCTAGTCCAGGACCAGGTTTGCCTAAACAACAGGCCGGACATGTCTCGATCCACCTCAAAAGGTCGCCTGACATGCCGGGCCAGTAATATCTCCTACTCAGCCGTTCCAAAGAGCGTTTCTTTCCGAAATGCCCACTAGTGGAATGGCTGTGGCAGTAGTACAGGATGTCTTTCCTCATAGCAGCAGGGATCACCATTTGTAATACCCTCCGCTTCCCGGGACAAGTCTTCCACCTGCACAACAACGAATCCCGAACCTCCAGTTCGTGGAACTGAGCCAGGAAACGTCGCATTTCACGGTTTTCCAGCGATATTTCGGGTCTCACTGGACAGACCCCAGTAGGGACAAGCTCCCTCAGTCGTGCTATGGTAGGATCGGCCATCTGGTACGTCCTTATAGTGTCGGTGGACCAATCCAACAGGTTTTGCAACAACCCATCATAAGGCAAACGCACACTCGCTACCACAGCATTGTGAGCACCACAATCCCCACACTCCGGACGCACACAACGGCGTACCGGACGTCTACTCAGACAGTCAGCATTAATATGCTTCGTGCCCGCTCGGTGCTGGATATGAGAGTTCTCCAGTCCGAACTCGCTGAGGTGATTCAACCACCAACCAATCATTCCCTCCGCGTCCTTAAAATTAAGGAGCCACCTCAAGGCCGAATGATCAGTACGGAGTGTGAAATTCCCTCCATATAAGAAGTGCCGGAACTTCTTCGTGTACACCACTACTGCGAGCAGCTCTCGCTTGGTAGTACAATAATTTCTCTGTGCCTTGTTCATACTGTTACTAGCGAACGCCAGCGGGACCTCTACTCCGTCCTGGATTTGGGACAATGCGGCCCCGATGCTCTCATTGCTCGCATCAGTGTCAAGGATGAAATGCCCCTTCTCCGTAGGGTATCTCAGCACCGGGGTGGTTCGGAACAATGCCTTAATCTCTTTGAAGGCTTCATTCTGCTCCATCCCCCATGGAAAGGGTTCTTTTTTCCTCCCCGGAGTCCAATGGCTCAACCCTTGCAATGGCTGAGACACCCTAGAGAATGCGGGGATAAAGTCCCTGTAATAGGAACAGAACCCTAAAAAGGATCTGATATCCTTTGGTCCTTTTGGAACTTCCCAAGTCTCCACAGTCTCCAATTTAGCCGGATCAGCCTGCACACCCTCGGTGGAGATGATCCGGCCCAAATAGACCATGGACTTCCGAAAAAGTTCACATTTCTTCGACTTTAATGTCAAGCCATTGGACCGAATTCGCTCCAACACCTCTCCGAGGTTCAACGCACACTCTTCAAACGTCTTGCCGAAAACAATGACATCATCCAAGTATACCAAGCACTTGCGCCACAACAGATCACTCAACAGAGTTTCCATCATAGCCTCAAAAGTGGCCGGGGCGTTGCACAACCCGAAGGGCATCAGCTCAAACTGATACAGTCCAATGTGACTTGTAAAAGCTGTTTTCTCTTTATCCTCCTCCTTCATCCCGATCTGCCAATATCCGGACTGCAAATCAAGGGTGCAGAACCATTGGTTCCCACCCAAAGAGTCCAGGGTCTCATCGATCCGGGGGAGAGGATAGGCATTTTTCTTGGTTACCCCATTCAGGCGCCTATAATCGATACAAAATCGGATAGACCCGTCCTTTTTCATAACCATCTGGACCAGACTAGACCAGGGGCTAGTGCTAGGCACGATCACCTTCTGTTCCAGCATGGTCTTCACTTGTTCCTCAACAATTCCTTTCTTACCCAACGGCAAGCGTCGGTAAGGCATTTTGAACGGCTGAGCATCTCCCGTATTGATAGAATGCAACACTTTGTCGGTTCGGCCTAAAGGCTCCCCCTCCACCTGCCATGCATCCTGATACTTCACTACCAGCATCCTAAGGGAGTCGAGATCCCTCCGATCCGTCAGATCCGTTTCGGAGATCATTTTCTCGAGTCCCGCGCTCAAAGCGGTCGGAGAAGGGTCACCCTTCATGCTCACCTGCCCAACAGGCATCACTGTCTCACTGGTGAACACCTTCCCCAGGACTGTATCTTTCTTTAGATACTTCGGTTCCAACCCGGGGTTAGAAACCGGCACTACGGTCCAAGCACCATCACCCACCAGGGTGTCCATGCCTGTCAAACCAATGCTACCCAACATGGCCACATCCGGCTCCACAACTGCCTCTTCCTCTCTCCTAAGCCCCTTGCTTAGGAGAGAGCACGTCACACGTCTGTCCGGGAGGAATCTTTACAGTTTGGACCACCGTTGCCACTGTTGACACTTGTCGGAGCACACATTGCTCCACCGCACGGTACGGGTGCTCTATTCGGAGTACCCCTGTACCAGGATTCAGGACCGCGTCATACAACGCCGAAAAATCCAATCCCAGTATACCGTCGTCTGCTATATCCGCAATGGTGGGAGAAGCCACATACTCCTTCCCCCCAATGCGGAGCGGTATGAACGCGCGCCCATACGTCTGCATACTCGACCCGTCGGCCGAACAGGCGTTTACCCTCGTTTTGAAGTTATCACGACTGTCCGGCATAAGAGCATAGAAGTTAGAGGAGATAAAGGAGTGGCTAGCTCCTGTATCTACTAAAAATTCGCCCGCTCTACCGGCCACAGTAACAGACACATACCACCGCCTCCCCCCCAGCGGAGACGGGTTTACAGTGAAGCGTTTAAAATCCTTCGGAGCAGCCAAATCAAGGCCATGTTTCTTCAAATGGTCGAAACATGGATGATTCGGGGAAAGCTGGGTACTCCCTACCCACACGGTGTCTGTGACAGCCGCAACTTCCTCGTTCCTATCCGTAATGGGCCTCCCTGCCTCATTGCCGGGCAACTGTTGGACTGGAATGTCAACCAGGCCGGCATCCGAGCCCCTCAAGCTCGAAGCCACCCCTGATCCCCTTCCTGCCTTCGGAATTTCACTAGGCTCTACCTCTCTGGTATGTTGGCGTACTTCATCTCCAGGGGTCGTCCGCTCGCCTTCTCGGACTACCCCCTCTAGTTTCCCTCCTTTCCGGGAACTTTCGGACTCGGAGCCGTACACTCCGCAGCAAAGTGACCGATCTCCAGGCACCTATAGCACTTGGCGGTCCTCCGATTGATCTTTCTTCTGTTAGGCTGTGTAGCCCCCTGAATGGAAGTCGTCATCTTCTCAAACAGCGCTGTAAAAAACGCTGCGTCCATCATCGGAGCTTTTGGATCCGATGATTCCTTCTTCGGTGGAGGGTTTCCACCCCCTTCCGGCTTCTTATTCTTCCACGGCGGTTTAGAGGAATTCCCATTCCTCTTAAACTGAGCCGCCGAAGCTATCGCCCCCTCTTCCTCACTGCCCGAACCATCCGACTGCTCCGGGGAACATTCTATAATGGCCGAGGCCCGGGTAGGCATCCGGTCCCCCAACAGTGACTTTTTGAGAGCATGTATGTCGATGGCCTTAAAAAGGTCATCTAGTGACGTATCTGCTCTCCACGTATCATACACTACTTGTTGTATTTCTGGATCTCTCAGTCCAGCGACGAACTGAGAGAACAATTCCTTAGAGAATAAGGCATCATGGATTCCTGAAGCCGGATGTACCTTCTTCAGGAGTCTCATCAGTGCAAGTCCGAAAACCCTCGGGGCTTCGTTCTTGCCTTGCACTCGCTTCTTAAAAGCGACCATCGGATCAATCCGAGCGGAGTCTCCGTACAGGATAGTACCGATCTCCACAAGCTGTTTGAAAGTGCCGCGGGGTCCGCATTCATCTTTCCACTGCTCCACTGCCATCAGGCCATCTCCCAGGCGCAATCCCTTACAGATGTACGGGATTGCATCTTGTTGATCCCACCCACTGAGGTTGATATCCTCAACGGTGGCTCCCAACCAGTCTTCCCAAGAGTTTTTCTGCCAGTAGGGAAAAGGCTCGCTAGCTATACGTCTAGCAGTGTTGGACGACCCCCTAATTTTAGAGGTTATCGCCAGGCATTTAGAAATGGAAGACGATGCGTCCTTTTCCGTACCCACATTGTGCAATCCGATCCCAGCAATTGCGGGGTTTGTAGCGTACAATTCCTGCAATTCTGTACTCAGAATTGTTCTTCTCGGAGCCCTCCTAGGACTCTTTGTGCCAGGAGTCGCCCCCGGAGTAGCGCCCATGGCAGGCAAGCTATTCTGTCTCTCCAGATAGGCCTGATAGGTACCATACGACACCAAATCTGTAGTGGGGTCCACACCTTGACTGAACCACCAATTTTTCTCCTGATCAGTCATATACTGACACTGCTGGGCCAGAGCAAGCAATCGCTGATGCTCCGACTTCTCTCTTTCCAATTCCTTGGCCTGTCTCTCAGCCTCCTCCTCTTGCTGAGCCTTCGCCAATTTAGCTTTCGCAGCTTCACCGGCCGCTCGGAGCCCTTCTTTTTGAGCTCTCAGAACCGCCGCCTCCTGCTCCGCTAATTCCTCGTCGAGGGCTGCATTTTCCCTTATGCGTTTCTGCTGCTGTTCAAGAGCAGCCTGCTGTTTGCGATACACATCTCGCCTTTCCAAATCCAAGTTTTTCTGTTCATGGAACAGTATGTTCGCTTGGCATTCTCGCCATTGCGACAAACTCGAGGGAGTTAGGTCGGTCTTGGCCGCCTTCTCTTGTTCGGCTGCTTTCTTCAAGCGTTCCGAATCCAGTTGTTGTTCATCCAGTTTCAACTGAGATTGTGGACTCCGGACCAACTCTGACAACGACCTTCCCCTACCCGCCGGGTTTACACCTGTCGGAGCTGAAAAGACCTGCTTCGGAATCGGACGTATACCACTGATACCCACCCTTGGTGAGTAATCACTCGCCCTACCTCTACCTCTTGCCCTGCCCACATGTAGTGGCCTTCCTGGCGTTGAAGTAGACAAGGCACCTTCTATGGTTACCCCACGTCCCATAGGCAGATTCGGGGTGTCCGTAAAACTCATGTAATGAGGACCTTTCGGACTGCCATTATCAGCGGAAGCGTATGAGGTACTGCTGTCCTGCATACTATCCCGAGTCTCTGATAAAAACTGCTGTAAAGCATTCCTTTTTGCTTTCAGAATGTCGCACTCCGTCACCAGGCTTCGGCGAACCTCATGTAGGTCTTCCGTGTCCCGAACAAGTTCTGATCGGGCCCCTTCTGCTTCATGCAATACGGCATCTCGGGCCGCGCAAATCTGGTTCAGTTCCGTGTTTGCCTGGGCAAATTCGGAACGGACCCCCTGCAGATCAGCTTGTTTCTAATCGAACTCCAAGCGGACCATGCTAAGGGATTGCACCAGCTTTTCGTTCTCCTCTAACAAGGTTGAAAGCCTTGCATCTTTTTCCTTGATTTTGGAAGCTCTGTGTGTGACTGCACCTTCCAATGCAATCAGACTGTTTTTCCATTCATTTGACTGTTTCTGAATGGACAACAACTCCATTTGAGCCATCTGCACATGTTCCTGTACCCTGGCCTCTCTCATGTCATCGAAACGACGCTCTTCCAAGATGGTAACCCTCCGCGGGTTCGGAGCGGCTGCTCTTGACCCACCAATGTTGAACATTGACAGGCTCATTTCCTCTAATGAGCGACTCATTACTTCGGGACCTCCGGATCCCATTGGTGCGCCTGTTCCGGATGGAACATTCGCACTCCTGGGGATAGCTGCCTCATCGGCGGCACCTAACCCCTTCGGTGATAAGGCTGGCGCCTCATCGGGAGACCTCGCTGCTCCGTCCAGAGCACGAGGTCTGTGCTACTGCACAGGCTAACCTGCGTTTCACTCAGAACTGGTCACGGCACCAGTGTAATAAACGATACTTTGTTTCTCTAGGATATTGGTAGAGTATCAATTAAAGAACAAAGTCAACACAGTTCGGATCAAGTGTTACAGGTTGCAAATCAGGTTTATTCAGATAACCTAGACAAGCAGTATCTATGTGTGCGAACTCCCTATAGAGTTCGGAACGGGTCAGTAGGCTAATCAGCCGTAATGATCACGGGGTCTCCTCACCAGCGTGGCTCAGAGTAACCGACGAGTACCGTCAGATGCCGGGTATATATAGGCAGCCAGCCTGCGCGCGCACACGCAGACCGGAAGCCTATAGCGACCTCTGTCCATACCCCAAGCCCGGGGCAGGTGTCGCCACCTACCGTCGGACTGAAGGGTTCGAACTGAGTTCGCAACACAGCATCCAACAGCACTCGTCATATAACAACCCCGTATAACCCTAGCCCCTACACCGGCAAAAATAGCATGAGTGAGGACCTTACTTTGTTGCCAATTAACCCCACTCCCACTCCCCATTATGTGTCCTGGGTTGCTTCCAACAATATCAGACACGTATTAGATATGATACAAGTGACTTGCTGTATAAGTGGGGGGGGGGGGGTGGATTTGTGGGGGGGGGGGGACCAAAAACATTTGGACCCTTGAAGGGGGGGGGGGGGATGAACCAAAAGAAGTTGGACCCATCTTGGGGGGACCAAAAAATTGCACCTCTTTTTAGTGAAAAGCCAGCGCAATACTATAGCTCAAAAGGGTCTGCCACGCTCAATTTCAACTTGCTTCAGGGGGGGACCAAAAAAAGCTTTGACCCCCTCCTGTGGGGTGGACCCAAATCTTTCCGACCCGCTCGCGCTAAAATCCACTACCCCCCCCCCCGTTGTTAAATAATGACCATTCCCTTACAACAAGTATGCAGCTAGTCACACATATCATATCTGACTTCGACTCACAGTAAGAGAGTGTGCTCAATGGACTGCATCCCTAGACAGATATGTATGCAATATACAGTCAGACGATTTCTTTTGTTCTCTCAGCCAACTGTGGTGTAAAAAAATTATGGTCCAGTTGAAGCACCTAGGTTAAAAAAATTGTGTGTTTCAGGTAACTGGACCCTACTGAGCAAATCATGGCCAACCCTAGATACTTTTGTCCAATTTTGACAAAAAATATTATTCTAGGCCATTTTAGGGCTTAGTTTAGTGTCAATTTGAGGGTTTACAGGTTGAGGCTGTACGTAGTCCACGTGTCATTATCGCAGTTTGCGAATTAATTTGTGTGTACTTTTGATACCAAGATTTTTAATCCATGTAACCTGTAACAACCCTTTACCTTTTGGCCTTATTTTTGTAGACTTCTCCATTTCTAGGGAGCTTCTTTTAGTTATCTTTATCAAATGATATAGGTCAATTCTGAGCTGTATGACTCATATGACTAAGAAGAAATGGCCACCAAAATGTGTCCTAGGTGAACTCTTACACTGCCAGACAGTCAGTGTGAAACCTTCACAGATAATCTTTAGGCTACACTCAAAAAATTAACTTGTCTCCAGACCGAGTGACGGTCATAAAATAAAGGAGTCAAAAACTCATCTAAGTGACAAGGAAGCGTGGGTCTTCTAACAAGAGATAGAAGACCCATTGGCATGTGCCAGCCCAAAACCTGACATTTGCCAACTCGAGATTCTATTTGGGATGGTAACCTGATAGGTTAGACAACTTTTGACTCCTTTATTTTATGATAGTCACTTCGACGAGTCTGGAGACAAGTTTACTATTTCAGTGTATAGTGCTGGCTTAGACAGTGCTGGCTAACAAATAAGTCAAAGTACCCAACCTAGTTAGTCATCATCTGACCACCTAGTTTAGTTTTAAGCAATGGTCAGGAAATGACCCCGCAAAGACTTATGAAGCCGGGGCCATTTCTCTCCCTCCACATTACCCCCCACACCTCCCACCTCCCAAGGTGTGAATGGTCAAGGCAGGTTCATTTTTGGGGCTGCCTTACCCCTCTGCTTGTCATGTAATCCCATTGAATACACCTCCCTCTTGCTCTTTCTGGTGTGTTAGTAAAGAATACACATACAAATATAATTTAAAATTCAGTTTTCTCAGCTGCTATACTTCTGGTACCAAAGTTCTCCCGGATTTGACTAGATTATATTGTGGTTCTACTGATGGGGTGCTTTTTTTCTGTCACAAATTTGGCACACCAGTCACATTTGCATTCTTATGAAAATAGAGAGCTACTCTCTTCCATGTCTGGTGCAAGTTTTTAGTATACTACTTAGAAAAAATATTGGGAGATATTTTGAAATACTAAATTGCTAATGCATATAGTTCCTCTTCCATTTATGATGATTTCACAATGCAAAGTGAAGGCAAATATCTGAAATATCCATTACAAAAAGGCTCTTACTATGATTTAAGAGCAGGGTCATTTTCCACGATGGCTTCATAAGCCAGGGTGAAAAATGACTCTAGGTTCAAAACTCGCTGACATAGTCATTTTAAGGAGTTGTTAGCACCTGGTTAATACTGTCTGGTTGGTCAGTACTGACCAACTCATCTTAGTCTTATCTACGTCAATATGTTCTTTTGGATAAGGCAAATAAGTCATATTTGATTCCGCCTCAGCCATTTATGAAAGGGGGTCTGTCCTCGCCATAGCGCATCCATCTTGTGCCCTATGCTATGATTACCACACACTAGGACCCGCCCACAGGTTGTGTTATGCCCCTCCCACCCACTAATATTCTTACTACAACGACCCCAGAGCGGCCTCGCAGTGCTACAATTGTAGCACCACAGTGTGTGTATGTGGGGGGGGGGGGGGAGGGTGTGAATCCTGAGTACAGCTGTGTTTTTATCCCCATATTGACTCTCAATTGGCACCAATCACCCATATATAGGGTAGATTCACCTGAAGTCGGACACATACCTTGAGATGGACACTTGCTTTTGAGGTTATTCAAGCATTTTAATTGCTTTATTTGTGAATGATGGTAAAGTTTAAGTGCTATTCTTTCCAAAAAGCTAACACTTGAAGCCATAGTGTTCTTGAATAAGTTCAGATTTCACTGTCCGTCTCTGGGTATGTGTCCGACTCATGGTGAATCTACCCTAGCACTGACTGATCCCAGCACAGGGCAGTGTGGCATTTTAACTCCACTAGCTGCCTGCTCTGACTACCAGCCCCGTGGCACCTGTACCAAGTGCATATTGGGGCATGCACCACACTTGAGTAATCACCCTGCTTTTGGCACCTTCTTGGTCACAGGGAGAGGTCATTCTTTGGAAAGGGGTGGGGGGGGGGGTTTATATTTTCTGTCTGCTGATTATTCGGGCACCCCCTCTATTTTTCTCCCTAATTCTCTGCTGTGCATGTAAATTTGCTGGGGGAGGGGGTCATTCTTTTATCCATCTTTAATCGGGGAGGACACATTTTTCTATCTTATTGACCTGCTGGCGAAGCCATCCAGGTCATACAATGGGACACAGAGTGGCCATAAGCTCAAAGATTCAACACTGAATCCGCGAACATTAGCTTAGTATGGAAAAGCAGTGGACTGTAACCTAGCTTCCATAGGCTCCAACTGGGGTTTCTGGCCAGGGCTGGTTAGTAGTAGCATGTGAATCCTCATAGGGACTGATTATATCACACCAGTTGACGCCTGTAGCGCCCGCGCCGCTCCTTCCCACAAGCTGTCATAGCCTCACATGTTGTTCACACACCGCGGCCTGCCCACGGGACGCAGTACTGTGTACAGGGCGGGTGGGGACCTCTCCTGCCACGGTCTGGCTGTATTCGCAAATTTTAGGTAGTTCTGCAGTAGAATTGTTCCCGGCTGGCAGGAAGGAGTATGCATTCGTAAACTCCTTTATGCATCATACCTTCTGTAACCCTTTAAAGACAGCAAACTGATTCAACTAAACAGCACTTCATTTATGCAATCATGACTTTTGTATGCAAACCCTTTAAGAACGGCAAACTGCTTCAACTAAACAGCTATACATTTATGCATGATGGCCTCTGTACACTAACCCTTAAAGGATGGCAAACTGTTTTAACTGATCAGGACTTCATTTATGCATCATGACTTCTGTATGCTAACCCTTTAAGAACAGGACACTCCTTCAACTAAACAGCAATTCATTTTTGCATTATAACTTCTGTATGCTAACCCTTTAAGGATGGCATACTGCTTCAACAGAAGAGCTTCACTTATGCATCATGACTTCTGTATGGTAGCTAATTAAGAACAGCACACGGCTTCAACTTAACAGCCCCTCATCTGTGCATCATGACTTCTGTATGCTAACGCTTTAAGGACAGCAAACTGATCCACCTAAATGATGATATTTTTATGCGTGATGCCTTTTGTACACTAACCCTTTAAGGATGGCAAACTGCCTGAACTGAACAGCACTTCACTTATGCATCAAGACTTCTGTATGTTAACCCTTTCAAGACGACACACTGCTTCAACTAAAGCACTTCATTTATGCATCATGACCTCTGTATGCTAACCCTTTAAGCACAGGACACTGCTTCAACTAAACGGCAATTCATTTATGCATCATGCTTTCTGTACACTAACCCTTTAAGGACGGCACACTGCTTCAACTGATCAGGACTTCATTTATGCATCATGACCTCTGCATGCTAACCCTTTAAGAATGGCACCCTGCTTGTACCAGACAGCACTTCATTTATGCATCATGACTTCTGTATGCTAACCCTTTAACCCCTTCACCACTGGGTTTCTTGTAACTCAATGCAATTTTGTGCAATATATTGGCTTACCGCATGGAAGGGGTTAAGAACAGGACACTCCTTCAACTAGACAGCAATTCATTTATGCATCATAACTTCTGTATGCTAACCATTTAATAATGGCACACTGCTTCAACTTAACAGCACTTCATCTGTGCATCATGACTTCTGTATACTAATCCTTTAAGGACAGCAAACTGATTCACCTAAATGGTGATACATTTATGCATAATGCCTTATGTACACTAACCCTTTAAGGATGGCAAATTGCCTGAACTGAACAGCACTTCACTTATGCATCAAGACTTCTGTATGTTAACCCTTTCAGGACGACACACTGCTTCAACTAAAGCACTTCATTTATGCATCATGACCTCTGTATGCTAACCCTTAAGCACAGGACACTGCCTCAA
The DNA here is from genome assembly GCA_947462335.1 of Harmothoe impar. Classification (NCBI taxonomy): domain Eukaryota; kingdom Metazoa; phylum Annelida; class Polychaeta; order Phyllodocida; family Polynoidae; genus Harmothoe; species Harmothoe impar. The sequence continues at coordinate 12,454,025 of OX381710.1, forward strand.
CTAAACGGCAATTAATTTATGCATCATGCTTTCGGCACACTGCTTCAACTGATCAGGACTTCATTTATGCATCATGACTTCTGCATGCTAACACTTTAAGAATGGCACCCTGCTTGTACCAGACAGCACTTCGTTTATGCATCATAACTTCTGTATGCTAACCATTTAATAATGGCACACTGCTTCAACAGAAGAGCACTTTGCTTATGCATCGTGACTTCTGTATGCTAGCCCCTTAAAAACAGCCCACTGCTTCAACTTAACAGCACTTCATCTGTGCATCATGACTTCTGTATACTAATCATTTAAGGACAGCAAAATGATTCACCTAAATGGTGATACATTTATGCATAATGCCTTATGTACACTAACCCTTTAAGGATGGCAAATTGCTTGAACTGAACAGCACTTCACTTATGCATCAAGACTTCTGTAGGTTAACCCTTTCAGGACGACACACTGCTTCAACTAAAGCACTTCATTTATGCATCATGACCTCTGTATGCTTACCCTTAAGCACAGGACACTGCCTCAACTAAACGGCAATTCATTTATGCATCATGCTTTCTGTACACTAACCCTTTAAGGACAGCACACTGCTTCAACTGATCAGGACTTCATTTATGCATCATGACTTCTGCATGCTAACACTTTAAGAATGGCACCCTGCTTGTACCAGACAGCATTTCATTATGTATGCTAGCCCCTTAAGAACAGCACACTGCTCCAACTGATCAGGACTTCATTTATGCATCATGACTTCTGTGTGCTAACCCTTTCAAAACAGCAAACTAGTTCAATTGAACTTTATCATCACCCCTCAACCTTAGAATGAAGCAGGTCACCACAGCTATGCTGTGCAATTCCTTAACAATTGCATCCTCGTATTATTATAATTGAGGCAGACCCCTTACCTCCCAACAATGATCACTCCCATAGACCATGAGTGAGGAGAGAGGGACAAACCTAAGCCGCTATAGCCTGCTCAGAAAGCTGATAATTACCCCCCCCCCTCCACACACTGGTACCACTACTATCAGTAGTAACCAGTTGGTCCTATTCATGGGTGATTGGGGATTAAACAAACAAATAGTATAGGCAGTACAGTGCAGTGAGAGGCATAATAACATGCTTGAACGGGCAATCCATATATGCCCTTATAAGGTACATTGTACTGGGGCAGGCAAAGGGGGAGGGGCAGAGGGAGGAGCACCTGGTCGTCACTGCAATGCCCTCTAGGGTTGTCCAGTGCCAATACATTGCTAGTTGAATAATACTTGGTCATGCCTGACCAATGTCCCTATGACTAACCTGGGATAGCCACTACAGACTAAGGACCGGAGCATTTAGATTATCTGTGTACCGACATTAATCTAGCACATTATACCTCATGGCCTACCTTAGTGCTTGCTAATATGTACCTTCTTGAAGCCCAATTTTACTTGAAAGTACCACCGGACATCAAAGCAGAAGTATGTTATTTAAAGCAATATATGACAGGAGGATGTATTTGCACAACCTCGAGAGACATTGCGTGAATTTGAAGAAGCCATCCATGCAATTTTGTTTCATCTCTGTCCTGATAGTCTCTGTGTGGCACTCTTTATACATTAGATGTGTGACACTGTTTCTAGACGTTGAAACCGCGGTGGTGGGCCAGGACAATAGAGTTCGCACCTTGGTTATATTGCATACCCTGGCTTAAAACAGATAGACAATGGTTATGAAAATGTATGTAGATTAACCACAGCTTGCTGGTAGGGCGACTTGGGCTTTGCCCTCGTCTGGCCCCACCAGCAAGCTGGGGTTAATTCTACATACCTTTTCATAACCATAGTCTATCTATTACATCTATCATAGATATGTGACAATGTTTCTGCATGAGTATATAAGTAAAATTGTTCTAAACATATGGCAATAGTCGGAGTTTCGTGTTTATTTATGTTCCAATTGTCTAAAGATTAAGGAAATCAATAAACCTGCTGGTCATGGCTACACTATACTCCATGAGGGCATGGGGTACGGAGCTATCACCCTGTAAACCCTGTGTTGCTATGCAAATACACAATTAGAATGGCTGTTGCTAGGCAACCACTGGCCCTAGCAACCAATGAATAACACTGTTAAAGTTTTAGCAGTCAATTGGGTGGGGGTAGGTGTCATTGAAATTAAGCTAAATACCTGCAAACCATGTGTTGCTATGCAAATAAACAATTGGAATGGCTGTTGCTAAGCCACCACTAGCCCTAGCAACTATTGAATAACACTGTTAAAATCCTAGAGGCCAATTTAGTGGGGATAGGTATCATTGAAATTGAGCTAAGTAATCATTAAGTCTGTGTAACTAAGGAAATACATATTTGAATGACTGTTGCTAAGCAACCACTCAACCTAGCAACAAATTAATAATACCATTGGATGCATAGGGCCCGATTTAGGGGGGGGGGGTAGATATGGTTCAAATTTGTATAGGGACAATATTTATACTATGGGAGATGTGTTTTTGGCTAATTTGGCTGCCTTCTTGGATTTAGGCTGTTTCCATGGTTAGCGATTTGTTTTGAAGATGCAACCTAGGCTAAAATGAATCTTCATGACCAAATGAACACCTATGAGAAATTTGGCGCTTTTGTCACTCCGGTAACGATATGCCCCAAATTTGAGGCTAAGGGACCTAACTATAGGTTTAACAAAGAGAGGGCCATATTACCCATGATGTGTGACAATGTTTCTCCATAAGTATATTCACATATATTCTATCCCTGTTAGCTAAGAGTGTGTCTAACACTGTTTTGACATGAGTTTTATCTGTCACCTATGAGTCTTTGTAACATTGTTTCTACATATTATATATGTATATATGATAAATGTGCGACCGACTTCTGTTTCCACAAATATGTATACACAGACAGTTTTCTGCATGAGTATTAATGTGTAGATGAATATATCCACGGGAGTTTTATCTCTGTCACCTAAGAGACCTAACATTCTTTATACATGTCTTTTATCTAAGAGTCTGTGTCTAGCATGGTTTCTACATGAGTTTTATCTGATAGCTAACAGTTTGTGTAACATTGTTTCTAAGAGACTGTGTCTAACACCATTTCTACATGTAACCACACCTTGTCTCAGAAACTGAAAGACAGTCGGAAATTCCTTAGTGCCTTATAGTGTAGTAGATGTACCAAAGGCTGAAACTCTTAAAATCTCTATGATAAAGAACTTGCGAATAACTCTAGACATAACATGAACTCTTTTCTATCCGATCCTTCTTTTGCAGGAGGTGACTTGGCTGCTAAATGAAAAACTCAATGTATTGTATGTAGATTTTTCAGCCAATAAATATAATTCAAATTCAAATTGTTTCCCCCCAGGTTCGGCCAGTGTGCTGGAGGACCTGCTGGGCTTTGACTGCGTCGTGAAGGGAGGAGAGTGTAACACGATAAACAAACCCTGCTGTGGGGAGGATGTCTGCTTCTTCCGTGGGGGATACAACATTCGCTCTGTAAGTAACAACTGCTTCCTCAAATTAGCTAACCCTTTAAGGACGGCATGTTGCAAAAAGATGACATTTGTTTTCATGAGGCACCAATGCAACCCCAGTGAGTAGCTTGCCGGGGCTGCATTGGTGCATTATGCTAACCCTTCAGGAGTGTCTCTACCCCGTAGAGATCCGGGTTCACCATGATCTATGAAGTACCGTGGCCCAAGGGTGAGATTCCATTTCAGAAATAAAAATTGAAATGAAAATTCACCTTTTGAAAATTGAAATGAAAATTCACTTTTCAATATTCATTTTTCAAAATGAAAATTCATATGAAAATTCACCTTTCAAAATGAAAATTTGCAAGTGAGAAATCACTACTGTCAAAGTGTCAACTGTCAACAGACAGTGACATGCAGTAAATTTTAGAGTTACAGTGAATTTTCATTTCAGAAATGGGTGCTGTCATTCTGTCAACTGTCAAGAACAGCTTGTCTTTCCGGTCTTTAAAGGCCATATTTTTCTTAAATTGTCCCTGAATTAAACCAAAAGGGAAAAAGGTCAGATTTTCTCCATAAAATTCCTAAATTATACCAAAATCTGTGTTTTTCAGGCCAGAAAGGGTGAGTGTGTGACGTGTGTGACGGAGAACCAGCCGTGTCAGCGCGACAACCAGTGCTGTCAGACGGACCGTGACATCGAGAGTCGCTGTCAGAAGGAACACCCGTTCCACATGAACGGTGTCTGCGTGCCGCTGTTTGAGATTGGCGTCAAGTGTTACAAGGACTCGCAGTGCGCTAGTAACCACTGCGAGAAACCACGCTTCTGGCACATGTACGGGCGCTGCTCAGACGATAGTTAAGAGTTACTCGCTGCTAAAGTACCGCCGGCGAGTAACTCACAGCATCTGGCACATGTATGGGTTGTCATGGGTGACTAACTCGCTCCTAAAGCACCACCGGCGAGTAACTCACTACTTCTGGCAAATGTATGGGTGTTGTACAAACGCTAGTGAAGAAGTTGTCATGGGCGAGTAACTCACTATTTTAGCACCACGGGCGAGTTACTCACTTCTTTTTGCACATGTATGGGCACTGCGCAGACAATAGTGAAGAGGGCATCATTGGCGAGTAACTCACTGATAAAGCACCGTCGGCAAGTAACTCATTATACTTCAGGCACATGTATGGCTGCTCAACAGACGACAGCTCACCCTGTCATTGGCCAGTAACTCGCTATTAATGCACCACCGGCGAGTAACTCGCTACTATAATGCATTACCGGAGAGTAACTCACAACTGGAACATCAATGGAGATTCACTCGCTGTCGTAGTGCAGAGGTCATAACAAAATCTTAGTTTATTTACTGTTCGACTGAAGTTCCCATCAAGCAAGAGGCCTATTCTCTCAATATTATACCTCACTTTTGGATCACAGTTGGGCCTTATTACAGGAAGACACTGCGGCAGAATACGACAGGGCAGACATGTCACCATTAACATCATCCAAGATTATCCTGTACAATGGAACCATTTGAGGACATCCGCCGCACTGTTTCAGCATGATGCATCAAGGCATCCCCGGTGCTGCATTTGTGCATCATAAATGCAGTCCCAGTGCTGCATTTATGCACCATGCCACATTTATTCATTATGCTTCCACTCAGAACTTTTAATATTATCCCAGTGTCATATGACAGCCTTGTGGCCAGGAATGACCTTGCACTAGGAGGTGTACCCAAATCCCATGTGTAGGTGAATTGGTTCAGTAAGCAGTGCTATTTGCTAAATCGCTAAAATAAACAATTCTTCTTTTACCCTAGTCATTTTTCATCATTATTGAATCTATATCCTTATACAATGCTTTTCACTGAATAACATACATATAGATATATTTTTATGAGAATGCTTAATAAAATGATGTTTCTATTTATCTGTTCTTAGATTTGCTTTTTGAGATTGGTCCATATGAATTTCAGATAAACATATCCACATATGGTCATACTTGAATTGTTCAACTAAAACACACACACTGTAAGAAGTTACTGTATTTAAACAGCACAATGTGCTGTACATTTACAGTACTTTTTGCTGTAGTTGGTATTACAGCACTATTTGCTGTATAATTACAGCATTATATGCTGTAAATTGGGTCTCCGGCAATGTTGCTGTACATTCACAGTACATTGTGCTGTACATTTCCGCCGCTAGGTGGCAGCAGTAGACTATTTCTGTATTAATTATTCCACCAAACCATTTCCCGGGTCAAATAAAGCCTCACAAACTCTCTAGACATCGTAGAATAAGAATGGATGGGAGAGACTGAATGCAGTTATCATTAAGTGTATTGATATTTGCATAATTGTGTTGAATAATACAAAAAAACTGCAAAAGTATAGAATAGACACCACATTGGTGGGAAAAGTTAAATACTTAAGTGCCCGGACTAGGGAAAAGCTGGTATCGGCGTAGCCTTAGCGGCGATATACGCCTGCCGGTCCCTTCGGGACCGGAGTGAAAAGCAAGAAGAAGAAAGCTGGTATCGAATACGGTTCAGCTGTATTGAAGCAGGAATAAACCATTACATTGTGTAGTGTGTATTATCCTAGCTCAGATTGAACTATTATGCAGGAAAGTACTCTCCATGAATGTATATTAATTGTTATAAATTGATGAGAACAACAATATGAAACCTACAGTAGAAGTTGCTGTAACTGTACAGCCAGTTGCTGTACAGGTACAGCAAAATCTACTGGAACAAAAGTTGCCAGCAACTTTTGCTGTAGGTGTACAGTACGTACTTCTTACAGTGCATGTATACATACATTCTTAAGATGAACGTTGAAATCTTTGAGATTAAGAAACATAATATATTAACTCTACATTTTTTTAAGTTTAAACCAATGAATGACTGTCTTACATCCCGGTAGGCAACATGTTCCACTGTAAATAGTTAGTGAAGGTACACAGTATAATCTATTGTAGATCTAATGTAAAATCTACTGTATAATGGATTTACGGTAGATTCTACTGTACATTTACAGTAGATTCTACTGTTCACCTACAATGAACTGTGCACCTACAGTATAATCTATTGTAACCTACAAACTTGGCAACCAACCTTTTACAGTGTAGTTTTTCATTTCCCCTTTTAGGAATAAAATATATATTCACAGTCAACATGAGCCCAAGCATGATTTAAAATAAATATGAGAAGAAAAAACATAAAAAGGAGATGTCATCAATAACCATACAACATATTATCATTCAAACCATATCAATTCCCATACATCGATGTCAATATGATAAAAAGGTAGCCAGGCATCGTGCCATTCCTTCATCCAAAGTGAATATATAAATAACCATCTATCGCTATGAAAGCATGGACGTATTCAAATTGTAATAGACGGACAAAAAATGGGTCAGAGCCCGTAAATTGTTACAAGGAAACCGCATCATTCTGAGCGCCCTCCGCCAGGTCTGGTTCTGCCACTGTGGGGTAGGGGGCAGCACTGTGTGTTGTGAGACGCTACACTTGTGTGGGGCTCCCTTTGTGATATCACGGGGTACCCAGCTAACAACAACACACCGCCATGCCAACATTCACAATACCAACCACATGTAAAGGCTGCCTTAACCCTATAAGGATGACATGTTCCCTTAATGCAGCATACCCTTGGTTGATATAATGCTCGAATGCAGCCCTGGCGAGTAACTCGCCAGTGCCACATTCCAGCACCGTGCTGACCTTATGGGGTTGAGACACTCCCAAAGGGTCGGCATGATGCAATAATGCAGCCATGGTGTGAGTTACTAGCCGGGGTTGCAGTTGTGATGATATGACGACAAAGAGCATCTTTGAGCAATATGCCGTCCTTAAAGGGTTAACCCTCTAAAGGACAAATAGTGCTTCAATCTACCATGCCCTTTGTCAGCATGATGCATAAACGCAACCCTAGTGAGTCTAATTCCCAGGCCTGCAATAAAGCAAAATACCAGCCTTTGGGTGAGGCTCAACCCCAGAGGGTTGGTATGATGCATAAATGCAGGGCTGGTGATTCACTCACTAAAGCTGCATTCCTGCATCATGACGACAGAGGGCATTTCACACTAAAGCACTAGTTGGCCCTTAGTGGGCTGTAGACTGGGCGACCCAATTTAGGCGTTGGTGAGGCAGATATAATTGTGGTTTGGTATCTATATCGGGCACCATAGATGGGAATTAGTGTTAAAAGGGGACGCAGGGAACCATAGGCGTGTAGGGCTGTTCTCATAGAAAGGGAAGGACGGGAGTTGTGGAGGAAGGCTTGCATCATCTGTCCGTACCTGAAGGAGATATTCTGTAAATTGCCCGAAAATACATTTCTGATCACTGAAATCAACTCTTAATGAAGAAAGGTTTGTAGGAATGAGGGAAGGAAGGCATCAGGATATGATGGAAGGTTAGGAAAAAGGAAAATTGATAGGAAGGATGGATGGAAAGTTGGTAGGAAGGATGGAAGAAAAAAGGAAAGAAGGAAGGCAGGAAGAAAAGAAGGAAAGTAGGTAGAAAGGAATGAAAAGAAAGAAGGAATGAGGGGAGGGGGACATGAGGGGGAGAGAGAAGGGAGGGAGGGAGGGAGGGAGGGAGGGAGGGAGGGAGGGAGGAGGGGAGGGAGGAAGGGAGGGAGGATGGCGGAGGGAATCTAAACACATAAAAACCTTATTCGAAAGTGTACATACTGTGAAATCTCGTCATAAGAGGGCTGATATAAGGAACTTTCTGTTATAAGGAACAACGACATTTCCATTGCCAAAATTGCTCATTCTATCTATATTCAGCTTTGGTTATAAGGAATATTGCTCTAAAGGTGCAAATTTGCCTTACCGAAATGCCCTCCTTATAATGAGATTTAAGTATATTCAAGCCTAATAGCATGTGTTTAAGTCTATACACATTAATTAGATTTGTTTTAGACATTTAAGTGTGTTTAGCTTCTATATTTTTGTAAAAGCAATTCTAATGTGTGTTTAAAAGTCTGACACCTTTTTGACAGCTTATATCATAGACACAAAGAGGGGCCTTCCTGCTTATATACAAGCTGGGATATTGAGATAAAAAGTTGGGCTTAACCCTTTAAGGACGGATGTCCCTAAAAGATGACATTTGTCATCATGATGCACCAATGCAGCCCTGGCAAGTACATCGCCGGTGCTGCATCGTTGCACCTGCCGACCCTTAGGGAGTGTCTGAACCCATAGGGTTGGCATGATGCTTGAATGCAGTACTAGCGTGCTACTCGCCAGGGCTGCATTCACACATCATGATGACCAAGGGTATGATGCATTAATGCATTATGCCGTCCTTAAAGGGTGAAAGCATACTTGCAGCATATTGATAAGAGGCCAGATAATGCCCCTGGTACCGACTCGCCCCCTAGTGGTGGAGGTATCAAACACGGGCATGATTGGAACAAATGCCGCCCTAACCCACCAGGGTGCGCGCCACACCCACCCAATCACACACCAATTAACTACCCAAATATCGCCCACTCACTCTCCCAGCACATACCTGCTATCTATGCTATACTACAGGGACAAGGGCACTAGTGCTTAGAGAGTGACTGCATCAGGGAGATCAGGCAGTACCCAATTAGGTTTTGTACCTGTTATTTTTCTTCATTTTTATATTTCTTTTGATGGGTTGGGGGGGGGGGAGTAATAAGCAATTGATAATATCCTCACCTAACCCGTACAGATCTGTTGTCAGTTATATACTATGTCCCCTTTGCACATGGTGTCCAAAGTGCTGCTCAGAGGCGGCATGACTTTTGAAGCCTCTTGAGTCGCTACGGACTACATTGATATTCTAACCTGAGTGGCTAGTGGCTAACCTAGCTAGTAACTGTTTTGCGGGGTATTTTGCTCCCAATATATACGACCAGCCACGGGTAGTTAATGGGTGTACTATCAGGGTAGTCAGTACACTGAAAACCTCAGGGTCGTCATTTTGACAATACAAAACTGACAACTTTAGGTAGTCAAAGTGACCACCTTAGGTCGTCATTGTGAGCCATTCATACCAAAGTTGTCATAATGACGACCTTAGGTAGTCACAATAATTAGGTAGTCAGAACAACTACCTTAAGGTTGTTAATTTAGGTATTGTCCATTTGAAGACCTAAAGTCGTCAGTAATGACAACTCTCAAGTCCTAGGTTGTCCCAATGACTACACTATGGTACATAATTCTATTCCTCACTTGCTACTTATGGCACACTAGTGCCACCTGGTTTTAACATCTGCATAACTATATCTGTCATGAGATATACACTGGTGACAGGGAGCAGAGTGGTCTCTATACCTTTGGGGCCATCATTCTCACCCATTGGGAACTTATTTATAACAGGTAATGCTACTTAGTTCAATGAAGACTACACCATATATGTGAAAAGGATGTCTCTCATTAAGAAGTGAACTAATTAGAGACTATATTCATACACCATTATCCACTCCATCTGCCATTATTCATTATGACTACCTAGGTCGTCATAATGACTAGGCTCCTTGCTCTGGGTTTTCAGTGTAGTGTCCAACCCGCCCAAGTCTTTCATTTTCTATGAGTATGAGGCTAAGTCTTTAGTATTACCCGGGTAGTCATATTTAGTTTTGCCTTTTTGTCATTTTTGAATATCAGTTCGACATTCTGGCCAATATATCCTTATGACTAATCTGGGATAGCCCCTACAGACTAAACACAGGAGCATAAATTAAGATTATCAGTGTATACGGGACTAGCGCATTAGGCTATGGGGGGCCGCCATCTTGGCTCAGAGAAATGCATTCTGGTTAGGCCCCCGACTCCAGAGCAGTGCATCATGGGAGAATTTCTTATCAGCCCCTTTGTTCAAGGTGTGAGGAGAGGAGACTAGCCAGATAAGGAGATGGGGGTTTAGCCCCCGACTACCTGAGGTACCAGGATGTGCTAGTTCCGTATAGACTATAGTCTGCCCTCCCTCAGCTGCCTTCCACCATACACTAGGCTGTTCAGACCGCTCTGCCACTGCACAGACATTGGCGCATTTGCCCCCTCCTTCAACTAAAATTCCGATTTATGATACTAGATTCAATATGTGTATACATGAATATCAATGGACAGCTATGGTAGTCAGCTAATTGCAGAGGAAGGCTATTTATGACCCAATCCACTGTGTGGAGAGAGAGGGCACTCTTGTCCTACCGAAACAAACTACTTTTTGCAAAGAAAAATCAATTTGAGAGGGTTCTTTTGGGGCTAGAATCATAATTCCCTCGACATTGTCTTAATTAAGATCTCTCCTTTAAAGTCTGCACGAAAGAAACACATTTTCTGCAATATATAGGAATAGCATGAACACCCTACATACACCCTCCATTAACTCGTTCAAGGCCAAACACTATTTTATACGGTGGCCCAGTAGAGTCAACTTTTCTTTTGTAAAATTTAAATTGAAAAACAACTTTAACTTACAAAAGAAACTTGAATTGAACGTGAAAACCGAACTTCATCCATTTATTGTCACCTATCAAATGTCAATTCAAGTAGATCAACTTGTTTACAATTTAGTATATCAAGCTTTTAAAAAAATGGTCCCAAAAATTTGGGAACGTATGTCGGATAGTATTATTATTATTTTTTTAAACAGAGCAATGCTCACTTTATTTCTTTAGTAAATTCATATAGTTCATCCACATTGCTGAATATATTTTTTGTAGGTCATATTGCGTGGTTTATCACTGCAGATATAAGCATGCACATCAAGGTTTAACATAGATCTGGATTATATAAATCAGTATACATGTGGTTATAATGAACAGTTATATAAGCAATATTTCTATCTCTACCAATAACATATATGCTAAGACTAGACAAAGATATCTGTTGTATATATGAGTATGTGATCTATCTATGATATATTGGTTGATCAGACCTTTTGGTATATAAACTACAAAGACACCACAGGACTCCATCGGACTCCACAGGACACCACAGCGAATGCCAAAGCTGCAATTAAGCACCATGTTATTTAATCACCATTTAGTTTATGCAGGGCACTTTGCCATTTAGAAAACTTATTTGGGTTTAACTCTGCTCTGCAAATCAGTTTTTCTCTCAATAAGTAGTACTTTAGGTCGGATTTTTTGTATATAATCTTTTATTTTCTTTAAATCTAATGTTAAAAGTATATCATGAATGAGCTGCGAATTGCCACATTGACTCGCTGATTCTTACAGCAACTAGGAATATCATGATATTGCTGGATATTCTTATTAAAAATCAATTTCCTGAGGCCAGACAATTAATTTAGGCATGGGAGCTTATCTTTCTTGATCAAATTTGCTAAACATTTTAAGTTGAACGAAATATTAGGTGAAGCATTACTTTAAAAAAAAGAGCTTTGGTAGATCAGTGAAGAGATTTAGTTTTTTTGATGGAGTCCAAAATAAAAGTTGGAACGCTTTGCTCTTTTGTTCCGGCGAGTGACTAGCCTACCCTTGCATATATATGCATCATGCTGACCAATAAGGGAAGATAGCCTTACTGTCCCCTGACTCAGAGCAGTGCATTGTGGGTAAATCTGTTATCAGCCACTGTTCACACTGATGAACCATGGCAACAGATAATGCTTTCTAAATGATAAGACTGATAAGACTGATGGGTGACATCCCACCCCTATCTTAATCACCTTAAAGTTAGTACATCCGATGTGTGGGACCAAAAAATAGATTTCCCTAAAAATGAGTCAGAATGTTCCCAAATTATACATTTGACTTCCTATCTGTTCCATTCCCCCTAATTCCATCTGATTTTACTGTAATTATATTTTATTGCCCAAAATATGGTCATTTTGGAATAAAAGCGTGCACGGTTTAATTCCCCCCTTTATAAATACACTATAAAAGTCCATGATTTGGGGACATTGGATCCCTTTGTGACCTATTAACACCCATTGATGACCATTAAGTGACCCTATTCTTTGCATATTATACCTTTACAGTATTTAGAACACATTTGAGGAAGATTTCGATTTTGAATAAAAATTGGATATACCCACTTTAACCACCCCCCCCCCCCCATTGTCTCAGGTGTGAAGTGAAGGACTTAGCCTGATTGAGAGACAATGCATTAATTACACTCTGACTGACTGACATGTGGTCACCCACAGAGGTGTTAATGGTCTATTTCTCTGAGATTTGAAATATTCACATTGCTGTAATCTTACTTAATTAAAGACCATGCCATGGGGAAAACCTTGATCTAATTTATACAGAATATAAACAGATAGTAAATGAGAGAGAACCCTTCAAAGTAAACTTGGGGAAAATGCAGGCTTGACACACGACTACCTGAGCCTCCTGGCACATGCCTCTGGAACCAGCATAGGCTCTCCCCCGTATAGGGTTCTAACACGTTCCTCCAGTGGAGCCTCTGGGTGGAGGCAGCCATCTTGTAGGACACCAAATCCTGTGCCCATTCTCATCCTAGGAGTGAGATTCCATGAGATTCCCATTGTCTCTGGCCAGCTTATCAGTGTTATCTTAGGGTAGATAGTGGCGATAAGGGCCAAGCTGTGAGAGATAAGGGCTGCACAGGTGTGAAGTAGCTGCACTCAGCCATGGTTCAGTGACTCTCCCTTCACTCTCCACACAGTTGTTTGGCCACTCTCCAAGCAGAATTCAATTCTTTAATTCTTATTTATTTCAGTTTTATGGTAAGAAATTCAAAAATTTGAATTGGTAGATGCATACAATATGATATTCAGATGCCATGCATGCAAACCCCATGAATTAATTGATAAAAAATACACTGTGAGAAGTGGGCAAAGTAGACTTTACAAAGAGGCCCAGTAGATGGTTGTCCTACCATTTAGATCTGCCGTGTGCCACTAGGTGGCAGCACCCCATAACGTGTTAGAGCCTAATAGGGTTAATGTGCTTCTAATGGGTTATCTAAGGTGTAGCTGAGGGGAGGCATTAGAGATGTGAGCTATACTACATTATTTACACACGCAGTCCACTTAGCAATCATCCTGAGGGTCTGACATCACATTCACTGACACATTTCTTAAACCCCCAGCGCCCCTATATATAGGGCTGAGTACCTGTCCCGACTGCACTCTGACTGTTACTGGACGTGCAGTAAGATCTGCTGGTTTAATGAGGTTATACATTAGCCCGGGCTCCACCAGGGCGACACACCTACTTGCAAAATGTTGCGATCCTTTTAGTGTTGTCTTTCACCCCATTTTGCCTCATTTCGTGGCAGTGTCGCGCTATGTAACGCCAGTAGCAGGGTGACACTCAGGGCGACACTGACGCAAAATGTAGTGAAATGCAGCGAAATGTGTCAAAAGACAACACTAAAAGGATTGCAACGTTTCACAGGTAGGTGTGTTACCCTAGTGGAGCCAAGAACATAGTTGGGAAGGGGGCGGCAAAATGATTGCATTTGCATGTGAGTTACTTGCCAGTGCTATAGGGTAGATTCACCATAAGCCGGACACATACCCTGAGACGGACAGTGATTTTTGAGTTTATATATGTACACTGCTACTTCTAGTATTTGTTTTTTTGAAAGAATAATACTTTGATTTTTTTTAAATTCAAAATTCATACCTTTCGAGGGGGAGATTTATTACCGGTATCATTCACAAAAAAAGGACTTAAAATGCTTGAATAATCTACCCTATTCAAGAGCACCCATTCAAGAATCATGCTGATCTACGCCTTACGGTCAAGCACACGCGCCAACCTCAGTCCCCAAGCACAATCATAGTCCTGCCGTGTAGGTAGGACAGCATGCATCACTCTCGTTACTACACTGAATACCTGTGCACTGATCCCTGTCTGTCTACCCCTGCTAGTAAGCATTTATCTCATGCCTAAAGTGACATGGTCCGATTTTTTTCCATATTTCATATTCTACTTAAATGTGTCCTAAATGTTATTACAGTAACATATTGCGACGATTGGGCACAAAATGATATTCCCGGTTGGGCAATAAGAGACAATTCAAAGGGCCCCATGAGCTCAGGGCTGTGTCTCATGAGTTTGTAACACTTCAAACGTCTTTGACCTGTGTCATCTTTGACCGGTGTAGTCTTAAATTTTAAAATGGCTGAAATGGGAGCTATGTACACAGAAATGCCGGGAAGTTTGTAGTATATAGTGTTAATATCCATTAACCTTTTCCCCCTTCCATTTCAGCCATTTTAAAACTTGCTGGTCAAAGACTACACCGGTCAAAGACGACACAGGTCAAAGACGACACCCGGTCTAAGACGTTTCAATTGTTATAAACTCATAAGACACGGCCTCAGGTATAGTCTCCAGCGCGTTTTCAATGAGTGGACTTGTGGCGTGAACTCCAAAAGTCTGAAATTGGGCGTAAAACTACAAAAATGTAGTAATTAGTTGAATTCTAAGCTGAATTCTGGGCAGTAATACTTAATAAAATAGGTGGGACATAAAGTATGGCCATATTGAACATTCTGGTTAATTTTTAAACAAATTGATTTTTAAGCCCTAACCATCGGACCATGTCAAAACCAGGTGTTTGGATCTACTTGCCATTATTTGACCATATCTCTTAGTGCACGCTATCTGTACACAATAGCAGTTCCTGGGGTCAGCCTCTGGTTTGGCAGATTTCTTACATCACTATAGCCTGCAGGGTGTACTAGCCAACGGGCTGCTTCATTATTTACATGGATATGCCGTAATCAGACACTTACAACTATACCAGGCCAAATACTGCCAGGTAGATCTAGCCAAGTAACACTGTAAGGATGGCATGTCACTAAAAGAGAACACAATACACCAATGCAGCCATGGCGAGTAACTCGCCGGTGCTGCCTTGGTGCATCATGTCAACCCTTCAGGACTGTCTCAAATCTGTAGTATCGGCATGATGCTTGAATACAGCAGTGGCGAGCTACAGTCCAGGGCTGCATTAATGCATTATGCCGTCCATATATGGTTGAGGGCCGCATAGAGCTTTGAAATAAATGCATTATGCCCTTTATCATCATGATGCATGAGTGCCGCCCTAGCATGTCACTCACCAAGGCTGCATTAATGCATCAAGTCAAAGGTTGGCATGCTGCATAAATGCAGTCCTTGCGAGGTACTTCCCGGCCGCATTCACACAACATGGCAGCAAAAGGCAAAGCACATTGAAGCACCATGCGGCCCTTAAATGCTGGACCCTCATGCCAGAGTCTGACAGTGCTAGACCCTTGGAGACTGAAAGAGACTCCTCTGAGGATCCAGCATGGCCAGACTGTTGAACTTTTTTGCTGAGTCCAGCAATGCATGAGAGTCTGTTTGGCGACATAGCCAGCGTCTAGATGACTCTTCTGGGTGTGGGCATACGCATTCTCTGTGATGCACGTAAAGCATTATGAATTGATGCCGTTATGACATCCATGTATTGATGTGTCAACCTTATCAGTGTCATACAAATTACATTGTTTCATCTCTGATTAACATTGATATTGATTCATGACAAGCCACTGTCACCGCAACCTCAACGGCCTCCCCTGCAGCGAACCCCCGCAGCGAACCCCCGCCAACCAAAGGACTGACAGCCGGTCTCCCACCCCGGGGACAAAAACTACAGCTCGGACAGTAGCGTCTGCACTACAGGAGAGTGGTAAGAAAGTCATGCACCATATTCTCTCAATTGGCATACATAAAACCCCCACTGGACGCAAAACACGCACAAATGAACCCCAGTATAGAAGCAGGGGCATTAGTGAAAATTTAGATGTGTCCGAGGAGGGAGAGGAGGACGAGGACGAAATATGGCAGGCTACAAATATTGTTCCACCCGGTATGCATGTAGTACAAACCACTAAGGATGGGAAGAAAAAGTCTCCAAGAAATAAGAAAGTAAACTCACATGATGATATTGAGGTACTTGAAACTGACATTCCTGAGACTAAACCGAGAAAGGTTTGTACCGCAGATTTGGACGCGCAAATTAGTCCAGCTGCCTCTACTGAAAACCTGGCGACTCCGAATTTTGAGGGTAAAGTTGATGCGGATGTAGAACAGAGCGGCCCTGAAGATACTAGTTCAAACAAGAGTGAGGAGGAAAATGGGGAAAATAGTGGAAACAGTGAAGGGGAAAAGGAAAGTGAAAGTGGCGACGAGAGAGATGAAACTGGAGAGGGAGGCAAACTTGAGACAAGTGAAGATGATGGGGAAAGTACAGAAGAAGATGAAACAGAAGTCGGTGAGACACCCAAAAAGAGACAATATAAGCCTATGTACATCTCCCCTGTCCCATCAGCCAAAACTACCCTTGATCTTGAGAACAAATTCATTGAAAACATGACTCTCCTTGCTAAACAAGTAGCTGGAAATGCAGAGCAAATTGGAAAGTTGACTAGGCTAGTGGCAACCCAAGCGACACATATAAATAAACTCCAATCCAGAGTGGAACTACTGGAACAGAAAGTAATGCTAGATGAGGTCAGAATCGAACAACTGCAGGTTCACAATGAATCTCTAGAATCCAAGTCACGAAAATGCAACTTGATTATAAGAGGGATTCCTGAGGTTGATCATCCCAACCCACATGTTGCTATTGACACTCTCTTTCAAGATCTCACTATAAATCTAACTACAGCTGACTGTGAGGGTGTCTTCAGACTAGGAAAGGAAAACCCAAATGCCAAATTTCCGCGCCCAATTATGGTTCAGCTGAAGAAGCAAGCTTTCAAGGGGGCAGTGTACTCCAAGGTCAACAGACTCAGACATCTTCCAAAATGGAGAAAGATCAGTATAGGAGATGATTTGTCTAAAGTAGACCAGAACAAACAGAGGGATCTACATATAGTACGGCAGCATGCTAAGGCAAAGGGACATGAGGTCAAATACAGAGGGAGAACAGTCATAGTGGATTCTAAATCCTATGTCTGGGAAAACTTGGAATGCCTCCCAAAAGGTCTGAGACTAGAAGATGCAAAAACACTTGAGCTTAAGGGAGGGATAGCTTTTCAGTCTAAGCATTCTTACCTCAGCAACATGTACCCGGCAAAATTCCAATATGAAGGAAATGTATATGAATCTGTTGAACAAGGGTATGTCCACCAGGCTGCACTCCAATGTGGAGCTCCAAATCTAGCACAACAAGCACTCCTAGAAAGTGATCCATATGAAGTCAAAAAACTGCTTAAAAACATCCCAACTACAAAACAATGGCAGGACATTGATCGCTTCATTACGCTCAAAAGACTCCAACTGGCTAAATTTAGACAAAATCCCCCACTGGCACTCAGACTAGCACAGACGGAAAAAGTTCTACTTTTTGAGGCTACTAGAGACATGACATTTGGAACAGGCTACATCCTAAAGGAGGGCGAAAAAAATTGCCAACCTAAGGGAAAAAACCGATGCGGAAAATCTCTCCAACAAGTACGTGCTTTGATCCAAAAGAAAATGAAACTCCTCGAAAATTGAAAAGAGCAAGTGGACTAATAGGCGCTGCTTTTGCACACGACACCCATCACCCTACCCCGCTCAGCTGACTGCAGACGACAACACGCCGGCACGCACATTCACTTCTGGTCCCGAATATTGGTGAATTTAGCGGACATAACAACAGCTATATAGCAAGGAGTAGGAATTAATCCACCCATTACGGTAGGAAGGATGTTTTATGTACTAGTTGCTACCGATAGTAGGGGAAAGGGTTTAGAAGACGAGCTTCGTGCGATAAACCAACTGGAAGGCCACTCTGACATTACGCCATCGGTTCTGCCAGTCCCGGGCGCTACCATTGAGTCACTGCTGCCTACGCTGAATGAATATTTGAAAACTCATGCCTTTCACCTCGTCATAGTGTTTATAGGCGTAAATAATCTCACAAATATCCATAGGCACACAGACAGAGATTGGACAGTCACACCAAAATGGCCAGAAGTGGGAATTTTAGTTGACGTATTGACAAAGCGATTTGTAAAATTTAAAGAGACTATGTCAGCAACAAATCAGCCACTCGTCTTTGCCCCGGTCATAGGACTCAGTATGGCGATGTTCAATAAGTCACCAGGCCAGTATCATGAGCAACAGTTAGTAATAAACGAAGGAGTGGTGTTACTCAACAAAGTTCTATGCAACTTAAATGAAGAAACTCCATTTGTAGGCCCATGGCTTGCAAGATCGATTCATCACCCCAGCAATGGCAGAGTGAGGCATAAATATAAAAAACTGTCACCTGACGGACTCCACCCTCATGCTGACACCCACGTTGAATGGGCCAAAATACTCGTGGATTGTATGGTGAAAAACTACAAGACCACCCCACAGTACAGCGGTATAGTAGAGTAGAACGCACAATTCTTCCTTCAATATTAAAAACAAATTTAAAATCTGTATAAGGTCTCAAAATTCCGCACCCCTGCCCTTAGCAACAGAGTGGAAGTGTGTCTTCGCGCCACTCATACGTTGCATCCCAAAAACTAAAGTTTAAAAAATCTTGAAAATCGACCTAAGACAGACGTAAATTGGTAAAAAAAAAAAAAAAAAAAAAAAAAAAAAAAAATCTTTATTTTAGAAATTTCCTGTAATATTAATTGAAAATATTATATTCCTCTATTGCACTTAGAAGTAGGACATTTATCAGAATTTAAATACATAAACTGACTTTGATTAAGACAAAAACTTGGATATTACATGCTAGTTAACAGAATGAAATAGAGGCAAGTTTAAACTGCCGGATATCTTAATACTTGCTTGGACAATACACTATGGAATCTAAGATTATCCTGACATTAATTTTGCTGAAAAGTGTAATCTACATGAAATATTATCATGGACTTTAGTTAACAGTGCTTAAACTGGAGGAAGTAAAGCCGAACTGTTGACATTCATATATGTTTACAATGCCAAAATGGCGTTTTGTATTAAAATCGCATTATAATACTAATATATTAACAGATTAGCTCACTATTTATACAGCCACCTCCAGCCTCCGGGACCGTATCGTGGCTAGATGTACCACCGTCATCAAGACTGAGCTAGATTGAAATCGCTATGATGTGGAGGAATCTTTAATCCAATACAACATGGCACATACTAAGGCACGACCTCATTTTCCAAGCACCTAACACTAACCCCGGATCAAAGGTAATGAGAAAATTTACTACACTATTTGTTATCTTAGATAGCAGTAAACAAGTGATATGTTCTTTACACATTCTCACCTGTGGTTCCGTTTTTCCTATTTTTCCTACTGGTTTTACATATTCTTATATTTCTTACATTCCTCACATAACTGTATAAGACTTTATTGACAGATTTTGTAAAAAGACTTTATTAGTCTTAAGGGAGTAAAATTGCTCTGGTAGAGCCACCAGGCTCAGCTTTATACCCTACCAATGACAAGCACAATATTAGTGACATATGCTTGGGTAGCATTTGACTGCACACACCCTCGCACGATTATAACAGTGCATTTAGTAACAAGATATTTAAAGCTTATAAGTGCTAGGTCCGGTCGGTCATATTTGTACTTTGATTTATGTGCTCCCCAACTGGCAAATAGCTGTCCTGGGTTACCCTCACTAGATGTCAAGTAACCTTGATTTTACAGGATGTAAGGGCCTACATTTGGCGTGCCTAAACTTCAGGAGTATTGCAACTGAAAAAAATATGATACAAGCAGCGGTTTATATTGAAAATTCTAACATTGACTGCTTTATAGTCACTGAAACCTGGTTAAAGGATAAGTTAAAGGACAATCACTTAGCTATAAATAATTATAATATTACAAGACACGATCGGGACGTAGCTTCAGGAAATACAAAATCAAAGGGAGGGGGCCTACTAATATACACATTATCAGATATTAGAGTAACACATTTCCAAGAGCTTAATTTAAGTAATAGAGATATTGAACTTTTTTATATCCAAATTAATAAGGGGAACTATAAAACTTTAAACATAGTCAGTATATATAGACCTCCAGATGGTGATCTCCCACAATTTATAAAAAGCCTTACAGCAGTTGTAGCCAAAATAGCCCTGAAAGATAATGCAGAAGTGTTTATTATAGGGGACTTTAATGTTGATGTTTCCAATGATACCAAAAAACCGCATGAGAAAAAGAAATTAGAAACAATGTGGAATGCATTAGGTTTCAAACAATTGATAAAAAGCATCACACATATTAACCCAAATGGCAAAGACAGTATAATTGATTTAATATTAACAAATTCCCTACATATCACTAACTCAGGTGTATCACATATAAATATTTCAGATCATCTCCCTATTTATGTTACTAGAGATCATATAACAATCCCCAAAAAGCCAATAACCTTCACAGGTAGAACATATAAACATTATGTAGCAGATAACTTCACTACAGGGCTAAAGAACATTAATTGGAATGAGTTCTGGGACACGCAGGATCCAACACATGCCTGGAATATCCTAGTTCATAAAATTGGTTTCTTACTGGATATAACCTGCCCCGTGAAGACGTTTCATTTTAAGCAAATGAGGAAGCCTTGGCTGACAGACAACCTCTTATATTTGTTTAAAAGTAAGGACGAGGCAATGAGGCAATATAGGATAACAAGGGACAATGATGATAAAAATTATTCTGACTATATGAAAAATCTTGCCAAGTCCGAGGGAAGAAAGGCCAAAAACAGATGGCATAGGCAGAAGTTTGTGGAGCACCAGAATGATCCTAGTAAATACTGGAGAAATATTTCTGAACTTATTAATCCTAAAGTGCAAGATCCTGTGTATAATTTGTATGATGACGCAGAAGGAAGGCATGTTCCTTTTGAAGATACAGCCGACTTTATTAACACATATTTCGCTACAATAGGAGATAAATTGGCGTGTGGTATGACAGAACCCTATGTTAACTTAACACCCCAACATCAACACAGTTTCAACTTTACAAATTGTGAAATTGGGTTTGTACAAAAACTGGTTCGGAAAATTAATGTGAAAAAATCGTCAGGAGTACCAAACATTGCCACACATGTCTTAAAGGATACTTTTATAACACTACCATATCACCTAATGAAGATTATAAACTTAATAATAGACACAAGCACGTTCCCGGATGCATGGAAAAAAGCAATTGTCACCCCCCTCCCAAAGGGAGGAGACAAATCAGATGTTAATAATCTTAGGCCTATTTCTATACTACCACTACCAGCGAAATTAATAGAGAAAGTATTACATAAGCAGCTACTAGATTACCTTTTGGAAGAAAACCTCCTAAATGACAATCAGGACGGCTTTAGACCAAAACGTTCTACACAAGATAGTATAGAAAAATTAACTAATAATATATATTCAGCATTAAACATAGAGTATTGTACCACGGCCATTTTCCTAGATTTTAGAAAAGCCTTTGACACATTAAACCACTCCATATTATTAAAGAAACTAGAAAAAATGGGTTTAGAAGAAAGAGCAGTCTCCTTAATTAGTAACTATTTAACAAATAGGACACAACAAACTAAAGCAAACACTAGTATATCTAAACCACATAACATAACATGCGGAGTGCCCCAAGGCTCTGTCCTGGGTCCTCTCCTCTTCCTGACGTATATTAACGACTTAAGTCGGTCAATAAACAAACTCAGTTGTCAACATTATGCTGATGATACTGTTTTGTACCTGACACACAAACCCACTCAAAACATTTCATCTGTTGTAAATAGGGATTTAAAAAGAGTTAAAAAATGGTGTATTTCAAATAAGCTATCCTTAAACAGTAAAAAGACTAAATATATAACCTTTACCACAAAAGCTTTAAAAAATACACAAATACCCTTAAAAATAAAAATAGGCGATCAAACTGTTGACCCAACTCCCTCATACAAATATTTAGGCCTCATTTTGGACCCTCTATTGAATTTTAAGCATCACATGACAACTCTAAAAAGGAACGTAACATATAAGGTACTTTTGTACAATTTTATTAAATATAATCTAACAGAACGAGCAGCAGTTAAAGTTGTTAAGTCTATGCTCCTACCGGCAGTAGATTACTGTGATGTCTCATATGCTGTTTCAAATAAACATGCGCTGAAGGATGTCCAAACTCTGGTAAATAAGGCACTTACTATTGCCTATAGAAGAAGAGGTATCACTAGTAGGACAGCATTACACAGGAAGGCAAAATTGTGTTCCCTAAAGGATAGAAGACATATGCACCTGCTCCAGGTATCCTTCAAAATGTCTATGATAGATGCCAATGTTGATACAAGGAGAATAGGCACCAGAAGACATGATCAAAATTTGTTGACCCAAACTAGGGCCTTGAATCCTGCTTACAGTAAAAGTATCAAATTTAGAGCTACTAGTGAGTGGAATAAACTAGACAAAAAGGAAAGGGCGATTACAGATAGGAACAGCTTTGCCAGATGGAACAGAGAGCACCATGAAGCACTAATTGATAGATATGATGACCAGACCTGGACTTGATTGTTCATGTGCGCGCAATACTGCGCGCACATGACCATCCTAGCACTACCATGACCAGGGGACAGGTCTGACCAACCTCTCCCCCCTCTATTATATATATTCTATTTTTAACTTAAATGGACAAAAACAACGTCCATGGACAAATAACACCGTCCATCTTGATATTGAATTTACATACTTTAGCTACGTATAATGAACCTGTTGGATAATACCACCTGTCCAACAAGGACTCACTGCCTGATGTTGAGTAACACCAGATAGTGAGGCCCTGGACTATCAACATCAGTCCTAACCTTGAGTGAACTAACATCTTTATAGCAATAAACCTATTACAACTAAGTCATGGCCTTAAGCCACCCCTCTCTATTTTATATATATATATTATGTACCAAAAAGTACACGAGATGATGAGAAAAGTGATTATGAAGCATTTAAACCATCAACTGGAGATGTCATAATTCATAGGCAAGCCTAATGCCTGTACATGATTCAGTATAAATAAAAGAAAATCAATCAATCAATCAATATGCTAGCCGCATAGAGAGAGGGGTCAAATGAGTGCAGTGTATACATAGAGTGCTAGACTGTAGCATTTATACATTCACCTTTACAATAAACTGTACACCTACAGTAGATTCTACTGTATACCTAAATTAACGTGCCCCTACATGGGTAAAATTCGACATGGGTGACACGGCCCTTTTAGGCCCTTTTAAAAATCGACAAACACAGACAATCTGGGATAAAAGTGATCTACAGAGATCCTTAAATCAATCAATTCAATTTTAAAGGTTTTTTATTATGCACTTCAATTACATGTTTTTCAGTGTATAACATGGGGTCGACCAGCCCTCGGGTTACATATTTATAAGTCACCTTCATAAATTATTCACAATATAGTATTTGTGTTTAAAAAACTCAGCATCACGTATGTGTTTACACAGGATCAAATAGTCTTCATTGACTCAAAAGTCTATATATTCCTAGCTATCTTTACATTTGGCTTAGGCGTCCTGGATGGTCTGTCTCCATACCTTTTTATATGCTGGGTTTATGAGAGGTCTAATATTTACCCATCCTCCGACAGTTTGAGACTATCTTATACCGGTATGCACATCAACAGATTTAATACATAATTTTAATACAATTAGGGTCTTTAGAAATGTAAATGAGACATACTTATGACATGATACTATATGATATTACTCAAGACGGTCAGTTTCTAGCATGAGGCTGAAACCAAGTGTGCTCACCACCGGCGATAGGACAGCGCCCTTGACCTTATGAGGTCCAGTTCTAAACCCAATATAAAACAAAGCCCGACATTCTAAAACATCCATTATATTCACCTTAAATGGCTCGTCACCCACAATGTGACGAGGGAGTTTCGTTTTTCACTCATAAAATACTTTCAGAGCACACTTTCAATAACTTTTGAGGCCTTTTGGAGGGTGATTACGAGTGTAGATGAGAGGTAGAGTCTGACGTACCAGTCCTCTATAGGTGGGTAGGGGGGGGGGGGTCGATGAGAAGAGTCTGAGGACCAGTCCTCTTATCTGTGTGGTGATGGGGCTAACAGAGGGGGGGGGGGCGGGGGGGGGGTGAGTAGTGAGTCTGAAGTACCAGTAAAGGGTTAATTGCCTGCACAATATCTATTCAATTTCTTCTTGGACTGTATCAACCTTGCATTCCGCTTGTATGGTCAGCATGATGCATGAATGTAGCCCTTGTGAGTTACTCACGCATCATGACGTTAAAGGGCTAATTCCACCCTCCCAACATCATCTTTAAGCAACATGCAGTCTTTAAAGCTGGACCGTCATGGTTGAGGTGAGGTCAAAAAACATTTTGGATATAGTTCAGTTTTGATTCACAAGAGGGCTCTTGAAGGCTGGTAGCTCAGCTCTTACAGGCACAAGATAAGGTGAATATGTTGTAGCTGGACAATGCTTATGGTCCCCTGTCCAAACACTGCTGCCCTCTGGTGGAACTGTTATTTTAGTCTATGTATGGAAAATGCTGAACTTATTCCCCAACGGCCCAGCTTTAAAGAGTTAAATACCGGCACAATATCTATTCACCGGAGGGTTCCGTGATAATACGGAGGCCTCTTATGGTGCCGTGTATCCGGGGCAGGACGTGAAACCGGCACAATTACTATAATGAAAGCAGTGCAAATAACACACGGTGGGAAAAATGGCATTATGAGTGGGAATTCAAACAAAAGCCTCGTGGTGTCGGTTTCTGCACGTGGACGTGAATCTGGTGTGGGTGCTTCTACACAGAAGGGTGGAGGGGGGGGGGCGCTAATCCAGAAATGTTGTGAATAAATACAGATATCCCTCTTTCTCAAAATCAGGGGGAGACACTCATGCTAACCCAGGAGCCAGTGGCCCATACTTTTGGGTCTGGGCCCGCAGTTTCCGCAACATGGCATTCCCATGGGCGGCCCGCAGGAGCAGTTGGAGGAAATTTAAAAAAGGTTTGCCTGACAAGTATACCCATCAAGCAGCCTAAATCAGGACAATCAGGACAGTCTACGTGTCTCCTAGCCTATATTAGGACAATCAGGACAGCCTAGGTGTCTCCTAGCCCATATTAGGACAATCAGGACAGCCTAGGTGTCTCCTAGCCCATATTAGGACAATCAGGACAGCCTGGTTGTCTCTCAGCCCATATTAGGACAATCAGTCTCTCAGCCTAAAGCAGGATGATCAGGACAGCCTAGGAGTCTCTCAGCCTAGAGCAGGATGATCAGGACAGCCTAGGAGTCTCTCAGCCTAAAACAGGACAATCAGGCCAGCCTAGGTGTCTCTCAGCCTAAAACAGGACAATCAGGCCAGCCTAGGTGTCTCTCAGCCTAGAGCAGGACAATCAGGACAGCCTAGGTGTCTCTCAGCCTAAAAGCAGGACAATCAGGGCAGCCTAGGTGTCTCTCAGCCTAAAACAAGACAATCAGGACAGCCTATGTGTCTCTCAGCCTAAAACAGGACAATCAGGGCAGCCTAGGTGTCTCTAAGCCTATATCAGGACAACCAAGGCAGCCTAGGTGTCTCTAAGCTAGGCACTGACCTATCTGCTGTGCGCGGGTCTGACCGCCGCAGGGGTGTAAAGTGTGATCATTTTTATACAGAGGAATTTTCCCCTACGATTTTATTCCAAGCTCATTCTGGGGTAGTTTACTGCAGGATTTAGACACAAAGGGTATCATTGTAAAGGTATTTATGGTGCGCTTATAATGTATATCTTAGAAAAAAGGTTAAGTAATTACCGGGTAAATAGGCTATGATTGTTTCCTGAAATAATTTAAAGTATAACTTTAGTAGCCATTTACTATGTAAAAGACATGGAGCACGTAAAAACAACTTGGTTCCACAGATTCCTCTGTTAATTCTGGTTTAAAAAATGTCTATGTCATTTATTTCTGCCATGGCGCAGTATGTTTAAAAAGCAGCGCAAAAATCGTAAGGAGAGGCAGCCCCTCACACCCTAGCACCCCCCCATGTCCCTGAGGGGAAGGCCGGGGGGAGTGGGGGCCACTGCCATGCCTCCTCCCCCCTGTAGACAGGCTGGGTAGCAGGTAGCAGGTAGCCGGAATTGTGGCACTTGGTGCGGCAGGGGAGGTGCATTGGCCCCCTTCTCAGCTGGGGCAGTGCATGCGGCGGTCAAGTACTGTTACCACACAGCTTCTCTCGATCACAAAAGCTGGGACTCACCTAGACTCTTAACAATAGGAAAGTGTTGCAGAATTTTAGGGTTGATTTGGGATCTTTGTGCGGTCATTATTTCACTTTAACTTGACATAAAGACTTCATTCAAAAAGCAAATCCACTTCTTTTAATGAGATCTATCCATTGAATAGAAGATGGAATGCACAGCACAAACCGTTAATATATAGGAAAGTGACTAAGCCTAGAGCAGGACAATCAGGACAGCCTAGGAGTCTCTTAGCCTATATAAGGACAATCATGGCAGCCTAGGAGTCTCTCAGCCTATATTAGGAAAATCAGGACAGCCTAGGTGTCCCTCAGCCTATATTAGGACAATCAGGACAGCCTAGGTGTCTCTCAGCCTAAAGCAGGACAATCAGGACAGCCTAGGTGTCTCTCAGCCTAAAGCAGGACAATCAGGGCAGCCTAGGTGTCTCTCAGCCTATATTAGGACAATCAGGACAGCCTAGGTGTCTCTCAGCCTAAAAGAGGACAATCAGGGCAGCCTATGATGTCTCTCAGCCTAAAACAGGACAATGTGGCAGTCTCGGTGTATATTAGGACAATTAGGACATTCTTGCTGTCTCTCAGCCTATTTATAGCCGTGCAGTTAGAACAACCTAGGCGTCTCTCAGCCTGCATCAGGACAATCTTGGTGTCCCTTAGCCTACCAGTATGTATAAGGCAGTACAATCAGGGCACCCTTAGTGTTTAGTCTCTTCAGGCTGTTGATCCAGCAAGGGCAGCTAGCCTTTTACAGCTGCAATATTTACCCTGTAGGCAGTCGCCGGTATGGGGATGTGTGCAGGTGGTGTGGCATACCAATGAAACTAGCGTGAACTTGTTCCTGGGACTAACGTGTGGTACCGTAAAACTCTGCGTATAAGCCTAACTCGTGTATTAGCCGCACCTAGACTTAGGGAATATCCTATATAATAAGCCTCATGGGGGATCTGATCATGCCAAATTAAGTATTGTAGTATACATATAAAATCTTGTGTATAAGCTGCACCTAGGGCCGATCATATTAGCCGCACCGCCGATCTGACTCGTGAGACTTTACAGTAGCCGGAACAGGCAGTTCACGCGCGATGTTGGCTCTGCTCCCGGAATGTAGCATGTTCCTAGCAAAGTATGGGACATGGGAGTGTGGTACCAAATTTGATTTCACGAGAGATTCCAAGGACAGAACTTCTATGCCTGTCCATACGGAGAAACCAGAATCATCGCTATAGGTGGGGTTGGGGTGTGAGTAGTTGGGGTCAGTGTACAGGGTTAATGCCCTGTACACATCCACAATACCAGGGTTAAACCTCACACACAGGCACCATTAGAAGACATCTACAGACATCAACACTGCATGGACATTGGGTGGGGGATAGGGAAGGGGAATGTATGGAGGTATGGACAGTGGAGGTGGGGAGAGTAAATAAGGGGCAGGGAGGGAGGGGTCAGAGATGACTAGCCTTGTAGAAACGAGGGTGGACCTGCACATCATAGGAGAATGACAGAAGACTGGAGGATGGAACCTCCACACTCCTCCCATGCGCAGGTACTTTTCGGCTACACTGAAAAAGTAAACTTGTCTCCAGACTCGGCAAAGTGACTATCCTAAAATAAACGAGTCAAAAGTTGTCTAACCTATCAGGTTACCATCCCACAGATAGAATCTGGAGCTGGCAAATGTCGGCTTTTGGGCTGGCACATGCCAAGTGGGTCCAGCTAGAAGACCCGCTTCCTTGTCACTTAGACAAATTTTCGACTCATTTCTTTTATGACCCTCACTTTGAAGAGTCTGGAGACAAGTTTATATTTTGAGTGTAGACAGGTTGGTTCAGATAAACACATCTGCATGCATTATTTGGCACAGATACTAGCCCTGCAAACAGGATCATGAGTCTTGACTCGTGATCCGTAGGATAATTTGCAGATGGTTTGTGAACGTTTTTTTGACATTTACCTGTGTCATATTCCCTGGAATTTCTTGTTTTTTGAACGAGTGACACCCAAGATATTCAAAAGGTTTCTGGAACGTTTTCTGGAGTAAAACTCAGGAAATCCACATAACTATTGAACATGTCACTAGAAATGTTCACTATTCTCGAGAACCCCTCCTGTCTATCTTGAGTACACAGCCTGCGCTTTTCCCAGGAAATACACAAGATTCTAACTTGTGTCATTCTTGAGTTCTGTTTAGAGGGTAGGTGATTGTCCACATCCGTACTAGTTTGAGTTTAGATTTTTTATTTGGCATTAATAAATCGTATACAATACAGACGTTTTTCATATTATGCCAATTGTTAACTATTTTCAGATATTCATATAACACTATATCACTAAATGTGAATATTAGAGGTGGGTTAGACCGTTGTCCTCAGTTCAAGTGTTTGTCCATCAGACACAATATGTGGCTGGTCTGTGTTACGCGGTATTATACTATATAACAATGCGTTCGAGGGCTCTCAAATTCCTTAACGCCCAGGCTGTGTTGTTGGGCTGACGTCAGGCGGTCCCACAGTCTGGAGCCTCTGTACTCTGGGCTGTTCATGTAGCTGGTTTTGTGCGGACTCGTACTCCCCACTTTATCTGCCCGTCCGTAGTCACTTGCAGACAGAGGACTTCTTTAGACGCCAGCGGATTTTCACTTTTGTGACGTCACAGCCGTTACCATGGTTAAGTAGCGCATCTGCCCCTCCTTTAGCAGAGAGTGTAGCACATGACTCCCTCCTTTGGCAGAGAGTTCCATCGCAAGATGTCCTCCGTCCGGCAGAGACTACTGCGGTCAGTCAACGGGGAGTAGCGGGCTCTTCAGCAGAGTGGTGATTGTCCTGTGCATGCGGCAAATGCTTGACCTGGTTCTGGAGAGATAAGCACTGATAACACTTATCACCATGGGTACCAGTTACACCCTGAGAGTCATTCTGCAGTAAATGGACTAAATTATTTCATTGGTCTGAAATGTATTGAGCTAGTGGCCTACATAGTTGGACGGTTTGAGGTACACCGATTTTCTTTGGCTCTTATATGACCAATCTCTCAGTCACTATAGTGCCCAATCAAGTTAGTAAATTTTTGCTTTTTGTCTCCCTATACGAGCAACCTAGGGTAGTTGATATTGTCAGGTTGGTCAGTACTGACCATTCGTCTTCTCCATTTCAATGAGTTTTAGACTAAGTCCTTTTGAGTAAGGCATTAGTCATATGTTCTTATTCCTCAGTCATTTTTTGTTTCTACAACTAACCTGGGATAGCCACTACTGACTAACTTTTTTTCCCAACACCGGGAGGGTCATAAATGGTGCCCCAAATTTTCTAAAAAAAACAACCTGACCCCCTTTTCTTTCAGTAGAAGAGGTACGGATAAGATCACCCACTACTGACTTACCTCTTACACCAATAGATTATCAGTGTAGTGGCTTATAGCTGGACGGTGTGAGGTAAGGGGGCATCCCGGGGTGGGCACTCACTCTATGAGAGTAAGTGGCAACTGCCGCGGTACAGCCCCTCCTTCTCGAACTGGGGGAGCTGAGGGGGTCACTGACCGCCCCTCCTTTTCCATACTGAGAAAAATTGGGGGAGTGACCGCCCCCTTAAACAGGCTTAATGAAATCTAGGCCCCCTGCTTTCATCCCATCTGAGCATCAGGTGACAGACATAACAATGGCAAACTTAACAATTAGTACTTTATAAACAATCAGAAACATGTTTGTGCCCCAATATTGCTGTATAAACAAAAAAAAGACTTTATCCAAAAAGCAGGAGAGGGGGGTCACCACCTCTACTTTTCATCCCCTCTCTCAACCCACCGCTACCGCTCCTGGGAGAGGTGCGGCAGTGGTTATCCAAAACATACCTCAGTGCCCCCCCCCCGGGGGGCGGCATCATCCAGTAAGAGGCGTCCTATGACAGTCAATGTCGCCCCCGGCTACAGCCCCTCACACCACTCTCACCCCGCCCACACCGACATTACACTGCAACCCTTTAAGGATGGCATTATGCATTAAAGCATTATACCCTTGGTTGTTATGATGCATGAATGCAGCCCTCGCAAGTAACTCGCCAGTGCTGCATTCAATCATCATGCTTACCCTATGAGATTGTGAGATTGAGACACTCCCAATGGGTCGGCATCATGCACCAATGCCTCACCGGTGAATTTACATTGGTGGGTCATGACGACAAATGTAATCTTTTGACAAAATGCTGTCCTTAAAGGGTTACGACCACATAGGGCTTTAATTAATGCACTATGCCCTTGGTCAACATAAAGCAATAATGCAGCCCAGCCCGTCTACTCACCAGTGCTGCATTCAAGGATCGACGATACAGGCATATAACAACCCCGTAGTGTTGGCATGATGCTTGAATGCAGCACTGGCGAGTTACTTCCCAGGGCTGCATTCATGCATCACGAAGATAAATGGATAATGCAATAAAGTAATGTGTTGCCCTTAAAAGGTTAATGTCACTCTCCTCCCGCCATGCCCAGTTCCTAAATACCACGGCCAGGCACTTTAACCCTGGGGGTATGGAGTGGGGGGGGGGGGTCGAATTCAAGAAATGGCCATGTCACTTGTCTATGTCGCTTGATGATGCATTTGTTTAATGTCGATCATAAGGCCAAGTTATGTCCCCAGCCACTGTCTTTTTAAACATTCTGTTACATGTCACTCTGTCGCGTGTTGTATGTCGATTTTAAGAAATGGCCGCTAAGTCGCTGTGTCGGATTTAGACATCCTCCCCGTTGTCGATCCTGGACGTCATAGACATGGTGACGCCAAGGTTACTGACGTCAAGGTCAAGGTCAATGTCTGACGCCTCTGGTCTAGGACCTCTGCCATAGGGCTCAGGGAGTGGTCATTTTTAACAACGGGGGTAGGTAGTGAATTTTTGTCCATGAGCGCTAAAATTGTGTTTGCCTCCCCACCCCCTCCCTCAGCCCCAGTAGGGTCTTAATTTATAGCAGCCGACCCCTTTGCCCTATGGTACTGTGCAGGCTGTTGTTTTTTTTGCTAAAAAAGGGGGTGAAATTCTTTACGTGCCCTCTGAAAAGAGGTCGAAATTAGTTGTTCCTACTCTAAAATGAGTATTACCTTTTAAAAAAAAAATCAAAAAAAATCAACCCCACCACCTTTTAGAAAAAATGACCGCTCCCTCCCTGGTCCCCTCCCACCCACACCTACCACCACTGCACCATCTTACCAAGGCCTGCTGTCACTTAGTCCAAAAAAAAAGGTGTGTTTCAGGCAACCCGGCCCTAGTTTCAAAAAAGGGCCGACCCAAGCTTTTTTTCCGATTTTGGAGAATTCTTTTTTTTTTTTGCAAAATATTCATTTTTTTTCGGAAATTTTAGCAATTTTTTGGTCAGGAAGAACAGATCATATGCCTAATAAGCTGTCCAGCCTCATGAAATTGCTTATTATGGTAGTCAGCGACTTATTCAAGGTACCTCCAACATTTAAAAAAATAAATAAAATAAAATAAAATCCGACCTACCTACCCTCAATCTTTGGACCATGTTGCCTGAAACACACCTTTTTTTTTGGCCTTACCCAGTCTTCCATAGGCCCCCATCCTCTTGTCCATCTCATCAAATGTGTTGCCCCCCTCTTGCTCCTCCTCGTACCAATCATTAACCATATTGGTTACAACCATTAACAC
The DNA here is from genome assembly GCA_947462335.1 of Harmothoe impar. Lineage (NCBI taxonomy): Eukaryota > Metazoa > Annelida > Polychaeta > Phyllodocida > Polynoidae > Harmothoe > Harmothoe impar. Next base: position 12,486,362 of record OX381710.1, read on the forward strand.
GTCACCTGCTCTCTGTGTATTCCCCATCACCCTTCACCTCCTCTCCCATCCCCTCTAGTTGCCTGTTACCTCCTCTACCCGTTTATATACCCATCTTTCTACTCGCTCTTCTCCCATCCCGTCTATATACTGCATTCCCATTACTATACCCTCTCTTCATTCCTTCGTCTCTCCCCTCACCTGTACATTGGTCCCCAACTATGGTTTCACATTTCATGCTACTTGCCTGCAGAGGCGTCCCTGGCCCCTTTACCTTTATATCAGCACCCCCATTCTATGCCTCCCCTTTTACGCCCTACGGTATTTGGTGGGAACCTTCAGGGTAAATTCACCATGAGTTGGAGACTGTTCCTGAGACTGCCAGTGACATCTAAGGCTATTCATGTACAATTCGACTTCTAGTGTTTGTCTCTTGGAAATAATAACACTTAAACGTTACCATTATTCACAAATTAAGAGCATAAAACCCGTAGATAGCTTAAGCAATATATTGTATCAGTATCTATCGTTTAGTTTAATACCTCTGTACTACTGCAAAGTATATGCTGACTGTGTGCCAGATATCAGCCACCCTCTTGCCAATCCAAACAGAACCTTGTTTGTTCAGTACATTTATATTCAATTAGCTTTATTCCTCTCAAGTTTCTAATGTCCCTTCCCGAACGGTCGTATCACAAGAATAATTAGGTGTGCAACTGTTTGCTTTAGAATTTGAATTCTATAAATATTGCTAAGAGGACATGGATCGTTAGAGTGAGAAACTCATTTTGGATCATGTGTCAACAACAAATAAATCTTTTTAACAAACTGGGAAATCTATTGTGATTTACGCGGACAATATAAGGAATTTCATTTCAGACCAAGAAAAATATCAATCAATAGAAATCTAGGCTACAAGAGGGAGAGAAAAATAAAAACAAAGCAGTCTAGGATTTCTAATTTAGTCCAGCAAAATATAATCAAAGCTCATCCAATATTGATCAGACTGAAAGTGAACAAACAGAGTTGACCCAGTATTTGTGGAATACATTTCTGTAGACACGGTTTGACCCTTTAAGGGTAGAATAGTCCCCTAATGAGCCATTACCCTTGTCGTCATGATGCACGAATGCAGTCCTCATTACTATGCATCATGCGTGGCCATGAGTTGAGTAGGAGTTTAGATAGCCTTTATTTTCACTTTTCATTGTATAACAGTTACATTCTTGGTATTTCACCTCCTTTGAACATCCCAGGCAGGTTGCTTTTAGGATTATTCATCAGCAGTGTATGGTATCGCCATGATGCATAAATGGATATGATACATTAAATCACAATGCGACCCTTAGGCCAAATAAAAGGTGTGTTTCAGGCAACCCGACCCTAAATTCCAAAAGGGCCGACCCTAGCATTTTTTTCCCAATTTTGAAGATTTTTGTTGTTTCTTTAAATTTTTGTTACTTTTTTTCCTAATTCTTTCAAGAATAACAAGCTCCCAGTGACCTCAGAGGCCTGAATAATTGATAAACTTCAGGAAATGGCTTTCTATTAGGTATATTCAACAACTTCTTGATGTTCCTAGTCAATGGAGGAATTATAGAGTCATTTTGGTGAGTCGCGAGTTGATTTGTCGATTCACGACTCATTCCTGGTACTCTCTCTATGTAAAAAAAAAAAAATCCGACCTACCTACCCTAGAAATTCTGACCTTGTTGCCTGAAACACACCTTTTTTTTTGGCCTTACAGGTTTAATGATGGCAGAATCACAGATCCCGTGACAGCTGAGAACTGCCGAGATGCACTGTATAAAAGCGACAGGGTGCTTATCAATTTCAACTAGCTATAAACCGGCCCTTATTCAAGACCGTTTTCTTTCAAGACTTCCCAGCTCACAAAAAAACACGTTATTTTACGTCAAAATAACGTTCTAAAATTGTATATAACGTTATGCCATAGTGAGGAGCCTTAGAGAAACGTTATATAACGTTACAAAATGTTGTATAACGTTTTTAGTTTATAGTGTATTTATCAATTTTAGTAACATTCTACCCCCGGTGCTTATACAAACCACTGCGTTATTTCAACACATCCCACAGTCCGCCCCTACCCTTGTGTAAACACGTGACGGCGTGTAATGGTATTCATTGGTTGTTGGTGGCTGTCCTAGTAATTGATTGGCTAAGCCGCTCATTGGGAACCCTGACTGGTCCGCGGCACTCTGGGGTTCTGGGTGTTTGATTACTGGTGATTTAAACTGGGCCCAACTATGAAGGAACCTTTAAGTAAAACATAATAAGAGTATTTTTGTCAATAAGGAGGGGGATGGTAAAAAGGATAATTAAAAAAATAACCTAAAAACAGAAAAAAATAAAAAAATAAAGCCAAATAAAGTGGATTTCTTTTTTTAAAGTTTTATTGTTTAAAAAATGGAGTTTAGTGTGATCAAATAACTGTGAATAACATCAGATTACCTCACTTAGATGACATCAAATAAGTGTGAACAACAATGGATAACAGTAGATAACGTTAGATGATCAGATATTATTGAATGCATTTGGAAATGATGAGATAACAACAGACAGGTTCTGAGGTGTTTGATTACCCTTCATTTAAGCTCCCAACTATGGCGGCACATTTTTTTTTTAAAAGTGTTTTATTCGGGTAAAAGATAACAGTTACAAAAGTAAGAGTATCAACCTAGCATGTGCGTATTGCATTGCCTCCGCTAGGGCCCCTTGCATGCCATAATTCTCAGACATTTAATAAATTACGGTATGACGTACACATTTGGTTTGGAAGTAACAATCTATTATTCAATCACATTCACAATAATTTACAATAGTTGTTATGTTAAGTAATGGAAATGATGAGATGAGATGAGGTGGGGATACATGTTGCAGATTCATCCGAGGGGTGTATACAAATGTCGTGACTAACAATGTTTATATGAAACAGGTATCGTAGTTATTCTTTATAGAAATTTTAAAAGACTTGAGGTCTGCTATTGCTGTATAAGGCACTTTCAGCATGTTCCATCTTGCAATGGCCCTATAGAAGGTGCTCCTTAATACAATTGGCTTGAGAGACCGTGGTAATAGCAACCTTATACCTTGGTTTCTCCTTGTGGGTAGATTTCTTTTATCTATTAATTTGTCCTGTTTTTTCAGGGTAAAAGCATAAAATAATAAATGTATGTCCCTTCTTTGTTTCAGGTACCAGCATCCACTGAGCTCATGTAACCTAACCGTATTATACTTTGGATGAGCCTCCAGCTTGACTCCATAAACCATTCTTTGAGCCTTATTCTGTATATACTGTAATTCTCTGCTCTCACCAGCGTTATCTCTATCCCATATATAGTCTACATAATCCAGCGAGGGTAATATCATTGACTTATACATGGTAAGAGCAGTCTCTTCATCAATAAACACTTTTGTGCGCGAGGCTTGTATTACTTTGGTTCTTACATTCCTAGTAGTATTAATTCTATGCTGGACAAATTTCAGCTCAGGGTCTAGTGTTAGACCTAAATAAGGGAAAGTGTAAACTCTTTCTAAAATAACTCCATTCAACCTGAAAACAGGATTGATATTATGTAAATTATTAAAAAGCATCCATTTTGTCTTTTTCTCATTGATAGTGAGACAATTCTGTACGCACCATCTAGATATATGTAATAAAGCCTCATGCATTTTGTCAACTGTACAAAGTGAAATGACAGCATCGTCAGCGTATAGTGTAATATCAAAATTATAAATTTTTGGTAAAGAGTTTATGTAAATAGAGAAAAGAACAGGACCCATCACAGATCCCTGGGGAACACCATATGTAATTATTTTAGAGCTAGAAAGAGTACCATTAGCTATTGTTTTTTGTTCACTGTGACTGAGATAACTTTTGAACCATTTTTTACTATTTTCATTAATTCCAAAAAGTGACAATTTGTCAATTAATTTTGAGTGTGAGACTGTATCAAAAGCCTTTTTGTAATCGAGATATAAGGCAAAAGTCGGTTTATTATTAATTATATTTTCAATTATTAATTGAAGGTGTTCCCTGATAGCAGTCTGTGTTGAGTGTTCTGCCCTGTAACCATGCTGTCTCGGTGATAAAAGGTCATTATTTTTCATATAATTCTGTAAGCGTACACAGACAATTTTTTCTAAGATTTTTCCCGGTAGTGGTAGAAGGCTAATAGGTCGTAAATCATTTACATCTAATGAATTGGCTTTCTTATGTAAAGGCACTACCGTAGCAGTTTTCCATTTATCTGGAAAAGTATGACTAGCAAGACATCTGTTAAACAAGTACAAGATAACATCAGGTATACTGAGAAATGCATCTTTTAATACAAAAGTTTTTATATGTAAAATAGAGGAAGCTTTTTTAATATTAATCTTCCTTATGTGCTTTAACATATCTAGATATGACAACGGCTCTAATAAATCAAAGTCAACCTCTGGCTCACCGTATGGGTTCTCTTGATTCATAACATTGCCTACAGGTGGCGGCAGTGCGTCAGCTAGCTTTTCACCTACAGTCGCAAAGAAATTGTTAATGTATTCTGCGCAACCCTCAGGTGGAACAATTAAATTAGAAGTATTATTCCTCAATTGAATTAAGGTAGCACTAGTTTTATTAGGCAATAGTTTCCTAATTGCCTCCCAAAACTTTACAGGGTCATCCTTTCTATGAACAAGCAACCTTTCTATTTCTGTCTTTCTACTATTAAAAACAAGAGACTCAACATTTCTTTTGTGAAAATCAGAAATTCTCCAGTCATCAATGTCCATGGTTCTAATAGCCTTAGCATATAGTCTGTCTCTCTCCTTCATAGCATTTATAATGGGAGGGGTGAGCCAGCTTGGGGTGTATTCCGGTAGAGTAAGTTTCCTAATGGGACACATGGCGTCAAGGACTGATGTAATATTCTTGAGTAATTCACTCCATAACAGATTTGCATCTCGTATAGCTACAATGGGATTCCAATCAATTGCATTTAATTTATTTTTAAATTGAAGAAAATCATAATTCTTATAAGACCTGGCCATGACCGACTTCTTCTTGATTTTTGTTCTTTCACATTTTATAAGCAAATAAATAGGGACATGGTCAGATATTCTAAAACTTATGGTACCATGTTCAGCAACATTGTGTACATTCGTATAGAAATGGTCGAGTAACGTGCCTGATGCAGGTCTAGTGACAGTGTTTATAAATTGCGATACATCATTATTAGTGCAAAATTCATCAACCTTCGACTCATCAATATCCTTTTGTGCGAATAAATCAACATTAAAATCACCCATTATAATAATCTTTCTATTTTTAGTAACAGGCTGTTTGAGAGCAGAAAGCTTGGCGTAAATAGCATTTTTGTCATTACCGGTATCAGGTGGTCTATAACAGACATATATCTTATATTTAATGATTCCAATCTCTACATCTACACATAAAACCTCGAATTGTTTATCAATGACAGAGGAGTTTATATCAACAGTTGCTACATAGTGGTCTCTTAGGTACAGCATGATGCCTCCTGCACCTTTGTTCCTGAGGGGATATCTATCTAACCTAATATATTGATAGCCCGGTATGAATAGATCTACATCATTATGGGTTGGGTTAAGCCAAGTCTCGACAACGCCAACTATATCAGCGCTACTAATAATTTTAAAAGCATCAGTTCTCTTACCATATATAGACCGTGCATTCATGCATATAAATAGCAGACCCTTTTTTTCTGCGATATTATGTAACTCAATCATTTAATATAGACTAAAATACCATTTCCAGTGTATACAGGTGAGGTTGACATGAATGATTCCTAGTATGAGGTTTGATCGTATGGGGGCATTTCTTTGCTTATGTGACTGGCTAGGCTAATCCACAACGCGCTCTACATAAAATATGGATTTATTTTTAAATCTAAAGAGACAAACATTTACAGTCGTATAAACATGAGATATATTATTCACCAATTTAAGTTGGATAATCAAATTAAATTAAAAGATACATACATGAGGGTGTATTTACGTCAGAGTATCAGTGTGTCATCTAGACCAGCTGATCCACATACATGGCGTGTCGAGACACATTATGTAAGACCCTTACAACCTTGTTGCCTACTCTGCGGACATACTTTCAGACATTGTTATTTACCAGTAGTGTGATTAAACCACAGTGTTATTATTATGCCTTAGAAGGACGATCAGGTGCAGGTGTACTCACAATAAGGCCCCGAACAGACCATGCAGTGAACAAGACCGGCATGATACACATTACCTATTTAATACAAATGATTTAGATATCAATGCATCACAATACCGTATTTAATGTTACAATACTACACTATTTCCTCCTGGTGGCAGACCCAAGATAGCCAAACATTTTTTGTTGAAGGGTTATTGAGTCACTGTTTTTAGTAATGACCTTGGGGCCTTTGTCCTTTTCAGCCTTTTCTGCCTTTTCTATTTTCTTTTGCTGGGCCTTTGCTGTTGTTTTTCTAGAGGGTGTCATCAGATGTGTAGCTGGTTCAGGCGAGCTGCTCACTGTTGTATTGCCGTGCTTTTCTTGAAGACTTTGCATGGTGATGGGGCTGCCTAATCTTTCCTCGGGATTAATCAGGCCTGCTGCGGTGGTTGGTGATACACTCGTGATAGATATCGCAGTGCTGGTGGGGGTTGCGATAACAGTCTTGGTTACAGTTATTGTTGTGGTAGGGCAATTAACAGTAGCCCCTGTCGTCGCTGTTGTCGGTGTGGAGATGGTGGTTGTGGCAGTGACTACTGTGGTATCAGCGTGTGGTGTGGTACCCCCTGATGCACTCATGGGCGCTGTTGACTGTTTCGGGTCTCCACCGGCTGCATTGGGTGTATCAATTCCTGATACACTCCCTGGGGTACTCTCTGGGACACTCCCTGGCGGACTCCCTGCTACAGTGGTTGGTGTGCTAGTGGAGGTGGGCGTGGTCGAAATGGACACTGTCGCGTCGTCTGCTGCTGTGGTGGTCTCTCCCTCTGCGCTGGTGGAGGCTGGCTGCTGTGGATCTTCACTGTTGGCAGGGGGGGTAGGCTGTGGGTATCTCTCCTTAAGGATTCTTCTGACTTCCATGAGGACTTTCCCCCCTCTGTTTTTGCCCTTGAAAGTCATGTTGAGCAACGCCTTCCCAGTGGGCACAAAAGTCAGTTCAATGTTGAATCAACGTTATATCAACTTTGAATCAACATTGACAACCATTTATCAATGTTGATTCAATGTCATGTGCCCATTGGGTTAGACCTTAAAGGGACACCTGCACCCCAGTAAGGGCAGCTGGTGGCCTCAATTAATTCACGGTTGGAGCTATTCAAGAGCAGCTCACGTAGGTCTGTGTGTTGCTCATATTTCACAACGTTTAGGTCAGTCAATTGGGCCTCGTCAACCTGTTTTTAAGTAAAACATGGTAAGGCATTTCATAAACTCTTTAATGACATCATTGGGAACCCTGACTGGGCCCGGCACTCTGGGGTTCAGGGTGTCTCATTACTTGGGATTTAAACTGGGCCAAACTATGACGGAACCTTTAAGTAAAACATACTGGTTTATTTGTGTAGTTTAACGTCCCATTGACTAATACAGAGAAGTATCCAGGATGATCGAATCTATGAGATGAGCTGAAGACAAAATAAACAAGTTAGATTTTGTCTAACCTATCAGGTTACCATCCCACAAATAGAATCTGGAGCTGGCAAATATTGGGTTTTGGGCTGGCATGTGCCAAGTGGGTCTTCTATCTGACAACCCCAGGTAGAAGACCCGCTTCCTTATCACTTAGACAAGTCTGGAGACAGGTTTGTGGGATGGTAACCTGATAGGTTAGACAACATTTAACTCATCTATTTTATGACAGTCACTTAGAAGAGTCTGGAGACAAGTTTACTTTTTCAGTGTACAAACGGCGCTGTGTGCCTGGCTAATGCTAGGTTGGCTCTAAAATTATCATCCTGGTTCGTCTCTTTTAGTTGTGCCCCATTCTGTCTGAATACAAGAGCCGTCTGGAAGTTAACCCTCTAAAGGCGGCATAGTGTTCCATGCGTTATGCTCTTTAGGCCAAAAAAGAAGAAGGTTTGTTTCAGGTCACCCGACCGACCCTATGAAAACAGGGCTGACCCTACGTGTTCTTTTTGCAATTTTGAAGAAATGTCTGTATTATTGCCATTTGGCGGTAAATTTTAGGGTCTTCAGAGAGGCTGGCTGGTACTTTCATGTTAATACAAGAATTGCGGTTGTTGCCGCGTAAAAAAATGCCTCAGGCAATTTAATATGTGGCAACAACCACAATTCTTGCATTTGAAGGAACATAATGTCTACATGGATGGTATTTTTGAAGGGGACCCATTCAAAACACCAAATAAGCAGAAGGGGGGAAGGATGTATTACTTCAAATATGTGATGTGTTTTCACCTAACCAGTCATATCTCGCAAAAATGGATTTCAGGATAATACTATATTCATGGAATGAAGATCACAAGCTTGATTTCACTTTTAACTTCATCAGGATACCATTATTTCCAAATTTTTAGTGATTCTTTTCAAATTTAAAATTGGTCAAAACTGATTCTCAGATATACAGGCCTAAACGAGGGACTTTTTTCTCCTCATTTGCTGAAAGACACCATGACACATCCCCTGTGCATTTATTGCCAGTTGCAATGTAGAAGGTATACACCCAATAACCTTTGTACCAAATCAGAGTAAACAGGTGTGGCTCTTTGAATATGTTAAAATAAATAGTATAAATTCATGACAAAAAAATCTGTTGTGGGGTTTATTTAAGAATTTTCCAATGAATATTGAACAAAATTATAACAGCGGTAAGCCACTGTCGTAATCAAATTGACAAATTTAGGACATTTTGACCATTTTTTTTCAACTTTTCCTTCCACAGTATTGCAGTGGAGATATTAATCTATTAAAATGTCCAAAAAACTTAAATTCATGAAAATCAATATTTAAAGCCTTTTGACCTATTATCTCTGGTCCAGGAGGTGCGAGATACGACTGGCTAGGTGAGAACACATCACATATGGTAGTCCCTATGAATTCCTTGGGTCCATTTTAGGGGGGTAGATATGATTATATATGATTATAATCAACCTCAGGACCATGGAAATGTGTGTTGCTAGGCAGATAAACAATTAGAATAGCTGTTGCTAGGCAACCAGCTCTATTAGCAACAAACCAATAGTACCATTGAATTCCTTGGATCAATATAAGGGGGGTAGGTATATTTATAATCAACCTCAGGACCATGGAAATGTGTGTCGCTAGGCAGATAAACAATTAGCAGGTGGAGGACGGCACCAGATATACAGCCTGGCATGTATTTCCAGGCAGCCTGTTAATGCAGGCCGCCCAGGCTGGTTTAGCAGGCCGGGAGTGTTTACAGGCAGAGTGTTATGTCAGGTTGTTCACACTCTCCCAGCACATAAGCCTAGTACAGCAGCCTGGGTCTCAGGCTTTCACACCTGCTCCTAGCAGAGACTCTGCCATATGTGTGCCACATTAGATAAAATACTGATTTAAACTAATAATATTTCAGAAATGCAATAGACCATGCACATCCTGCATCCATAAGTTGGTAGGTGATATATTGATTTATATACTCAATGGGGGTATATATTTCGCAAATATTACATAAAAATCGCAATTATGATTTTATAAAAGTTTGAGTCAAAACACAATGATGGGACAGGGCAACCCTAAATACAAGGCTGAAGTGACCTGTGCAAAGGGGCTGGGTGCGTTTTCCAGTCTGTGCTGTAAACCCAGGTGGTCTTACACCTGATTAGAATAGCAGTTGCTAGGCAACCAGCTGTATTAGCAACAAACCAATAGAACCATTGAATTCCTTGGGTCCATATAGGGGGGTAGGTATAATTATAATCAACCTGAGGACCTATCAAAGGTAGATTGTTATCACATAGCATAAATTTGTGTTGTGACTCCTTAATCCAAGATGGGGGCGCAATCTAAGATGGCGGCTCCCGTTCTGACTTTTGGTAAAGTGCAAACATCATATACCTCGCCACCACTTCGGCATAAAAAGAAGCTTAAAAAAAAAGAATCCGACCTACCGACCCTACAATTTCTATCCATGTTACCTGAAACAAACCTATTTTTTTGCCTAATCTAAATGAAGCAGCCCTGGCGAGTATACCCCAGCTTACAGAGATCAACCCAACAGAATGCGCATGATGCATAAATGCATCCCTGGTGAGTTACTCGACAAGGCTGTATGTATGCGTCATGATGACAAACACTGAAAAGGTTAACTTGTCTCCAGACACCTCTGAGTGAATGTCATAAAATAGATGAGTCAAAAGTTGTCTAACCTATCAGGTTACCATCCCACAAATAAAATCTGGAGCTGGCAAATGTCAGGTTTTGGGCTGGCACATGCCAAGAAGGTCTTCTATCTCCAGCTAGAAGACCCACTTTCTTGTCACTTAGACGAGTTTTTAACTCGTTTATTTTATGACAATCACTTTGAAGAGTCTGGAGACAAGTTTACTTTTTCAGTGAAGGGCATCGCACTTTGTAAACAGCACAATGCGGTCCTTAAAGGGTTAATGGAGCTGCCAAATAAAAGCATCCCAGGAGCTTTGAATGACTTTTTGAGGATTTCCATTTTCCCTTTATTTTGGGATAGCGTATTGGCTACTCTTGGGGCCCCAAAATATCATCCCTTTTTCCTGAGCATATTTTTCTTTGGGCTCATGGCAGCCGAAATCCCAACAGTGAATTCTCTCCAAACATCAAATCCTGAGGGTATAAAAAGTCTTTCTCCCGATTGGCATGTCATGCAGTGAGTTCCGGTTATGTCTCTCAATCACTAGGGCACTCAAGCACTAGACAAATGCACTGGTAGTAGCACAGGGGGGTCTTTCAGAACAAATTTGTATTTGTAGCTGGCAAAATGTGATATTTACATTAATTTTCTAAAGATTTCTATAGGAAATCTTATAAAAGAAATTTTACTAGCGGTCATCAAATAGATTTTTTCACGTCATTATCTGCCTACAATCACGTCAGTTGTTCTGAAAGAGCCTCCTGAGAGATTATGAGCCTGGTGCTCTTTCAGAACAACTGACGTATTCGGTGGCGAGTAATTTAGCGTCTGACGATCATAATAAGGACTCCCTTTCAAAAGTAATTACATTTTGAGTTTTTAACGTGTATTTATTTCATAAATGGTTTTCAAAATACAACAATATCAAAATCATATGGATGAGTGTATGTCGTTGTATAAGAAGTTATATTACAAATGACATAATCTTATCCTGTGGTTGGTTGACAAGCAGTGTGCCTTTCAGGACTTATAACACGACTTGCTACGATCTAGCCAAAACATTAAAGACAGAGCTCCTCCCTGATTGGTTGAGAGTCCGTGATGGGCAGCTTTGACCAATCAGAGACGTCCTTAGCTACTGTGGGGTGAGTGGCTAGACACTGTGGTATATCTAGATGGATATACCACTAGTAGAAGTAAAAGATTTACTTTCAATGGCGGACATGCATCGATTCAAATGTATTTAACTCTTTAATCACATTTTGGGGCCAGTTTATTCACGTTTTTGGTGTGTTTATTCATGTTTCTACCCTGTTTACTTGTATTCTTTGTGTTTATGTGCTTTTTTGGAGTGTTTAAGTTACGTTTTTGTCTGCATTTGTTCACACTTTATTCAGTAAACAGATTCCTATGTTTGTGCGACTTTGAAGGGTCTAATTGTCTGCTGCCGCCTCTATGTCTGCCCCCTTTGAGTGGGTACTCCACTGCCTTGATTGGGTGCCGTCCTGCATTGATTGGGGAGGCACCAATTCGTGATTGCCAGTTGTACATTTCATGTAGACCTACTTATGAATGCAAGTCGTTTGGGGGGAAATCACCTTGCGTTTCTAATCTACAGGTCCATTTATGTTTAATCTTAAACGACTTTAAAATATACTACTGTGTCATAACGTGAATAGGGCACTTGTACATCGACATGTGTGCCATCTAGACTGGATAGAGACATCTCGGAAGGCTCAGCAGATGGCTCCGCCATCCTCTGAGCCTTCCTCGACGTCTCTATCCAGTCTAGATGGCACACATGTCGATGTACCGTGCCCTATTCCCTAATTATCATAGTACGGTGGTAATGGACACCTACATCTCACAGAGTATGCGTAGCTGTTAATGATAGTCATATGAAGTCTTAATCTAGTACATATATATTATAGCAAGTAGGTTGACATAAGTTTATATAAGTGAGGTGAGTCTTCCCAGACTATGTTATGATAAATATTTTAGTACTGGTTCGGGTTACCCATAGTATAGTTACATACAACCAGGGGGTTGATAACATGTATATGACAGAGCACAGCACGGGGTGGGCTGCTGTTACACAACAGTATATTTAGTTGTATATTTAGTTGTACCTAGTTACCAATCAACAGTGGCCCGGCCACGGCTGTTTGATTTGCCACTGCTGCCACCCTATGCCATTTCTGATCTGACCAGGCTCTTATGAGTGGTTTAGCCATGGTGACAAAGCTATCCCGCCTGTCTAGTAGTCTACAAGAGCTGGGTAGCTTGTTCCACAGATCGACTGCTCGGTATAGGGGGCATTTTCTGTAGCTTAACTTTATATCAGTAGGGTAGGTGAGTTCAGCAGTATTAGCCAAGCGTGTTGACAGTGCAGCTGGATTGGCCCTCTTTGGAATTATGCCAAAGTCTCTGCTGTCATGAACCTTTGAGTACATGTATCTATGGACTAGCAGAAGAAGCTGCTTGGCACCATGCACATCAACATAATCTACCTTGCATTTAACATGAAGACCCGCAACCGGGTATCTCATATTAGTTTCTAGGCAGACTCTTAAACATCTGTTTTGGACACGCTGTATCCTCTTTTGTATAGCATTAGTCAGGCCACTGTAGATATATCCACAATAATCAATTACCGGTAATATTGTTTGCTTATATACAAGACAGGCTGTCTTAAAATACATATAAATATGTATCTATGCACCACCTATTGACAATGACGAGTACCCTCATCAATTGTAAGATATGCCACTATTGACGATTTTCTCTCCGACTAATATGTACAGCAGTTGTGAAAGAGGCCCCAGGGAACTCCTTGGTAAACCCACATAATGACGACGCAATAGATCTCCCTACAGCAAGTCGACACCTCAGATGAGGTTAGGCTGGTGTGGGGATTGTAAATAGTTGTAGGTCTATTTATTCCTGTTATCTTTATCCAACAGCTCTGGAACTGAAAAGGCATTAGGCCTAGACATGTAGTTGTACAGAGACTGGGAATGCACTAGTGGACACACTCACGTGGGAGCGTCAACAAGAAAATCTGTCCAGTCTTAAACTATCTTAAAGCGTCCAATCTTAAAAAGGTTAGAATATTGAAATTAAGATAATAACATTAAAGAATGTCTATGATAGGCCTACAGGCCCTACAACAGTCAATAAAGGCAAGTGTGTTGTCAAGTTCCCCCCCCCCCAAAAAAAAGGGGGGGGGGTCGGGGGCAGAGCCCCTGATATAGACAATAATACTACCAATTGAACAGCACAATATGTGTCCCTATTATTAGTTGCGCCACCTTGCAGAGGTAGCCAGAACCAATAATCTTAAATAAATGTTAACTTTAAGATTGCAAGTATAGACTTGAAATTGTAACGTTTTTAAGATTGTTCACTTTACGATTAGACAGATTTTCTTGTTGACGCTCCCATGTGAGTATCATGAGTATGTCCCGACAAGCACTGAGAATATAAGCAGGCACTGCCTCGGTAAACCCAAATAATGAGAACACAATAGATCTCCCTAAGTTGTCACATTTTGGATCCTGTCAGGATTGTAAAATCATGTAGGTCATCATATCTGTTCCGGTCCTATTTCTCAACAACTCGAATCAAAGAAGTACTTTGAGGAACTAGATTAAAAAAACCTGTTAGTAGTATAAAAACTGGGAATATTCCCAGGCATCGACAAATGGCCTGGTAGTAGCATAGAAATTGGAAATATGCCCAGGCATCAACACATGGTACTAAGTCGTATAGAGACTGGGAATATGAGCAGGCACCCCTTCGTCAACCCAAATAATGAAAACGCAATAGATCTCCCTACACAAGTGGTCACCTTTTAGATCCTGTTAAATGTAAATCTGGTGTGGGGATTGTAATTTGTTGCATTTTGTTGTAGGTCATCGTACCTATTCTCGTTCTGTTTCTCAACAGCTCCAACTGAGCAGGCATCCCCTCGGTAAACCCAAATATTGAAGATGCACTACACATCTCCATACAAAAAGTCATCAACATTTAGACCCTGTCAAGTGGGAGGATTGTATCTATTTTAAATAGAGCAAATCCATAAGGTTTACCTACTTCTATGCTTTCTCCATTATCAATTTTAGAAGACAGAGTTCTAGAACTACACTATTACCAATCGCTGTAGGCAGACCGTATTTGCCCGTATAAGGGAGTGTTCATTTATTTATTACAGGGGGGAGTGAGATTTCGCGCGGAGGGGCGAAAACTTTTTACGCCCCCCCCCCTCGAGAGCACGAGGAACGTTTTATGCCCCCCCTCGCCGAGATTTTTTCGCCCACCCCACTTTGAACTATAGTAACGCGGGTTTTATTTTGCTAAAAAGGGGCTAAATTGTTTACACCCCCCCCCCCTCAAGAGGGGTCAGAATTTTTACGCTCCCCCCCTCAGGAGGGGTCGGAAATCTCTATAACTGGTCTCATACATGCTAAGGTCCCTGTATAAGCGCAGGGGTGACAGGCAATTGCAGAGCATAAGCCCAGGTGCGCTTACATGGAAAATCATGGTATATAATGTGTGTATAAAGATAGTAACACTGTATTGTATTCCGTGGTTACGATAACCACATCCGGCTGGTTGCCTTGACGACGGGTGAGGCGCCCTCGGGGACAGTTTTGATTGTAATTATCTCAGAGTGTTTGTCCACGAGGCAATCCTTGCAAACCGCTTTAACCCTTTAAGGCCCGCATAGTGCTTTAATGTCTCATGCCCTCGTCATCATGATGCATGAATGCAGCCCTGGCGTGTTACTTGCCAGGGCCAGGACTGCATTTATGTGCCTCTACATGGGTAAAAAACGACACGGGCGACACAGCGACACAGCCCTTTTAAAAGGCGACACGTGCGACACGGCCCTTTTAAAAAGCGACGGACACAGGGAAATAAGGGATAAAAATCGACCCACAGGGATTTTTCTCTAAGTTCTTATACAGCTAAAAATCGACCCAGCGACACGCCCCTTTTGCTAAAAATGGTCAAAAGTTCGGGTACCCTTTTAGAGGCACATTTATGAACCATGCTAACCCTACGAGGTTGATACACTCCCGACGGGTCGGCATACATGATGCTTGAATTTAGCACTGGGGAGAACTACCTTCAAGCATCATTTAGACCAATGCCAGAACACATTAAAGCACTATGCACCCCTTAATCCTTTAAGACCAGCGTCATGCCCTTGGTTATGATGCATGAATGCAGCCTTGGATTGTAACTCCCCAGGGATGCATTCAAGCATCATGCTGACTCTATGGAACTAGGGTACTCCAAAAGGGGTGGCATGATGCACCAATGCAGCACTGGCGAGTTACTCGCCAGGGCTGCATTAATTGGTACATCAAAAAGACACATGTTATCTTTTAGCGACATGTCATCCTTAAAGGGTTACAGTGTTACCCTCCCTTCTTCTGACCGCCCTGGAGGCTGCCTCTAATGGACGTTCAAGGTCATCCTCCACTACAGAGGTCACTACCCTCCGCCCCCGCCACTCCAACTTCACCCAAACTAACACAACCAGTTCTAACTGGTTCCTGCCCACAGTCACACCAAAACTGCCTCGTCATTATAAACTACATCCCCACCACCACCACGCATGCGCGGGGATGATAACCACGGCGCATGCGCACATAGATTAGGGCTAGGTGCGGGAGTGGTTGGCCTGTGGGTGGGATTCAGCCTATAGGACGCCGCCCCAGCAGTACTGAGCCCAGCGAGCAGCTCCAGAGGAGGGGGAAGTAGTAGATTGAGCCGCTCACCCACCTACCACCCACCCACTGCGCCACCTCCCTGTCTGCTCTGTGGTATTTGGTATCTGGAGTTTGGCAGACGACAATTGTTGACAGATCAGTTAGCTGCTCGTTAAGATGGGAGTGAAGGCGTGTACGTGGGTGCTTGTGTCTGCGCTGGTCACCCTCCTATTGTGTCAAGTCTCTCAATCAGGTAAGTAACCAGCAGTTTGAAGTGACGTGGTTTTATTTCCCCCCATAATTGCAATCCTTAGGATTATTAAACAAGGAATTGTCTGCAGCCTGCCACTACTTTTCCAGAATTCCATGGTTCAGGTAATGACAACTTATTTTTGGTCATTGGTACTACCCTATGAAGACAATCAATCACATATTTTAAATCCTACTTAAATGTGTTTCGAATAGTCATACAACATTATTTGGAAGATAGGCACAATAAGATATCCTCTACACTGAAAACCCAGTCCTACATGAAGGTCGTCACTGCAGACGACCTTAGGGTCGTCATGCCATGGAGAAGACCCAAGGTCGTCATATGTGATCACCATATTTCTGACACCAGAGGGCTCTAGTATGTAATGATGCAAGATATGCTCCCCCATCAAGTAATGTATTGATTACTCTGTACCTTTGTATTAACCCTAGATCTTGCAACTGTCATTCAGAAAATGTAGACTATTGTATAGGATCATATTTGACTTTTTTCAAGTATAACATAAAAGAAGAGTTGGATAGTTAGTAACAGAGCAGGTATTTGTAGTGCATAGACACCTCTTATGTGTATCACATCACTGACATAAGTCTGAGGACTGATTTTGATTGGAGGTATACATACACAAGTCTACCCAGGCATACTATTGGATAGTACCACCCCCCCCCCCTCCCCAAAGATAGAAAAGAATAAAGATGGGCTTGAAAATGGGGGAGAGAGTGGGAGTATTTCTAATACTATTCAAACATGTTCTACTGTTAATAGAAATAAACAAGCATGTGATCACAGAGGATGACCTAGGTCGTCATAATGAGGACCTTAATTCTGACCAAAATGTGCTCAATATGACGACCTTGGGTCGTCACATATGACGACCTTACTGACGAGGGGGTACGCGCCCACGACCCCAGCACCGTGAGTGCCCAAAGGTCGTCATCAGTGATCACCTTTGACCCCTTTGGGGTTTTCAGTGTATATGAGCAATAAGAGCCCAAATAGGGGTCCCATGTGGCCCTAGTACAGTTTTTTTTTAATGTTTACAATGTAATTTCCTTGGGGGTGGGGGATGTATAGCGTGCACCCCAAAAAATAGTGAACTGAGCCTTAATCTGATAAGTCGAATTCCAACCTGAATTATAGGGAATGAGATAATTATGTAAAGCTCATTTAAACACATAATTATGTCTAACTACATAGAAAGATGCTATATTTGTATAGTATTATGACCATTTGTGATGTCTACATAAAGGTGTTGCTTCAATTGTTTTGCATTTTACTGGCTGTTGGATGTGTTTGGAACAGAACGTTCCCTTTAAGCTTATTTCCATCTAAACGGCCTTCTGGGATAGGAGTATAAACTAACAAGTCGACTAATTGGAAACTGATCTTCCTATGACTACTGAGGGCAGTAATGTTTTCTTTCTTTTGTTGCTATTTCAATTTTCAACATCTGCTAGACAGGTGGCAATTAGGCAGACATTGCCACTGTCCAGCATGTTTTGGCAAAGACTTTCCTTTCATCTGCATGTGTATACTTTCCCCTCTTTTAGTGGTATGTCCGTCTCTAATTGTCATCCTGTCAAATAATCACTTAAAACACAGAAACAAGACATATAGTATGAATATATATGACTCAGGAATACATGTATAAAATACAAAGTCTAAAGTGGTTATATCCGATGGGTTGGACTACATATTCAATCCTCTCAAATTTCATCCAGGATGTTGACCATACTTCCTTCCCATGGGACGCTCTTTCTGGGCTGGTACTGGCCATGGACAACATTTGAATGTCCGACATCCCTTAAAAAAACTATGACTTTACAGTTTTTGGAACACCTTTAGTTAGGATTCAGAATTTGGTAAAAATCCGAAATAGCCACTTAAACAATGATTCAATTATTAAAAGATGAGATTACAATATCATCCATAAATGTATTTGGAGATTAACACTGACTGGGGAGAGGTCTGTTTGCTGGATATCGCACCTCTGCCACGTATTGTCCAAGTATCTATTGGATGCCCTGTCTGTGGTGTAGGGTGCAATCGGTTGTGAAAGTTGAAACGGGGAAAAAACGAGTGATTGATACCTTTAATTCAGGACAGGGAACCACGGCCGGGTAAGCTTTAAGTATAGGTGCTCGGCAGAATGTCTTCATGCAGGTTAATCTGTGATGGAACACCTCCATACAATGCGGTTTTCTAGCTTGTACTCCAACACCACAGACTGTTTGATTCCTTTTGTGAATGTTGGAAGGGGGATTAATTATTAGTGCACTAATTTCCTTGAAAATAGTTTATGGGGTTACCATCGGATAGTCACCCTGATAAAGAACATATTGTACAGTTATAAGGTTGTGTGGCTATATGGATAAAGTGTCAGCCTGGAGCATCAAACCCTTATCATGCCACATTACAATTTAAAATAATAGATTTTAGAGAAAACGGCAGACTCCACAATTCTATCTAAAATGTTTATGTTATTTTCAGATAAATGATAGATATTTTCGCACATAGTCTTGAATTGAACCAACGTAACATATTGGGATTCAAACCCATTATAAACCATGTTCTCTCCCTTCCTCTCACTCCTTTCCTCAATCTCTCTGTCTCTGCATGAATATTGGCATTTAAGGTGGTTGGCGGCCATTGCCGAATGGACTACTGCGCATCATTTTATGCACATGGCTTAGATATGTCAGAATTATGCGTTTTTGGTAGGGGTTGTCTCAGAATTGACCATTTGAGCACTTAATATTTTGATATAACAATTATAGGCATTTTATACCATTCTTTTCATTTTCCGTTTTCAAATGATTTAGGGTTGCCGGCGAAAAATAAATTGTGAAATTCTGAACACTTTGATTCAATGGGATCGACCCACCTTAAGTCTCATATCGGACTGCTTAAGCTCACACTTAATAATCCTTTAGGCCTACTCCTTAAATGACACTTAAAGCTGCTTAAATGTGATAAAGCTGCTTAAATTGAGCCACTTAAAAAGTGACCTTAAGCAGTAAAGAGTTACTTAAATGCTAACATTCAAGCAGTGTGTGTGTCTCTCACACTCTTTGTCTCTCCCTCTGTCTCTGTCTCTCTTTCTCTCTATCCGTTCTGTCTGTTTTTCACTGTGGTGTTCATATAATAGCCCCATTACACCACTAAGTGTGGGTGATTATAACCCTACCGTTAGTCCATGTCCCACAACTCTTCCCACTCCCTTTCTCTCTCTCTCTCTCTCTCTCTCTCTCTCTCTCTCTCTCTCTCTCTCTCTCTCTCTCTCTCTCTCTCTTTCTCTCTCTCTCTCTCTCTCTCTCTCTCTCTCTCTCTTTCTCTCTCTCCCTCTCCCTCTCTCTCCATCTCTCTCACTCTCTCTCTCTCACTCTCTCTCACTCTCTCTCTCCCTCCCCCTCTCACTCTCAGACGAACGCGGTCTCACGATTTTCCCGCGCCAATATCAATGGTAGCGATGCGACTCGCAAGAGGCCGAAGCGGGGTGGGGGGGGGGGGGGTTGGACAAGGGTAGCGATGCGACTCGCCAGAGGCCGAAGGCCTCTGGTATATATATATAACAGATCCATTATACCATTAAGTGTGGATGACTATGAACTCTCCCGGTAGCCCCACTACTCCGTCTGTTGATAATCCTATCCCGATGCTATAGGTGCTAATCCCCTGCCACATTACTGGGCCCGGATTACGGCTCATGGTTAATCCTCTAAGGGCTGCATAATGCGTTAATCTGTTATGCCCTTGGTCGTCATGTTGCATGAATGTAGCACTGGCAAGTAACTCGCCAAGGCTGCACTCAAGCAGCATGCCCACCCTATGGGGTTGAGACACCCCCAAACCGGGCTCCCAAAGGGTCGTCATAATGCGTTAGTAGACTTACCAGGGCTGCATTCCTGCATCATTCTGACCCTGTGCATATCACATTAAAGCATAATGCGGCCCTTAAAGGGTTAATGTGGTAATCCGCATACAGTAATACCCCACATACCTGGCTTATCCAATTCCTGCCGTAGCATACTTACACTTACTCAGATCCTATAGACTTTAAGTACCAGCTGCCTGGCGAGTTACTCACCAGGCATAGGTCATGACGATAAAGGGCTCTCCACCGGGGCTTTCAGGCTGTCCACACAGATAATCTAAATGCCCCGACCCGGCTTTTAGGCTGTAGTGGCTATGCCAGGTTAATTATAAGGACGTTGGTCAGGCATGACCAAGTGCTATTCAAGAATGGCTGAGGCAAGACAACATATTGACTAAGAGCTACTAATGCTTTACTCAAAAAGACTTAGCCTAAAATGGAAGGATGATGGTGAGTTGGTAAGTACTGACCAACCTGACAATATTAACTAACCTGAGTTGGTCGTATGGGGAGTGAAAAAATGACTAACTAGGTTAGATACTAGGGACTGAAAGATCGGCTGTATTGGGAGCCAAAGAATATTACTGATATTCTTTGGCTCCCTATACAACCGATCTCTCACTGATAATCAGTACAGACCTTCACAAGGCAAAGCTTTTACTCAATTTGGTGGTCGAATCTACATGAAACGACGATATGGATTTATAATGCTGCTTGCCATCAGCCAATCTGGACAGTAATTGATAATGACACCTGCTCTACAGAGAGCTTCTGAGGAACTATCTGTTTGGACAAACTCTAGTTGACCTCTGTCTCTTCATATCAACACTTTAAGGGCCACAGCGTGCTTTAAAGTGGGTATATCCGATTTTTCTTCAAATTCTAAATAATGCCAGAATGTATTCCAAACACTCTAAAAGTATAGTATTTAGAGAATAGATGTCAATTAAATGTCATCATGGGGTGTTAAAAGGTCACAATGGGATCCAATATCCCCCAAACATGGGCTTTTCTAGTGTATTTTCAATGTGGGGAATTAAAGCGTGCACGCTTTTATTCCAAAATGACTATATTTTGGGCAATAAAATCCAATTAGAGCAAAATCAGAGGGAATTAGGGGAAATGGAATAGATAAGAAGTCTAATATATTATTTGTGAACATTCTGACTCATTTTTAGGGAAATCTATTGTTTTGTCCCACACATCGGATGTACTAACTTTAATGTGGTTGCCGTTTCTTGTCATAGTGCATGAATGCAGCCCTTGGCAGTCTACTTGGTAGGACTGCATTCATGCATAATGCCAACCCTTCAGGAAGGTTGCACTTACGCGTTACTCACCAGGGCTGCATTGATACATCACAAACGGCATACTGCATTAACTCATTAAGGATGGCATAATGCTTTAATGCATCATGCCCTTTGTCATCATGATGCATGAATGCAGCCCTGGTTAGTAACTCATCAGTGCTGCATTCAAGCATCATGCTGATCCTGTGGGGTGAACACACTCCCGAAGAATTAGCAAGATGTATGAATGCAGGACTCATGTGTTACTCACCAGGGCTGGATTCATGCGCCATGACTACAGAGGGCATACTGCATTAAATCATTAAGCAGCCCTTAAGTGGCTAAGAGGGATGGTTCAGGTGCCTAATATCATTCACTATGGATTGGGGCGTTGTCTAGCATGTGTCAAAGGTGCATGATGAGTGTAGAATGTCCACTAGGTGTGGCCCCTCTCAGTGACATAATCTAATGTTACTGCTGTAAAGGTGCACACACACAGAGAAGAGAAACAGCGTCAAAAGGGAGTCCAGGTTGCCTCCAGAATGACTCCCCTCTCTAGGGGAGCCCAGGTCGCCTAAAGGAGCCTAGGTGACTCCCTGGCTGACCTTAGGGAGTAATATAGCTCTGTGGGTCATATGACTCCCCCAGGTGAGGTCGACCAGAGAGTCACCTAGGCTCCCTTGGACAGCCTGGGTTCCCTTAAACTTAAAGAGGGGAGTAATATTAATTCTGGAGGCATCCTGGACTCCCTTTTGACGCTGTTTCTTCTCTCTGTGCAGGTGAATACAGGTGTAGGGCCTATACAGGTGTACAGGGTGACATGTGATAAGCACACAGGTGACACCTATATAGCTGGTGACAGGTGAGAGGGAGGGGCCATATTTGGGCACACCATCGCATCCTGCTTAACCCTTTAAGGTTGATTGCTACTCTTAACTTTTCATCTATAGAATTTCCTAATTTTTTGCCTCAGGGTAGTTTAGATCATTAAGAAATGTAAATGTAAAAAAAAAGGGGGGGTCCCGAGCTACTTTTTTTATTACAGATTTTTGAAGAAAAAAAAGTATTTTCTATTTTTGGCAAAAAATACCTAAAAGTATGAAATTTTCACGATTTTTTTTCTTATTGAACCACTGCCCATATCAATGTGATATTTTGAATGAATAATCCTATATTGTGTCCTTAAATAGGAAAAATAAAATTATGGTCTAAAAAGAACCCTTTTGTGAAAAAAGTGGTAGCTTTAGGACGATTAATTAAATTTAATGCTAAATTTGTCAACAAAATTTTTAAAAATAACAGAAAAAAATCCATAGACTTTTTTTTTATTTTCTCAAAAAATAGTTTAGATCATTTGCTAACATAAAAAAGTAATTTTGATAGGGGGTCCCGAGCATAATTTTAGGGTTTTGGGCCTTTGAAGTAAAAAAGTAGGAAAAAAACTGTCTAAATCTCATATTTAAAGGCCAAAATATTAGGTAACAAGCCAAGGATCAGGGTAAAAAATGTATATATTTTATACCCTTGTTTGTTTTAAGTACAGGGATGATATCTATATTAATCTCAATGATGATTTATTGGTAAATAATACCAATATTCTAATTCATGTTAAAAATAGCAAATATCACTGGCTCCAAATATATCAAATATTTAAAGTGCAATAAAATACTCAATTTTGCTCGGAATTGTCCAATTTTTGGATATGGGTTAGTGTGCATGTATATGTATCCACTTATATAATATTAGCCCATTCTGACAATTTAAAGCTATATGCGCAGAAAGCTGCGCAGGAGTCCATATTCCATGAGTAGCGATCAACCTTAAGGACAGCATAGTGCATTCATGCGTCATGCCCATGCGTCATGCGTCATGCCCATAGGCATGAATGCAACCCTGGTGAGTAACTCACCAGTAGTGCATTCACACATCATGACAGCCCTATGGGGTTGAAACACTCCTGAAGCGAGTTACTTGCCCGGGGGCATCAGTGCCGACAAATTCATGTTTTAACGACATGCCCGCCTTAAAGAAATAATGTCACATATGCCCTCGGTCGTCATGATGCATGCATGCAGCTTTAGGGAGGGCTACATTCATACATCATGCCAGCCCTTTGGGAGTGTAACAGTGGCCGAACCAGGAATTTTGGAAAGGGGGTGGGGGGGGGGCGCCGTTATACCTACAGCATTGGGGGTGTTGAACCATCTAAATTAAAATTTACAGAGAAATAGGGGGGGGGGGCATGATGCTTAAATGCAGCCCTGGTGAGTCACCCCCCAGGGCTGAATTCATGCATCATGACGAGCATAATCCATCGATGCACAGTATGGCTTTTAAGGGTTAGACAGTCCAGCGTGAGCTGAGCACAAAGTATTAGAAAGTTTAGTAAATGATCTGGTGGGTGTGGATGTGGGTGGTGTGAATGGGTAGGAGGGGGGGATGGTATCATCGATAAGGCAGATTCTGCCTGGTCAGCACTTTGTTTGGTCTGACGGCTGAAGCTTTATCATATTTACAAACCGTCCTCCCTGATACTCCCCCGTCTATAAGGGGTCCCCTATAACTATAAGAAGACAGTCACACTAAGACACAATGTAAAGGCTACTCTTACTGCCTTTGTGGCTACAGTCAGGGGGTGACATCAATATCTAGACCTGTATAGTACCTTTAACAGAAGGCCTATTGCTGTGTCTCACCAAATCGATACAAGTTGAAAGTTTATGACCAGGTGCGATCTATGACCGGGTGCAATCTATGACCAGGTGCAATCTATGACTGGGTAAATCTATGACTAGGTGCAATCTATCACTGGGTAAATCTATGACTAGGTGCAATCTATGACCGGGTGCAATCTATGACCAGGTGCAATCTATGACTGGGTGCAATCTATGATCGGGTGCAATCTATGACCAGGTGCAATCTATGACCAGGTGCAATCTATCACTGGGTAAATCTATGACTAGGTGCAATCTATGACCGGGTGCAATCTATGACCAGGTGCAATCTATGACCAGGTTCAATCTATGACCAGGTTCAATCTATGACCAGGTGCAATCTATGACTGGGTGCAATCTATGACCAGATGCAATCTATGACCAGGTGCAATCTATGACCGGGTGCAATCTATGACTGGATGGAATCTATGACTGGGTGCAATCTATGACCGGGTACAATCTATGACCAGGTACAATCTATGACCGGGTACAATCTATGACCGGGTACAATCTATGACCAGGTGCAATCTATGACCAGGTGCAATCTATGACCGGGTGCAATCTATGACTGGGTGCAATCTATGACTGGGTAAATCTATGACTGGGTAAATCTATGACTGGGTAAATCTATGACCGGGTACAATCTATGACCGGGTACAATCTATGGGTGGCATGAGAGAAAACAGCTTATTTAGGGCAGATGCACACAGAAAGAGCTGGATGTTTTAAGACTTTATGATACCATTTCTATTCTATTTAATTCAAAATGATTTTAAATTCACACTTGCCGATCATAGATTGCACTCGGTCATAGATTGCACCGAGCCATAGATTGCACATAGTCATAGCTTGCTCCCAGTCATAAATGTACCCAGTCATAGATTGTCACCCAGTTTGAGACTTTCAGTTTGTATTGATTTGATGAGAAGCGGCCATATGACATCAATATATAGACATTCAGATGGCCTATAAATATGTCGACCCTTGAAGTTAGGGCTTTGGTACGGCCAAAGGCTGACCCTCGGAACCTTTATTGTTGACAAAAAGATGGTTTTTTATGCCGAAGTGGTGGCGTAGCCACCTGGTGGTGCCGCCAGGCACCACCAGAACAAGGTATATGATGTTTGCACTTTGCCAGAAGTCAGAACGGGCGCCGCCATCTTGGATTGTGCGGCCATCTTGGATTAAGGTGTCACAACACAAATTTATGCTATGTGATAACAATAATAGAAATCAACCTTTGATAGTTCCTGAGGTTGATTATAATCATACCTACCCCCCCTAATATGGACCCAAGGAATTCAATGGTTCTATCCGTTTGTTGCTTATACAGCTGGTTGCCTAGCAACGGCTATTCTAATTGTTTATCTGCCTAGCAACACACATTTCCATGGTCCTGAAGTTGATTATAATCATACCTACCCCCCCTAATATGGACCCAAGGAATTCAATGGTTCTATCCGTTTGTTGCTAATACAGCTGGTTGCCTAGCAACAGCTATTCTAATTGTTTATCTGCCTAGCAACACACATTTCCATGGTCCTGAAGTTGATTATAATTATACCTATCCCCCCTAATATGGACCCAAGGAATTCAATGGTTCTATCCGTTTGTTGCTAATACAGCTGGTTGCCTAGCAACGGCTATTCTAATTGTTTATCTGCCTAGCAACACACATTTCCGTGGTCCTGAAGTTGATTATAATCACACCTACCCCCCCTAATATGGACCCAAGGAATTCAATGGTTCTTTCTGTTTGTTGCTCATACAGCTGGTTGCCTAGCAACGGCTATTCTAATTGTTTATCTGCTTGGCAACACACATTTCCATGGTCCTGAAGTTGATTATAATCATACCTACCCCCCCTAATATGGACCCAAGGAATTCAATGGTTCTATCCGTTTGTTGCTAATACAGCTGGTTGCCTAGCAACGGCTATTCTAATTGTTTATCTGCCTAGCAACACACATTTCCATGGTCCTGAAGTTGATTATAATCACACCTACCCCCCCTAATATGGACCCAAGGAATTCAATGGTTCTTTCTGTTTGTTGCTCATACAGCTGGTTGCCTAGCAACATCTATTTTAATTGTTTATCTGCCTAGTAACACACATGTTCTTACCCCCTAACATGGACCCAAGGAATATGGACTCATAGGAAATGCCATATTTGAAGTAATATCATCCTTCCCCCTTGATAACCCCTTCCCGGCCCTGTGTTTTTTGTGTCTTGAATGGGTTCCCTTCAAACATACCAACCATGTCAACAATATGTTTCTTCGAATGCAAGAATTGCGGTTGTTGCCGCGTATAAAAATGCCTGAGGCATTTTTTTACGCGGCAACAACCGCAATTCTTGTTACTAAAGCAATGCTACATCCCTGACCCCTGACCACTAGATCCCTCTTGTGGGAGGGCCTTGAACTAGCTTCTGACATGAAGATGGGACGTGGTGACAACGCCAAGGGTCGCTATATCATGGAAAGCTGAAAGATGGGAATCTGATCATATTGGGTGTGACAGCAATCTTCTGTCTGCCTCAGCTCAAAGTTTGTAGCAAGCTGGGACGAACTGAAAAACGTGCCTTGACAAATCGTATATATATCGGCTAGTCTTAAAAGCATATCCTTTTGTAGTCTTACTGGTAAATACCACTATATCCCTCAGGATGGTGCATTTGCTACTGTGGAACTACTTTATTTTGACGGGTATATATTATTTTCGCAACTTTCGCAGAAATAAAAATCCGCGAAATTTTTATATGCTTAAGTATGGAATAAATACCTGCGAATTGGCCTATTTTCACTCATCCGCGAAAATGTAAACCCATGAAAATAAGTACTTTCACAGCATACATTGGGGACTCAAACCCCTCAAACCCCCTTTTCTTCCTTTCCTTTTCTTTAGTAAACTGATACCACAACTGTAACTAAACCCATTCATGTCTTATTAAGACTTTTCACCTTTGTCCTTTGAGATTTTTTTCACTATCTAGAGGATAGAGCAGTAATACTACAGGAGATATCTTTACTACTACGAGGGATATACAATTAGCCAGGGCACCTTTCTCCGTTCACTCCCTCTTGTATAAAAGACACACAGACAGACACGGATCCCCTGGTAGCGTGCACCGATCGCCGACCGACAATCAGTGTGGCATCAATCACTTATCTACTGTCTATGTAGACCCAGAGCTGGAACATGTAACCATTTAACCCTTTAAGGACGGGATAATGCCTAAATGCATCATAGCCTTGGTCGTCATGATGCATGAATGCAGCCCTGGCCAGTAACTCACCAGGGCTGCATTCAAGCATCATGCCGACCATATGGGGTTGAGAGACTCCCAAAGGGTCGGCGTGATGCAGCAATGTAGCACCAGTGAGTTACTCACCGGGGCTGCATTGGTGTATCATGACAACAAATGCCATATTTTAGCGACATCCATCCATAAAGGGTTAAGGGCCGCAAACTGCTTCAATGTCCTTGGTGGTCTTGATTCATGCATAAATGCAGCACTTGTGAATAAAACTCGCAAGTGGTGCATTCATGCATCATGGTGACACTTTGGGAGTGTATCAAACCTATAGGGTCGGAAAGATGCGTGAACATAGCCCTGGTGAGTTACTCGCCAGGGCTGCATTCATGCATCATTGCCGACAAAGGGCATACTGCATAAATGCACTATGCGGCCCTTAAAGGCCTAACTCAGTGCTACCTCTGTATAGATCTGTGAGTGGACAACTTTGTATGAACCCTGGTGGGAGGAGTGACAGACGTGGTTACCATGGAGACCACACCCTGTGGCTTCAGAAGCCACACCCTGCTGCGTCCTGCTGCGTCCTGCTGCGTCCTGCTGCGTCCTGCTGCGTCCCTGGTGGAGTTCTCTAGATTGACACCAGGCGGCGTCAGACCTTCTGTAACTGTGGGCTGATAATACCTGAAATATGAATGGACATACCATAGACCCTGACTTTGCTATGGCCCAGAATGCCGGTCTTCGACAAGTATTAAACTACTGTATCATCGGGTTTTAAGCACCCCGGTTTGGAGGGCTGCTTACACCCGGCACTTATACAAGACATGCGCTTATTCAAGATCCAGTTTTAGGGCATAAGAGATATTTCAATACCCTCACATCCCTGACACTTATACAAGACCGGCGCTTATTCAAAACCAGGCGCTTACACGGTACGGTACGGTAGATGAAATAGATAGACATCCAATAGACAGTAATACCAGACAAGGCGATACATATAGTCCCTTCACAGCAAGGCTTTGGATTCTAATCCAGGGGTAGACACTAACGCTGGCCCGGGAGCCAATGGCTCGTAATTCTAGGCCCAGGCCCGTAGTTTTCCACAGAATTAGCTACCTATGGGCCCGGGTGGCCTACATGAATAGGAAGAGGAAATTCTTGGAAAACGTCCTGTTATGATTACTAGCATATAATATGCCGATGGAAAGAGAAAATTAACAGGAATCTGTATATGTTGATTATGTTTTGATGTAACAAAATCAATGATAACAATGGTTTTCTCTTTGATAAGAGTAAATTTTTTTGTTGGGCCCGCAGATTTAGCTCCGGGCATGTAGATTTTTGAAGCTGCAGGCCCGGGTGGCCCATGGTTGCTAAGGTTAGTGCCTACCCCCTGTTAATCCCTTCAAGGATTACCTGTTGGCGTAAACAATTTAAAGCAACATTTGTCATCATGATACACCAATGCAGTGTTCGTGTATGCGTTTCCAGGGCAAATGGTGCATCATACCGACCCCTTAATTGAGTCGCTCACCAGCGCTACGTTCCTGCATCGTGTTGACACAGGACATAAAAGCACTACGCCATCCAGAAAGGTTTAAAGGTATACATATAAAGTCAACTTAGTATTATCCTTGACTGCAGGAGTTTAATATTAAAATGGACATATGCTACCACGAATACCTTCCCTTAGGTTTTTATGTGGCCTTTGGCGGTGGGGTAGTTAATAACAGACCTGCTGAGGCTTGCGGTTTTCCATATCCAAGGGCAAACATTTGTGGACCTACCCAATTGCTATATGGACCCCTGTAAATGATATATGGGTGCACAAATGCTTGTGACCCCCATAAACCATTTACGGGGTCCTTAAAAACTTTACGGGGTCCACAAATTGTTGTCATTTAAGGTGAAACAACTGCCTGGGAAGGAATTGCAGGGGCATTAGAATGTGGATTTGTCTTATCACATTACACAAAAATTAGGACCCTGTGGAAATTTATATTGGCCATCAAAAGTGGTTATCTGCTCTGTTTTATGAATGATAATTAGAGACATCAACTCGTCATAATATATCTCTTCTCATTAATCTGAGGCATACCATCATGTTCTGATCTTTTAAGTTTTCTATTCTTATTATGTTCAACAATTACTGTATGTATTTACAAGGTTTCCTTAGTCATTTGGTATCTATTAAGAACGTCACACATATATATAGCTATAACATACACATGGGTCCTGGTGGCAGAATGGCAAAGTACCTAAGCCTAGGTTTGGCTGCAAAACCATTGGATCCAATAAACGCTTTTTTCTTTTCAAAATAAGAAATTGCAGCTTGCAGACATTTTTCCCTAACAAAGTTACTCAGAGTTAAGGCATTCTTCCTATTCGCGACGAGCTCCGCGTCTATAGGGAGACGAGTCGTTATCAGGGTTTAACTGACCGAACACTGACAACCGCTCCAGGACGCCAATGCTCCCTAAGAGGTTGGACCATTTTAGTGGGGTTCTTTTTATTAAAGGTTAGCACTTTAAGGACGGCATAATGCCTTAATGCATCATACCCTCGGTCGTCATGATGCATGAATGCAGCACTGGTGAGTAACTCGCCAGTGCTGCATTCAAGTATCATGCTGACCCTACTGGGTTGAGACACTCCTGAAAGGTTGGCATGAAGAACCAGTTCAGCACTGGTGAATTAATCAATAGGGTTGCATCGGTGCATCATGACGACAAATGTCATCTTCAAGCGACACCCGTCATTAAAGGTTTAAGTTCCACAGGGTCTGTGCTCTTGGTGGCCCAGGGGCACAATCGGCCATCTGGGATGGGGGGAGGTCTTCCAAATCAAGATCAAAGCATTTGAGTATTTTTGATGAATTAGGGACCATGCACAGATTTTGATGTGGGTTTTTGGGTCATTTCACCCATTTTCCCAAACCCCTGTTCATCCTGTAGAACCCAATCACTGTGTCCTGCCACACATAGATACAGCATTCTCCTCCCTAGCTATACCTCTACCTCTCTCGAGCAAATCCCTGTGATATAGATCTATATATCTTTATTAATAATGTAGGGCAACCATTTCCGATACCAAGGTGGTAGGTCCACAGGGATGGACCGCTGTGATGGCCACTGTCTGCCTGTATAGAAGCTATCAATGTTAGGCAAGGAGCAGTCTTTGTGAAAACCTTTTCACCGTGCAGGACATTCGGTCCTGTAGTTTGTGAAAACTGGACCATTATTACATTAAAACCTCGCGTATAAGCCTAACTCCCGTATAAGCCGCACCCTGACTTACGGCCGATCCTATAAGCCGCACTGGCGATCTGAATGTGCCGATTTTAGTAATGTATCATAGTGGCAAAAACTCGCGTATAAGCCGCACCCCGACCCTGGGCCGATCCTATAAGCTGCACTGCCGATCTGATTCGCGTACTAGCCGCAGCTTATACGCGAGGTTTTACGGTAAGATCTCTAGAGAGAAAACCATGTTGCATTAACATTTCGAATAAAATTCCTCAAAATTGTATATCCCACAACGTTTCAATGGGAATATTCAGGAGAGTTGTATTAATTCAATTTTGATTCTTTCTTTATGCCCTGTTTATTAAATCTATATGAAAATTGCCTCAGGTATCCAGGCCTGCGAAAATTAAGCTGAGCCTGCAAAAGATCTGCAGGACCAAATGTGATAGTGGTGAATGTGGCTTCGATGGCTGAATATTCTCGGTCCCGGGAGTTCCAAAATGTTCCATGACCTTAATACTTTCACTCGAAACCTGACAATAACAGTATGGAATGCCCTAATACTATCCCTCCAATGGCAGCTTTTGCTGCTATCATGCTCCACCCTCCTAATTGCCGAACTGTGGCAAGCAGTTCACACACCAAGTTTAGCTATCTCACGCGGCGAGTTTCAGCACCAAATTTGTCTTTGTGATGTTTGTTTCAACCGCTCTATAAATAATTCTAGACAAAACTATTCATCATGTACTGTGTAAGCCGATATATTTGGGGATTAAGTTTCTGCGTGGCAAACTCCCTAAGCAGATATCTAGGTATGCATGCATCTATGTACACTGCAAAGAATCTGCTGGGAGAATGTGACCGGAACCTACCTCAGTGAGCGAGTGATAATACAGAACTCTGCGCTCCACAACTCGGTGAAAAGGTACTAAAGTATTCTCTTTTAAAGCGACCAAGTTGTGAGAGGGGAACATGAATCAGAGGAAAACCACATTGGCATCCATCTTGGTTCTAAGTCACCATGAGAAGCTCTGTCCTATTGAGGGTGACAAGAGCATATACCCAGCTACCTTTGGTACTAGGAGATGAAGGCAGAGGGTGGGACTGTGGTGGGAAGAAGGATAATGTGAAGAGAGTTGTAGAGATATAAGAGTTGGAGGTAAAGTAAAGGGGTTCTGTGAGACTTTGACAGGGGTCAACCCCAGTGTCTGTAAGCCCTGTAAGGCTGTCAGCAATGCTTTAAAGCTGCACCTCGGGTATACAAGGGACAGGCTACTGTTGCTACCCCCACTCCACTAAATGTAGGGGCAGACAAAATCTCCCTTTAACCCTTTGATGCATCATGGCCTTGGTCGTCATGATGCATGGATGCAGCCCTGGCGAGTAACTCACCAGTACTGCATTCAAGCATCATGCTGACCCCAAAGAGTTCAGACACTCCCAAAGGGTCGGCATGATGTACCAATGCAGCACTGTTGAGTTACTCGCTGGGGCTCCATTGGTGCATTCTGACGACAAATTCATCTTTTAGCGACATGCATCCTAAATGGGTTTAAGACGCACCTGGGCTATATAAGGGACATATAAGGGCAGGCCATTGCTGTTAGCCCCACTCCACTTCTAGCTGTAGGGGCAGCAAGAGCTCTCCCTTTAATGCCTTTCAGCTCTAACTGTCACAGAGTGACGTGGTAAAAGGTTCATGTCCCCCCAGGATAAATCTCTTTAAATCGTGGAAAATGGGGACTTGCCCATCTCTGAGTTATACTCTTATGTGAGAAAGACTCATCGGAATAAGATGTGATTGTAATACCTCTCAATGTTCTCTTTTAATAAACTATATAGGCAGCTATAGATAATAGTATATGTACTGTCACTACACTGCATTGCAATGACACCCAGTGAGGTTAAATTAAACATATACAGTAGTCTAGTGTCTAACAGACTTCTATATATATTATAGTTCTAGCAATCCGAAATGAATGGATTGCTTAACCCATCTTCACCAAATTGAGAAAAAAGAAGATTTGAGGATCAGATTCAAGAAATATCCTGAAGAGAAATCATTTATATTCCTCCATTTAGACAAGAAACGATCCTGGCTATATATACCAGGGTAGTAGGTAATGCATTATGTGGTGTCTAGACAAAAAGCATCCTCTTTATATTGTTAAAGCATATAAGTATTCTTAATGTTTCATTATCTTACCTTAAGCTGCAGCACTGCAGGTACGGCAAAATGGTTAAGCATGTAGCAAGTAAAAAGGAGGGTCGGCGGCCTAAAGATATATGAACCATGGCAAAAGGGTCATTTTTAATCATTTGTCCCTCGGTGAGACTGGGGCAGTATCCCATGAAGCCTTCATCTTGGTGACGCTCATATATTTGCCAGGAGGAGAGGTATGAGCAGCGAGTAGAGAGGACGCGTCAGTGCCGGGCTCCGTGTTACCATAGTTAATACATGGGTTAATCTCAATATATTGGATTAATTTTCATACAAACGGAACAGTATTAGCACAAGGATCACTTAGTGACAGATTGGAGCAGAAATGTCTGCAGACCAACCCAGGAGGACAACTTTAAATTCTCGCCGTGCCACCACCACCGCTGAGCTCCCTAACAAAGGAAACATGGCCGCTACCACTGCCGCCGTCGCCCAGCCCCAGCATAACCATGTCAAGGTAACATCACCCCTACCTGAGACCAACAATGAGTCTATTTTTGGTAAAATTTCTAAATTTGTTCTTTCCCCCCTAAACCTGATGGGGGCCGATGCACAAATATAATTGAATTAGAAACCTATTTCGCTCAAAAAATGAAAGAAGTGGCTGATACTCTTAGTGGTGTCACAGAGCAGTTACACAAAGCCTCTACTACTGCTGCTAACAATGCCACACATTTAGATCGTATTCTAAAACAGGTAGAGGGTCACGAAAGATGCATTGACAATCATAAGGACAGACTGGAAGTCCTGGAGGATAGGGTAGATGCCTTCGATGTACAAAGAATCGTAGCCCTGGAGAAAAAACTTGAAAGCATTAACGATGCTAAATTGTCCCAAATTGAGGCTAAACTCGACAAATTCCTTGGCATGGAAGAAAAAGTTGATGATATCTTTGACATTAATGACAAATGTGAGCAACTGGAGAAGGTATCTTCTATTAATGAGATGAAAATTGCATCAATTCTCAACCAAATGGAAGAGTCAAATGTCGATGGGAGGAAATGTGGCATGGTTCTCAAAGGGTTAAAAGAATCTGATCACCCCAATGCACGCACGTCTGTTATTAAATTACTTAGTGACCTTGGTACAAATTTAACACACGCAGACTTAGCGTCGGTAGACAGGCAGGGCCCGAAACCCCCTACTGACGCCAAGAGACCAATTAAGGTGGTGTTCACTCATCCGGGCTGTAAGGGTACGATCTATAATCATATCAAGAAGCTCAAAACCCTACCCCAGTGGCATGGACTGCAGGTCACAGATGACTACACACCCCTCCAGGAGAACCAACAAAGGGATTTTCGTATAATCTCAGCTAGGGCGAAATCCTTGAACATTCAGTCTTCCCTAAAAGGCAAGGGGGTGGTGATTGAGGGTACTCATTATACAATGGAAAATTATGATGACATTCCTACAAATGTATTACCCGCTACTGCCAAAACCCTAGATTTCAACTGCGGGGTTGGCTTCCAATCTCATCATAGTCCGCTATCGCGTATGTATCCAGCATACTTTAAGTACAATCTCAAGTGGTACCATTCAGCCGAACAGGCCTATCACCACCAAATGTGTCTATTAATAGGCGCAGACACAATAGCGGAACGAGTCATGCTACAGAATGATGGGTACGACGTGAAGCGTGTATGCAGGAAAATCTCCAAGGACCCACGGTGGGTGGCGGGGCAAGAAGATATCCTCTACAATGTTCAGCTTGCCAAGTTCACTCAGGTTGGTACTTGCAAACAGGCTCTACTGAAGACAAAGGGTAAAACACTGCTAGAATGTGTAAAGGACGATGTATTTGGAACGGGCTGCCTCCTTACCGACGGTGAGCTCAATGGTGCAGCAAGTCGTACCGGGCAAAATCTCTGCGGGCGGTTGCTTGAAAAAGTACGAACGGCAATACTACCACTGGACCTAACTGGAGCAGACGTCTCTGATACCTAGCTCACCAACACACCGACACAGCATGGCGGCTGCTTTAAATATCCCCTTCTTTGACATACTGGTGCCTATGGACAGCAGGGGTAAAGGTCTTCAAGTGCTGGTTGACAACATATTAACCATAAAAGCACCTACCATACGGATGTACGTTACCCCATTCAAAGGCGCCACTATTGAATCTCTACTGGAGGAGACTAATAGCCTATTGGACACGGGTCATTATGACCTAGTACTGCCTGCTATTGGTGTTAATGACACAACTCGATTACATCACCTACCCAATGGTACCCGCCGGATCTCACCTGTCTTTTCAGAGGAAGGTAATTTCCTGGAAATAATGGTGGCTAAATACGAGATGTTTAGAAATGCCATGAGGGTTAGGAACCAACCAGCCTTACTCGCTACCCTGCCTGGTCCTAACTTCAGCCAGTTTAATATGGTACCGGGGGACTATGCCCAGGAGCAGAAAGTATATGACAATGCCATTGTTCTCCTAAATGAAATCATTATGGATATGAACAAGGAGGAAGGGTGCCCTGGTCCCAAGGTTGCTGATGTTATACATGTGTGGAAGAGAAACAAGTATACACATAAGCACCGCAAGCACCCTGATGGACTGCACCCAGACCAGCTGTCGAAGAGTGAATGGGCGATAATTCTTGCCAATAATGCTATCATGGCACGAAACTTCTTCGCCCCTCCACTGCCTGCAGTGGCCATACCTCTGCCGCCGCCACCTCCACCACCACCACCGCCAGCCTATGCCAACCCTCTTCAACTACTCTGAACAGCAAAGGTCGCACAAAAATATATAAATTCCTTGTCTAAATTAATTAATTAATTAATTAATCTAAATTCATTAATAATTTTAATAATTTCAATCTGTGTTAAATCTAATTGCAGCAGTAAATTGTAACAGTTGTATCCCTATTGTCGTCAAGTTATTGATGGATGCCGCTATTCACGGTGGGTCAGTAAGATGACAGCCTATAGGAATAGCATATTGACATGTACCACAACAGGTCAGTCAGATGACAGTTGTAATGCTATTTGAGACAAATGACGATGCTTGGGAACCCATCATGGAATATATCCTTGGCAAGTCAGAATGTAGGGATATTTTTCCATTATAAATGGGCTTTGTAATTGTTGCAATTGAACCTGTAAATACCTAATTATATATCTAACGCATTTAATTTACACTTTCAGACGCTGACCTGTGCTGTGTGCCGGGCAGGTAAAGATTGCGGGCTCCCACAGTACAGGATCATCTAAATTTTCCCCCAGCACACGCATAGAGGACATTATAACTTAGTAGCTCTGTACTCTATTCACTGTCAGACTAGAGCTCATTGTGGCATAAAGTCATACATTAATTAAACCGCCACCTACAAGGACACTTTACATATATGTTATATATATCATGGACACTATTATTCCTAGATTTATATCATTTAAAGGACTTTCTTGCATATTATGTTAAACAAAAGTAATTAAAATGTTTAATTTGCTTAATTTGTACTCTTTGTACTCTTTGTCATATCTTACATACATTACATTGTAGAATACTAATCCCGAGACCACTGACTGAGCGTGTATTCACCTCCATTCTGAATGCAGCCTCCTGGTGCCATAACGATGAACTCTTGACCAAAGCTGCTTATGGACTGTACTAATACTGCCTTGTGGTTCCCACCTGATATGGTAAGACCGTTCCTGTATACTACGTCAGACTATTCTTACTTAATCTGATCGTTATCTTCTTTGGGTTGTAATTAATTATTAATTTACCCCATTGTATCTAATCATATGTTTATTTCCATGCTAAAGCAGGCATGGAGTCCGGCCCCACACTGTACAACTCCCTCTTCTCGATTTATATGAGACAATATTTGATGTACCCAGGCTGCGAGAAATGCAATAGCCTGCCTACCAATTGGTACAGTAGAATGTGTGTGGTGGTGGAGAGACATGGCCTTTTCCAGGGGATATTGGGATGGTGCAGTCCTATTATAACATTCATACATGGCTCCTACGCTTGATCTTACAGGGGTCAAGGGCATGCATTTTGGTCATTTAAATATAAGAAGCATCATGGCAAATACAAATATGGACCTTTTCAGACAATACTTAATGAACTCTGGCTTCCATTATTTCTGTGTTGGTGAATCATGGTTGACTGATAAAATACCCAATAGCAAGGTTGATATCCCAGGTTACAACATCTCTAGACTGGATAGGCAGGTGGCAGGGCGCGGAGGTGGCCTTATTACCTACATAAAGCATGGTGTTACATACTCTGATTCAGAGTTAGCTAGATATAATATTAGCGATGATGATATTGAGCTCCAATGGATAGTTATTTCTAGTCCTAACATGAGACGGCTAGTAATAGCAAATACATACAGACCACCCTCTAGTAATCTGGCTAATGCTATCACCGCTCTATCTGATGCTTTTAATAATATTGATTCTGATAAATATCCCGAATCATATATAATGGGAGATTTCAATACTGACTTTATTAGGTTTAGTCCCAATAAGGTCAAGGTTAGAAACATGTGTGCTCATCTTGGACTAAGGCAGCTAATAAAGCAGGTCACTCGCTTTAACATAAATGGGAATCACACTACTATTGACTTAATCATGACAAATTCCATTCATGTTGTAAACAGTGGTACTGCTACAATGAACCTGTCTGACCACGAAATGATTTTTTTCACTCGAAAGCACACAAAACTACCCCAGGAAAGATTATGTTTTATTGGCAGGTCCTATAAGGATTACTCACCCATTGCTTTTACAAATGAATTATCCAACCAGGACTGGAATAATTTTTATGCATGTGAAGATCCTAACGTAGCATGGGAGTTATATACCTCTACAGTCACCCGACTACTTGATCTATATTGCCCGGTAAAACAGTTCAATATAGGGCATGCGAAGGCCAAATGGCTAGACGCTGGTCTCCTCTCACTTATTAAAGACAAAAACCTTGCTATGAAAAAATATAAGAAGACATTAAATGAAGATGATTACAATATTGCTATTTACTTAAGAAATTATACAAAAAACCAATGCAAAATTGCAAAAAATAGATACCACAAGAATTTAATTGACACTCATTTAAAAGATGCACGGAAATATTGGAAAGCAGTTAATGCAGTAATTAACCCAAAACCCTCAACTACCAGTTTTAGTCTTATAGATCAAACCACTACTAACCCTATTCCTACTGATGATATTGCTGAGTACATTAACACATACTTTGCCACAATAGGATCCAACCTTGCTGCTAACCAAAATACTCCCTGGACTTTTGATGGTACAGAAATAGATGCTAATTTTAACCTTACTCCTGTCACTGAGATGGATGTCATTAAGCTTGCCAATAGAATTAATACAACCAAATCTTCAGGTTTATCCCACATTTCTTCTCAGGTACTAAAGGATTGCATACTCTCCATGCCAGATAAATTTGTCCATTTTTTGAACCTGGTAATATCCACCTCTACCTATCCAAGGGACTGGAAGAAGGCAATAGTTAAGCCCCTACCGAAGGGTGGTGACCCTTCAGATGTAAACAACCTGAGGCCTATCTCTATCCTACCTCTACCAACAAAGCTTATGGAAAAGGTAATGCACAGGCAATTAGTCTCTCACCTGAATGATAACCATATACTTACCAACACACAGGATGGGTTTAGAAGCCAGAGATCCACAATAGACAGCCTTACTAAATTTACAAATTCTATCAGAAATGCAGTCAATAGAGAACTTACAACCACTGCCATATTTTTAGATTTCAGGAAAGCTTTTGATACAATAAACCACAATATTTTAATACAAAAACTAAAAAAATTAGGAATACACTTAGACTTAGTTAAATTAATCCAAAACTACCTGTCTGAAAGGGTTCAGGCTACCTGTGCAAATGGAATGATATCACCCCCACATCCAGTTGACTGTGGTGTTCCTCAGGGCTCAGTCTTGGGCCCCCTATTGTTTATCATTTATATAAATGATCTCCATAATGTCCTAAAGGACCTTTCTTGTCAGCATTATGCAGATGATACGGTCTTATTCATAGAGCAAAATCTTGACACACCCAACCTACAAGCTACCATTAATAATGATTTACATAGGGTTTTTACATGGTGTGAAAGTAATAAGCTCTCCCTTAATACCAAAAAAACTAAGGTCATGCACTTTTCCACAGATGCTATAGCCAGAAAGTCCCAAAAACCTATTTTGAAAATAGCAGGTAACAACCTAGCAACCACTAACTCATATAGATATTTAGGCATGACTTTAGATCACCTCCTTAATTTCAAAGAACATACCAAAATCCTACTTAAAAGTGTAAACTTCAAAACCTATCTTTTTAGAAGGGAGAGGCCTTCTTTAACCGATGAGTCAGCACTCAGAGTGGTTAAGAGCATGATTCTTCCTGTTATTGACTATGGAGATATTATATATGGTACCACCAATAAAACCTTAATGGACCAGCTCCAAAGTGCATTTGATAGGGGGCTCAAGACTGCCTATTATCTCGATGAGGACAAAAGAGATATACCTAAGCTCCAGGGTAAAGCCAAGGTGAACACATTATCTGATCGTAGACAGATGCATCTGAATACGGCGGCCTTCAAACTGTCTCTGGTAGATAATAATATTGATAAAAGAAATATCAATACTAGGGCCCATGATGGTAAACTTCTAAAGATTGTATGGCCCAAAGACCCCTTCTACAGAAAGAGCCTAGAGTATAGATTACCCAATATCTGGAATGATCTAACAGTTGACACTAGAAATATAACTACTCTTGTCAATTTCCAGAATTGGAACAAACAATTTTACTTGGACAAATGCACTACCTGATACCCCCCCCCCCCCAACAACATCAATGGGGTCATGTCTCCCCCCCTCCACACACAAAAGGAAAAACTATTAGTATACATCTCATAATTTGCTCATTATATGACATGTGCTATACACATCTTAGCACATTATGTCATGCACACTAACACCGTGCTATAGACACATAACACCGTGTCTGGACTAATAACATCAAGTCCTATTTACAAATGTTTATTGTATATAAGTTATGTTGGGATTATATCCCAAACACAAGTATAGTATGCTATTCACCACAAAGTCAACAGTGGTCTTGTCTCATCTCACGGGACAAAATATTAATCATTTCAAAAGTATTAATTTAGCGTTAAGACTCTCATTGTGAATGCTTCTCCATTTTGGCATTCCCTATGGAGAAGCATTCACATTGTGTAGAACATATAATTCTCCCTTAGGGAAATTTATGTATACTCATAACATCGAGATCTACACACCACTGCATGTAGCAAACAGGCCCTGGGCCTACCTTATGCAGTTTAAATAAAAGAAGTTTCAATTCAATTCAATTCAATTCAATTCTGTGTGTTGTCGTATTCACCAGGGCCATGAAATAAGGGGAAATACTTTTTGTCAGAGAGAACGGGAGAACGGCCAAGGGCTTAATAGAGATTGATTTGGTCTACAATTGGTATAGAATAACTACATATTTAAGCTGGGAGAAGGGTGGAAACTGAGGGATCTAAAATGGCTAGATTGAATGGAAGGCTAGTCATGTGGAAGGAAAACTAGACACTGTCATCTTGATATTGGTTGACAAAAGGATCATATATTATCAGAAACGGTACAGTAAATCAAGCACTAGTCACAGGTCAGCAATATGAATAATAGATGTATGATAAAGGTTTACCTAAACTCACCAAGATGGATATAAGCTGGAGCTGGCTCTACAGAACAGATAGGACATCTTTACAGATGAAAACTTCAGGGCAAACTGGCTGTCTTCAACCAGCAGCCAATCAAATGGCTTGGTTGAAGTCAGCTGATTGGCAACCTTGGAATGTTACACCAAACAACCAGATTATTTAGTTAAATACATAATTATTCAGTAATGACTGGTGTTAAATCATCGGCCTAAGGTTGGATATAATATTAAGGTAAATTGTGCCCAAAGATGGGGAAGATTTATTCAGTAAAGCCTGGGAAAGAGGTCACGGGCGTAATAGACGCAGTCTGCTTGTCTGCGGCGATCTGCGGCAGCGGTTTCCCGCACCAATTCTAACAATAGAAATATTCCCTCAGCTTTTTGATGGTACATGCATAACCCTCTATATAACTTAGGGAGCCATAGGCAGATTATAACTTGGTTCATCCGGACAGAATAACATATAATATATATAAATATATATATATATATATATATA
Organism: Harmothoe impar; assembly: GCA_947462335.1. Taxonomy (NCBI): domain Eukaryota; kingdom Metazoa; phylum Annelida; class Polychaeta; order Phyllodocida; family Polynoidae; genus Harmothoe; species Harmothoe impar. Next base: position 12,527,491 of record OX381710.1, read on the forward strand.
TATATATATATAAATATATATATATAAATATTTGTATATGAGTGTGTTATACACCGGATAACAGAATATATAAGTCGCAGTGGCGGCAAGTGTTAGTATCTCCTTTTCACGCTAGGAGAACCAAGGCTGGCCCCAACTCCGCCTCCAGTTGACCAGTTAGGGACTCACAACCGAAGTGTACGGTACTCATTTTTTCTGCTGACCGGATTCCTAACGTGTGGCTTGGGTGGCTCCCCAGTCTGACCAGTGTCCGCACTCAGCTGACACCACACTGTGAATACTGTACAATACAATCTAAAAATTAATGTGTTTTGGGCAGAAAATCTTTCCTCCAGGGGCTGGTTACCCTAGATTTAGCTAAAAATTAATGTGGCCATGGACTGATTGCTCTGTTGGAAGCAAGCGGACATTGCTTCAACTAAATGATTCTAACAATATAAATATTCCTTCAGGTTTTTACACAATTTCTTTGGTGGTACATTTATAACCCTGGATATAACTTAAGGAGTCATGGGCAGATTATAACTTGGCTCATTCGCACATCTTCAGTATAGCTTATATATTATATATGTATAGATATATATGTATACTATATATATATAATATTCCATACAACTCCAATACTCTCCAGACGCCTACCGGACACTGGACAGATTCCTAGTGTGTGTGGCGTGGGTGGCTCCCCGGTCTGACCACTGTTCGTACTCAGCGGACAACAGACTGTGACAATAGCTAAAGTATTGATGCATACACACAAATCCTTTAACCCTTTAAGGATGGCGTGTCGCTAAAGGATGACATTTGTCAGCATGAAGGACCAATGCAGCCCCGCGGAGTAACTCGCCGGTGCTACATTGATGCATCATGCCGACCCTTCGGGAGTGTCTCAACCCCTATAAGGTTGGGATGATGCTTGAATGCAGCATTGGCGAGTTACTCGTCATGGCGCATTTGTGCATCCTGGCATTAATTGCATAATGCATTAAAGTATACTATGGGTCCTTAAAGTATGAGACACCAAAAACATGTATTGTCAATATATCAATTGTAGAGGTGGCACATCGAGCTTATAGTCACCTCCCCACGGCATACTGTACTGTCGTCATAATGCGCTGGAGGACTCTTCAATTGATTGATCCGGACTACTAAATTCGACATGGCTAAAGTTTTTTTGGTTTAATTTAAGACTTTAGTTAACATCGACATTAGACATGGTTATTATTAAGTGACCGAAACATGGATGCATATTTAAGGTAAATATTCTGACTGATCCTTATGAAATACATCGGTAAATTAATGTTAATCATATGATATAGCTGCCATTCTTTACTGTGAAATACTACACAATGACTTACTATCTCAGGCAAAATACAGGCACCTATTCCTGCCTGTTGCAGTTTAAAATAGAGTATATTGGATTGACTAGGGGCATGGCCTTAATCGTCTGAGAATCAACAGGAGACATGGGGTGCTCCTCACCCAGAGCATCCAATCGGCCGGGTCTGTGAACCCCAGTGCTTATACAAGACAGGCGCTTATTCAAGATCCTATTTTAGTACTTAGCGGCACTCTTTTAATACTTAGCATTATATCGCGATGGTACACTTTTAGAATTAGGCCCAGTTGAGCAGTGGAATCTCATGTAGTTTTACAGCATGAATTTCAGTATTAGTGTACATGGGCAGTAGAATCTGCTGTATAGTTTCAGAGTATATACTTCAGTGGAGTCTACGGTAAATTTACAATAAAAAAAACACCGTAATTTTGGGTTCCCTATTTACAGTGTATGGTGTTGTCCAAATACCAACAGCCACAAGTGTAGCAACCTCCAGTAGTTTGCAAATGGCCACCAATCATTACGTATTGATGGAAAAAGTGGGCAAGTGGTTTTCTTTTTGTTTTGGTTGTTTCGTTATAGGCAGATGGTATCCTGAAGTTTCGGCATGCACACAGAAAATGTGAGAGTCAGTCTGACACTGACTGACCTTGTCTTCCCAGGGTCAACCATTTTAGTGAGGGTCAGGCAATGCTGGACCCATATTTAGATGCTGGACTCACTCAAAATGTCTGCAGAGCCTGACAATGTTGGACCCTTTTCCCAGAGTCTGACGATGCTAGACCCTCTTCCCAGAGCCTGACAATGCTGGACCCTCTTCCCAGAGTCTGGCAATGCTGGACTCTCTTCCCAGAGTCTGACAATGCTAGGCCATCTTCCCAGAATCTGGCAATGCTGAACAACTCTTCCCAGAGTCTGGCAATTCATTTGATTGACAAGAGAAGAAGGATTTAAATTGCCAATATCATTGGCGACATGCCTGACCCTTTCTATATTCTGTGTTGCCTTACCATTTAAGAACCGCATAGTGCTTTAATTACCCATGCCTTTGGTCATCACAATAAATAATTGCTATAATGCATGCATCATGCATCGGCCCTTCCTAAGTGTATCAGCCCCATAGCGTCGGCATGATGCTTGAATGCAGCACAGGCACGAGGGCTGCATTCATATAATCATGACGACAAATTAAAGCAATATGTGACTCTTAAAGGGATAATTGATTAACATGGCTCACTTAGTATGCATTGTCGTGCCTCTACATGGGTAAAAATCGACACGTGCGACACGGCGACACGGGGGTTTTAAAAATCGACATGTGCGACACGGGGGTTTTAAAAATCGACGGACACAGAAAACTTGGAAATAAAAATCGACAGACACATAAACCCTTTGCATAAAAATCGACGGACATAGTGTAGGCAATACACAACAGTGGGTAAGATGTGGAATGCTGGGACAATGCTGTATGCTGGTAGGCTCTCACACCTAGTTCAAGCAGTATTCTCACACCTGCAGTAGGTGTGAGAATGCTTTGCCCGGGGGGTAGCCTACTTGGTATATTTTGTATAGACAGGTGTATTTAAAAATCGACTGACACAGACAGATCAAGGATAAAAATCGACCTGAAGGTATCTTTATATACATAAAAATCGACACAGCGACACGGCCTTTCTTGCTAAAAATCGACACGGCGACACGGGCAGAAATTTGGGTACCCATGTAGAGGCACATTGTCCCGAACCCTTGGTGATATGTGTGTTAATGATATTCATAAATATTGGCCATTACTAACATGGAGAACACTATCCCATAGTCAGACACAAGATCAAAGATGAGACATTTACATCTACAAAATGCCCAATCAGCAGAATCTGATCGTGGTATAGCTATGTACACCTGTCACCCTGCCCCACCTCAGTTGTATCAATTATACATACATAATACATAAAAGAGACAGAGTCAAAAGGGAGTCCAGGCTGCCTCCAGAATGCCCCCCCCCCCACTTTAGGGGAGCCCTGTCTGATTAAAGGGTAGGATCTCTAGGAGTAGAGCATGTAGTTCATAACTCTGCCACTAAACTGTGCTACTCAAATTCCAGATCGATTTTTACTTCACAAATTTTACACCAGAGGGCAAAAGTATGTGACCCAGCTGATCTTGACCCCAATCCAAGTGACCCTTCAGATGTGGCTGTAAACAAGGCCTCATACCCACCAAATGCCTGCTAGTAGACTGAGTGTGCTAACAGCCTTCAGACATACACTGTAAAAAGTGTTTCTAATTTAAACACATAAATTTACCCAAACACATTAAAGTTTAACACTTTGAAAGTCTTTCACTGAATCTCAGCATTTAAGCACTTTCTTCTGTCAGCAGGTACAGGGATATGGCTGCTGGTGATGGGTGGGCCTACAAAAGTGAAACAATAGTGGGCAAGGCCAGTTTGGCTGGCTCACTGGAATATTCTGGACAGCACTATCTACTCATTATTGTTGACATTATCTAAATTACCATGGATGTTAAACAACGGATTAGATACTGTATTTGACTAAGAAGAGACAGTATATGGGGAAGAGCCTGTAGAAGGAGTAGGAGAATAATACCAGTGGGCTAGCCAAATTGCCCTCGCCCACCATTTTTCACTGTTGCAGCTCACCCATCACTGGCGGCCATATTCCTGGACATGTTTACAGAAAAAAAAGATTTTGCTATCAATATGTTTCAGTGAAAGTGTTTAAATTATATACACATTTTTTACAGTGTATGGGTGAAGGGTGCAGTGAGCAGTGGGACCAGGTGATCATGCTGTCCTGGCCAGGTGACTTTAGTAGGGGGACCATGAGTCAGGCTTTGCTTGGAATTAAATAGTCTATAAAAGAATGATAAAACTATGGCACCCTCTTAGATTTTATGATTACATATTGGCTTCTAGGTATACACATTGTGCAATGGTATCATTGTGTATAGATGTTCCTTTTTTACCCAAAATAGTAGCATGTGGCCTATTCAAGGGGGAGTATACCGTTTTCTGTGGGCACACTGATGGCAGTCAGTACACTGGTGGGTATCACTAGTACTCAATACTATACCACTGGCAGAGTGCAACTGCTGGTCACACCAGTGCAACTTGTCTAGACCAGAGGACTGCTGGAAAGGAACAACAAGCAAACTATTTGTTGGTTGCCTGAGCCTTTATACATGGGGCACTGGTGCTGGGGAATACAGGCTCACAGGGCTAGGATATACCTGCATGTGGTGGATTCTGTTTGGGGGATTCTAAATATAACTGGAGTGTTATATAAACTCAACAACCCTGCCAGAGAACTTTACGATTTAGGTTGAGTTTGCTGGCCCTTTAAGGGACCCGAGGAGACTACCTGGGTCACGTAGGCCTAGCCTAGGGGGAGTTGCCTAGGCCCATTTTCCATTAGCCGATTTTAGGGGGGTATCCATCGGTAGACCCACTACACGCACCGATCATGGCCAATAGGTCTGCCGATTTAGGCTACACTATAAGCCTGCACACATACAATATCCACCGATTGACTTGCCGATAGCTACCTGCCAATTGCCTGCTGATTACCTTCAAATCAGCTAACGAAAGATGACCCTTAGGGGAGTCACATACATTGCATACAGTTCCGACAAACTCACCAGGACTGCTTTCATGTATTATGTTGATAAAAGCGTAGAATGCATTAAAGCGCTATCCGGCTCTTAAAGGGTTCATGCCCCCTATATGCCAACTAAATCAACTCAAGGGACCCATCGGTGATTGGTTTCTTGGTAGGACAAGATGTCGCTTAGCAACACCAGTTTTGCATAGCAACATATCCTCATAGGTAAACATATACAGGTAAACCTTATATAAGGCCTTCTCAGCCATAGGATACCAACGCCATTATTTATAGCGAAGGTACACATGTATCACCCAAAGACTGTATGCATGGCAGAATTACACCTTACCATGAGTTCAACTAGACCCTGGACAGACAGTCTAGCATTACCAGACTCCCTTGGCTGTGTCTCACGAAATCGGGCCAAGGTGAAATTCGAAAAGATTGCAGCCAGTTAAAGATTGCAGCCGGTTAAAGATTGCAGCCAGTCAAAGATTGCAGCCGGTCAAAGATTGCAGCCGATCAAAGATGGCAGCCGGTTAGAGATTGCAGCCAGTCAAAGAATACAGCCAGTCAAAGATTGCAGCCGGTCAAAGATTGCAGCCGGTTAAAGATTGCAGCCAGTTAAAGATTGCAGCCAGTCAAAGATTGCAGCCGATCAAAGATTGCAGCCGGTCAAAGATTGCTGCCGGTTACAGATTGCAGCCAGTCAAAGATTGCAGCCAGTTAAAGATTGCAGGCGGTTAAAGATTGCAGCCAGTTAAAGATTGCAGCCAGTTAAAGATTGCAGCCAGTTAAAGATTGCAGCCAGTTAAAGATTGCAGCCAGTTAAAGACTTTCAACTTGGCCCAATTTCGAGAGACACAGTCTCTTGCGAAAACATGCGTGACATTTCTCAAAGGCAGTGTCAGAGTGTACTATATTATCCCAAGTAGGTGTGGGTGGATGATTGGAAGTGGGTGGTAGGGTGAGTATGACACGCCCAGGTGCCTGACGACGCCTTGATCTTCATGGAGTGCTCTCAGTCTGCCGGTCCACCATAACACCTCACCTTAAGGGGCGCGCATGCCCCTTAGCCCTGTCTGTCCCCACAGATGACAATAACATGAATTAATTATTATCTGTGTCACTGCAACCCACACCAGATAAAATTTTGCTGTCACGATGCATGAATGCAGCCCTGGTGAGTGACTCACCCATGCTGCATTCATGCATCATGAGAGCTAAGGGCATGGTGCATCAACTAAGCATGTGGCCTAATGTTAGGGGCAGCTCCTTCTATCGGCCTAAGGCATAAATGCAGTCCTGGTAATACCCCGTGGTCTTAAAAATCTTATCCCTCCTAGTTGTTTTACTGCTTTATCTGGTCTCTATCTCTCTAGATGGCTCCACAATCCTTCACAATAAACTAGTATGGTAAACATCTGAGGTAAGACGTTGCGTTGATACTCACTTCACTGTATGGTAAACATAAATTGCTTCGGTCATAGTTGTGTTATTAGAATAAGAAAGAAAGAAAAGGGGGATCGGGGCAGAGCCCCCCTTTTATAGCAACTACTATCCTGTCTATTTGTAGACATTGTGTCACCATAGATATAGAGCCTATATAGAGAGGGATGGAGCAGTAAGACTACAGGGGATATGTTTTTTAAGACTCTGTATTATATGCTTTTCGTCAAGGCACTAATTTCAGTTAGTCCTAATGTGGATACTCTACAGTGTTAATGCATACAGCAGCTTTCTTGACCATTGTAATCTGTTATTTCACTGGGAGGTTTTCTCCCATATCTCAATTTTCTGCTGTGTCATTCTTGTGGATTCAATTTTGTCATGCTGTTCCCATCGTCTTTCCCCATCTCGTTGTTGACTTTGCTCTTACCCTCTTTTCACGTCAGTGATGTTAAATGCAGTTGTTCTGTTCTCTAACACGAACGCTAGTGTATTGACCCTTTGAGGACCGCATGTCGCTAAAATGCGATATTTGTCGGCATAATGCATCATTGCAGCCCTGAAGAGTAACTCCCCAGAGCTGCATTTGTGAACCATGCCGACACTTCAAAAGTGTATCACTTCAAAGGTGTATCAATCCCGTAGGATCCGCACGATGCATGAATGCAGCAATACAACTAAGAGCATGATGCATTAATGCATTACGCCATCCTTAATGGGTTAACACATCTCAAGTCTTAAGTACCAGGAAAAAAGAGGTGTGTTTCAAATTACACAGTCTAGCATAGCCTCTTTACGCCGACATGTCTCAAGGCTTCAAATTAATTTCTCATCATGGTGCAATATTGGCATCTTCTTCTATTCCTCTTTTCATCAAAAATCAAGAAATGCAGAATAAGCTAATATAGATATTTGCCCAAAGCTTACATCTCCCATTAGACCTAAAGACAGCAGCATCATAGAAAGAGGATATTAGATTTTAAAGGCGGCCAGTCTCACTTCCCTAAGACATAGACCTAAATAGCCACAGATATGTGGCGGTATGCTAAGCCAATGTTCAAATTTGGGTTTGGCCCCGGCCACTAATAGAAATTTGCTTCCCGCGCCCCGGGAGTGGTTAGGTGCCTGGCCTGTGTATGCTGAGCATTAAGCCTTAAAGGGCCGCATAGCGCTTTAATGCATCATGCCCTTGGTTGTCATGATGCATGAATGCAGCCTTGGTGAGTCTACCTACCAGGACTGCATTCATGGATCATGCCGGCCCTTCAGGAGTGTATCGACCCCATAGCGTCAACATGATGCTTGAATGCAGCCCTGGTGAGTAGCACGCCAAGGCTGCATTCATGTCGACCAAGGGCATGGTGTATTTAAGCATTATGCCATCCTTAAAGGGTTTAACATTGATTACCCATAGTTCCCGGTGGTATCGGAGGTAGCGGGTCTCCATGGTGAGCTCAGCGTCCACTAACACCGTTATAATGTGGACTCTTCTCATCACACACTACTTACACACACACTATAACTGGTGGGTAGAAGATAGCCACGGTTAAAGTGTAATACACCCTCAGCTATAGCAGAGGTTAGAGTTTCCTACGTCACAGGGCCTGGACTGGGGGGCAAACACAGGTTGGGTAGTTTTACCATGATAGTACCTTTCTAATTGGGCCCTAATAATCAATATTCAATTTTCGCTATAATAATGCATAGTGCTGGGTGTGCTGCTGTGTGTGCAACTGTGTGCGCTGCTGTGTGTGCTGCTGTGTACTGCTGTTAGTGGTGCTGTGTGGTGCTATGTCTGCCGCTGTGTGTGCTGCTGTGTGTGCTGCTGTGTGAGCTGCTGTGTGTGCTGCTGTGTAAGCAGCTGTGTGTGTTGCTGTGTGTGCTGCTGTGTGTGCTGCGGTGTGTGCTGCTGTGTGTGCTGCTATGTCTGCTGCTGTGTGTGGTGCTGTGTGTGGTGCTGTGTGTGGTGCTGTGTGTGGTGCTGTGTGTGCTGCTGTATGTGCTGCTGTGTGTGGTGCTGTGTGTGCTGCTATGTCTGCTGCTGTGTGTGGTGCTGTGTGTGGTGCTGTGTGTGGTGCTGTGTGTGGTGCTGTGTGTGGTGCTGTGTGTGGTGCTGTGTGTGGTGCTGTGTGTGGTGCTGTGTGTGCTGCTGTATGTGCTGCTGTGTGTGGTGCTGTGTGTGCTGCTATGTCTGCTGCTGTGTGTGGTGCTGTGTGTGGTGCTGTGTGTGGTGCTGTGTGTGCTGCTGTATGTGCTGCTGTATGTGTGCTGCTGTGTGTGGTGCTGTGTGTGCTGCTGTGTGTGGTGCTGTGTGTGCTGCTGTGTGTGGTGCTGTGTGTGCTACTGTGTGTGCTGCTGTGTGTGCTGCTGTATGTGCTGCTGTGTGTGCTGCTGTATCAGCTGCTGTATGAGCTGCTGTGTGTGGTGCTGTGTGTGCCACTGTGTGTGCTGCTGAGTGTGCTGCTGTGTGTGCTGCTGTGTAAGATGCTGTGTGTGCTGTTTTATGTACTGCTGTTTGTGCTGCTGTGTGTGCTGCTGTGTGTGCTGCTGTGTGTGCTGCTGTGTGTGGTGTGTGTGTGGTGCTGTGTGTGGGCTGCTGTGTGTGGTGCTGTGTGTGGTGCTGTGTGTGGTGCTGTGTGTGGTGCTGTGTGTGGTGCTGTGCTGTGGGCGGTGTGTGTTGTGCTGTGTGTGGTGCTGTGTGTGGTGCTGTGTGTGGTGCTGTGTGTGGTGCTGTGTGTGGTGCTGTGTGCTGCTGTTAGTGGTGCTGTGTGGTGCTGTGTGTGCTGCTGTGTGTGCTGCTGTGTAAGCTGCTGTGTGTGCTGCTGTGTGTGCTGCTGTGTGTGCTTCTGTGTGTGCTGCTGTGTGTGCTGCTGTGTAAGCTGCTGTGTGAGCTGCTGTGGGAGCTGCTGTGGGAGCTGCTGTGTGAGCTGCTGTGTGTCCTACTGTGTGAGCTGCTGTATGAGCTGCTGTGTGTGCTGCTGTTTGTGCTGCTGTGTGAGCTTGTGTGTGCTGCTGTGTGTGCTGCTAAGTGTGCTGCTATGTATACTGCTGTGTGTGTGCTGCTGTGTGTGTGCTGCTGTGTGCGCTGCTGTGTGTGCTGCTATATATGCTGCTATGTGTGCTGCTGTGTGTGCTGCTGTGTAAGCTGCTGTGTGTGCTGCTGTGTGTGCTGTGTGCTGCTGTGTGAGCTGCTGTGTGTGCTGCTGTGTGCTGCTGTGTGTGCTGCTGTGTGTGCTGCTGTGTGTGCTGCTGTGTGTGCTGCTGTGTGTGCTGCTGTGTGTGCTGCTGTGTGTGCTGCTGTGTGTGCTGCTGTGTGTGCTGCTGTGGGAGCTGCTGTGTGTGCTGCTGTGTGAGCTGCTGTGTGTGCTGCTGTGTGTGCTGCTGTGTGCGCTGCTGTGTGAGCTGCTGTGTGTGCTGTTGTGTGAGCTGCTGTGTGTGCTGATCTGTGTACAGTGATCCCAAACACAACTACAACGGTGGACAAGTAACCAAGTACCATGTAAACTCATTATTTCTAAAATCCTCCAAATTTCAAAAATAACCAAATCCATATTTTCTCAAATCCATGGATTAAAAATTTTGTCACAACATGACACAAAACGCAGCTTATCAGTTTCGCCCCAATGGCCGCCAGCAGCTGGAACCGAGATAACGCTTCCCGCGTTAATCTTTATAATGTGGTTACTGTAAAGGTTCGTTTAACTGCCCGGGCGCTTATAGATTTCAATGCCACTCTACCCCAGCGATTATTATGAGACAGGTGCCTATTCAAGATACCAGTTCAAGGGCTTAAAATATATTTCAAAACTATCTATTCCCAGCATTTGCGGTTATTCAAATACCCAACACGTAAAAAGTGATTACAGTACCTTCTCCACCTGGACACAAAATTCCGGAACAGAGATGAAATTGAAGAAGTTTTCATTGAGAAGGAGATAAGAAGTGTTATTAACCATTTAAGGGCCGCATGATAATTTAATGCACTATTTCCATTGTCATTATAATGCATGAATGCAGCCCTGGCTACTCTACATCTCTGCTTGCCAGTGCTGCTTTCTGGCACCAATTGCAAGGTTGGCATGCTGAATAAAAATTTAGTCTTGCCAATACACTTTAACTTACCAATGCAGAATTCAAGCATCATGACGACCACCCAGTGGGCACAAAACTCAGTTGAATGTTAAATCAATGTTGCATCAACATTGAATCAACATTGTCAACCAGTTTTCAATGATGATTCAATGTTCTGTGCCCACTGGGCATGAGCATCTTGCATTAAAGCATTATGCGACCCTTAACAGGTTAAATACACTTCTTTATCCTCCTCTTAATATCCATTACCTTCTTTCTATCTTTGTCCCTGATGCCCAAGTGGAGGAGAATCCACATTATGATGCCGGTAATGGAGTGCATGAGTGGGAGCTATCACATGGGAGCGTAGACAAAACAATTTGCATAACCTTAATTCCCATAATCTTAATAACATTTTAATCTTAAAACTAGAATTATAACATCATACATTTGTGTATTTAAGATTAGGCTGCGTAATCTTAAAATGTCCCTTGATGGGTGGTTAGGCCACAGAATATAGTCCCAATTTACGGATCTACTACCTTATATGGATATACGGCTATGGGCAGTATCATTATAGGGTTGTTGTTTATTGTAGTTGTAATGGATCTTGAAGGACACAATATTGGTTCTAACCTGTTCATAGTTAAACCCAGTGGCCTTGATCTTTGACTTCATGAACTTGAACCTTGTAAGTACTGGTGGCAGCAACTGGTGGAAATTGTGAGTACTGCCACTCAATATGATGTAATAGTCTTAATTCTGTATAGGTCGGATTCCCTGCGCCTAGGTGGTAAACCCGCAAGGAGGTATCACTCGGGTAATCCCGCTCTCCTATGGACCATACTGATCCAGTAATTTGAGACCCGCTCTATTGGATAGGACAAGGGAATGTAGCTCAGTGGAAGAGCAATCGCTTGGCAAGCAGAAGGCCCTGGGTTCGAGTCCTGGTGTCTCTGAAAAGGTCATTTTCGGAGAAACTATGTCCCTCACAGTTCTCAGATTATGATTTTATCAAATTATGTAAATAAAGATTATGCAAAATTACTTGTCCACGCTTCCATGTAAGTTGTTCACCAAAAGCTAATTGAACAGTTGAGGGCGTTCAGCACCATTGGTATTGCTGCATTACAGCATTGCTACATGCGTTTGAGCCCAACATCACTGATAATCATGAGTATCTTAACTTCAGTTCTTTTTCAGCATCTGTTTTCAGGAAGAACTGTGGTGCATGCGCACAGACGCATTATTTCCTCTAATTTAATGCTCTTTTCTTATTAAGTAGCATGAATGTAGTCCCGGCGAGTAATCAACTATAATTTTCCAATAGTGTTCCAATCACTGCATGAATGTTGGCATTTAATCAAAGATTGTACTAATTAAAGTCTAAAGATGCCACTGTGGGGCCATTTTTACATGACATTTACAGGAATTAAAGTCACTTAAAGAGTGACTTTAAACAACCAAAATTTGCTTGAATGCAAACATCCATGCAGTGAACCCTCCCCTTGTTCCTGACAGAATGCTACAGCTGTCAGCCTCTTCTCACAGTCTTTTAACCCCTTCCTTGTCCTTGTTTAATCACTATGCAGTACTTTAGGTGAGGCTCCACGAGACGATTTTGTCCTCAAATCGGGGCTATTCTCACAAATCTAGCTCAAACCCCCAAAAAACATATGTGTGTATACTGTAAGTAGGGAGGTACTTTAGACCCTGCCATAGGTTCATGTCTATAACTATAAGGAAAACTGTGAAAATCGACGATGGACAAATATTTACTTTCTGTATCTTCTTATTGGTCAATAAATGATTTAAACCCTTCAAAAAAAAAAAAACATATTGATGTTTATAAAAACTCCATGCTCATGTGGAAATTAGACTTGCCAAGACTATATAAACAGGATCTATGTCTCGATTTGGGCCCCGATTTCGCATCTGGGGTCAATTTTGGCTCCCGATCATATATCAAACTGGTTTGATTTTCACTTATCTGATGCTCCCCCATTCACAGGGCTCCAATCGGCCGATTTGTGCACAATAACAGATAGGAAATATGTTTTTGTTTTGCTTGATCAAACTGTAAAGACCTATGTAATCGGTTCGTGAAAATGACCCAAAAAATCGGGTAGTGGTATCCCAGCATCAAAGGATTAACTGTATTGTTGTTGATAACCCTTGGTGCTAACTCTGTCCTGTTGTCCCCCTAACAGAAGGCCGCAGTTTCCAGCCACCCCACGCAGTGTTTGGGGTCCGGAGTTTAGGAGACGAGGGCTTTGAGAGAGAAGTACGGAAGGTGCCACCCTTTGCGCTTTTCGGGGGTCGTCAACATCCACGGGCTTTAGACAATGAGATGTGGCGGGACGAACGGAAGGTGTGTATATTTTTGTTATTTTTATAAAAGTCTAGTGATATAAGATTTTACATATTTCCAGAAACAAAGGCCTTGATATAGATAAACGTATTGGCCTCCAAGTCCATAATTTCTACCTACATGAAGGATCTGTCAATGCAACGGAAGTGGTGTCTTCTGGATATAGATCCTTAGAGAACCTCCTTTTCATCATTTGAATGTGTAGTCTAGTTTATTTACAGACTGTGAGAACATCTGTTCATCTTTTTCTATTCTACATTGTCTTAACCTATTCTTGTATCATAAGATAAAAGCAATTTCCTCTCAGTCTGGGTTTGTTAGAAAACTCTACATATGGTATACTAATAACATCTAGTGTCAACGATCAGAACTACTAAACCTGTTTGCCCTGTCCAAACCCAACTATAGCCCAAATCCCAGCCACACTTCAGCCCAGCCATCTGCCCAGCATGAAACCCAGCTAAGTCTTGCCCAACTTCAAACAGTTAACCCAAGCTAAAACCGCATTTCCCACGTGCTGGCTTGCTACTAGGGGTGTGTATTGTGTAAGTGTAGGTGTAAGTTCAAACAAAGAAGTGTATAAATGAATTACTGAATAAATTATGCTAATGTAATTCCCATTTTCCCCACCAGGTGCCCCCATTTGCAGTGTTCAACGGGAAGCGTAATGGGTATGAGTTTGAGAGGGATGCACGGGTGGCGCCACCTTTTGCCTTATTTGCAGACAAGGGCCGAGCTGAACATGGCAAACGCGCACAGTAAGTATACGGCTTAGACATATTGGGGCATGGGGGCCGCCATATTGGATTTGGCCCTTTGCAGAAGCCTTTGCAAGATAGCATAGGACACATGGAGTGACATACCGTGCTTAAAGATACCTGTCAAAAGCTGCTGTTGTTGAATTGACAGTTGACACACTGAAAATATTGAATCTCAAATGTTAGTCAAAAGTTAGTTGGGTTTACTAACTTTTTACTAACTTTTGTACAAACATTAGCGAAAATTACGTGCCCAAAGTTCCTATCCTATCTTAGCGTTTTGCTGCTAACCCTTAGCTAAAAGTTAGCATTGCCCAGGTCACCTGAACTTATGAGGCTACCATAAAATCTGGTGTACACCCACATCTCACATATAACTCACACCCCGACTTTGAGAGAATCCTATAACCTCTACCTAGGGCTTGAAAATAGTGATTTTAGTACTGTATTATACCTTCAAAAACCCTTGTATTACCCGCCCATAGACCTGAGAATATTGTATAACCTGCACTAGAGGTTTGGTTCTAGTATAACCCACAAATTACATGCAGGAATTTACGGTAGTCATTCATTAGTGATTAGTACATCTATTACCAGTCAGTGGTATGGCCCTGGTTAATATGCAACAACCACATCATGAGTTACCTGTGCAATGGTAACTCCATCCATTGAAGCCAGTTTGTCTACATAACAATTATTGCCCTGTAGAATTGGCCATATAGAGACTTGAGTCTGTCTTTGATATATGCATTTTTCAAAAACACGAAAAAGGTGTCCCATTCAGAAAAACTCATTGGAATAGGTTGATCAATCTAAAAAAAGATCTGGCTAAGTAGATACATGGATACGTTATGTTACACCCCATATCGTATTCAAAATTAGAAAAGGCTACCTCTAAGCATGATAACAAGTGTAATTACAATCTTATCATATAGATAAATATCTCATGATTTGCTTGTGCTGTCACCTGGTGGGGAGTTCCTGTGGGTAGCTGGTTAGTAAAAAGTTAGCCATAGTTTAGCAAAATCTTAGTTTGATTTAATAATGCTGATAAGTTAGTGGTTTTGACTAAGATATATTAGCATTGACTAACCCCCAGAATTTTCAGTGCAGTAAGCAATTGACGTTGGAGTTTTCACTTCCAGTTCTACTTTCAACTTTGATAATTTTATTTAAGTTTCATATAGTGTTGCAAGATAGCAGTCACAAGTTGGTCTACTTGAATTGATAGTTGACAGGTGACAGTAGATGGATGAAGTTGAGTTTTCACTTTCAAGTCAAGTTTAAAGGGTTAATATGAGAAGTGTCCTAATTTAAGGCCACCCAGAGGCCGCTGTGCTGTAGAACAGAATAGGTGAGTGGGTCGTTATTCTACAGTTAATACTTAAACCCTTTGTGGGCCACATTTATTTAACACATTATGCCTTTATAGTAATGCTGTATGGATGCAGCCCTGGCAAGTAATTCGCCTGCACACCACACTGAAAAAGTAAACTCGTCTCCAGACTCGTCGAAGTGACTGTCATAAAATAAACGAGTCAAAAGTTGTCTAACATATCAGGTTACCATCCCACAAATAGAATCTGGAGTTGGCAAATGTTGGGTTTTGGGCTGGCACATACCAAGTGGGTCTTTTATCTCCAGCTAGAAGACACGCTTCCTTGTCACTTAGACAAGTTTTTGACTCGTTTATTTTATGACCGTCACTTTGAAGAGTCTGGAGACAAGTTTATTTTTTGAGTGCATGCCGACTCAATGGAGTCTCTGTCACGGGGGATGTTCCTGGATGCAGGATTATAGTCTGTGCAGTATCCCGGATTCATTTATGTATTAATTGGGGGGCCAGCCTAAAAATGTGAAGGGGGGTTGGTGTGGTGACCAATAATCTGTTTGAGTGTTGTACTAGGGTATATTTAGTGTGCTGATTCCGAATCCGCCATGTGTAAAGTGATATCTTTGTCGCAACAAGGTCAAATGCAAGGTCAAAGGTCCCATTTGGTATAAGAATGCATGGGACTAGTTTAATCAGGGTAATAGCAGTAAAAGCAAATAGTTCATTCTATTTTATTTGCAATCATTTGTACTGGTACTACATCAACAGCATCACTAATACAAATGCAAGTCGCATACTTAAGATGAATAAGCTTCACCTTTAATATTTTTGTATTTGTTTCAAGATGTGTGTACTCATTTCAGTCTCATGTTTACATCATACCGTGACCTTTGACCTTGAATTTGACCTTGTTGCGACACAAATATCACTTTACACATGGCAGATTCGGAATCAGCACACTAAATATACCCTAGTACAACACTCAGACAGATCATTGGGCTCCACACCAACCTAAAGTTAAATGTCAACATTTGGTCTTTCTGGCCCCCCAAGTATATGATCTAGGCATATGAATAACAAAATTAGTTAACATTCACACTAAAGTGCACTTTATCTGTGAATCAAAAGTTGTGTTACTAAAACATACTATAATGTATACAGTGAGTGGCATACTGTTCCCATACCTTGTTTGATAGGGGGTGGTCATTTTTCAACAACAGGGGTGGGAGGGGTGGTCGGTAGATTTTCAAGCAAGCGGGTCGAACTATTCTTTGGTCCCTCCATGTGAGGGATTGGGGATTTATATTTATCACACCTTTTCGCTTAAAGGGCGTGCATTCTCCCCCCCCCCCCCGGCCTTCAAGGGGAATCCACCTTTTTTGCCCCCCCCCCCCCCAATTCACCAACCCGTTGTTTAAAAAAATGACCGCTCCCGTAGTGTGGTTGTTACATCATGTGGAAGACACAGTGGTTGTGGACAATACCGACAATTTGATGGAACCTCACCATGTACACAACACAGCTTGTTCTAGACAACCACTAAATGAATAATTGACATCAATAACTCATAAGGGAGTGCTCAGTTATCACCAACATAGGGTGATGGGTTGGGAGGGGGACGGAAAAATGTCTACTCCTGCTAAGGGAGATGTAAACGATTTTGGAGGATACGTGATGGAAAAATGGTAAGAAATACAGATAGTCCTAATCTCCCATGATATCAATGCATTATTGCAATAGTGATTTCTTTTGCTCAATAAGATAGTAAAAAATAGTTCTAAATATTTCCACCAGGTATTCCTGTGCTAACCTCTTAACATGGCAACCTAAGTAAGAGGTCTGAGTGTATACCTTACAGCCTGGGCACTATAGTATAGTGGTCATGTCTTTGGACTTGCAAGCAGAAGGTCTTGGGTTCAAATCACCTTAAGGCCAAACACATTTTTAGGCAATGATATCTTATGAGTAGAACAATAGATAAATAACCAGTAGTTCTTATGAGTTCCTTCACACAGGTGTTCCTCTGTGGCCTACCTGTTAGGGCAGAGTTCATCAAATTGGAGGATTAACCAGCCTAGGTTCGGATCCACTAAAGGCAGGTTCCAGCAACAAGTCCTAATGAGAGTTAATTACATGGTTTGACCATGGTTTGTATTCATCATGATTATATCCTGCATTAGCCCTGTATACTACTGCAACCAGAGAATCTTAAATGGCGGATTCACTAGATCACTAGTAGTATAGTATGTATCGGAACGGGACTATGGTTTATTACTCAATCGACATGCAGCCAATCAGAGGCCTCCATTTGGTCACGTGACCGGAAGTGACCTACTTAGGGGATTAGTGGTGACGTCACATGACCTAGTTAGCCAATCAGAGGCCGCCATTTGGTCACGTGACCGGAAGTGACGTCATATGACCTACTTATGGACCGGAAGTGACGTCATATGACCTACTTAGGGGACCGGAAGTGACGTCATATGACCTAATTTAGGATCACGTGACCGGAAGTGACCTGATGAGTCACGTGACCGGAAGTGACGTCACATGACCTAATGGCCAACCGGAAGTGAGTGACCTCATTGAGGATCACGTGACCGGAAGTGACCTGATTGATCACGTGACCGGAAGAAGAAGAAGAAGAAGAAGAAGAAGAAGAAGAAGAAGAAGTGACGTCACGCGACTTAATGAAGAGATGAGCGTCTTTAAGGGGTCACGCGCTTTAAAATGTGATATATATATTTTTTTTTTTTTTTGGAGGAGGAGGAGGAGGAGGAGGAGGATAAGGAGAGGAGGAGGAGGAGGAGGAGAAGGAGGAGGAGGCGAGTCTCTTATTTTTTTCGGTAAACCAATAAAAAACACCACGATATAAGTTAGTTTTTTTCATTTTTATTGTTTTACGAGCGACTGGAAGTGACTTATTGAACTAGGTAGAAGCGTTCTTTAGAGTGTATAAGGGGGGAGGGGAGGGGAGGGGAGGGGAGGGGAGGGGGGGAGGGGGGCCCCTTTAAGATGCATGGGGAGGGGGGCGCTTTTAGGATGCATGGGGCGGGTGGGGGGGAGGGGGGGGAGGGGGAGGGGGGCACTCTAGGGGGGTGGGGGGGCACTCTAAGGGGCGTTTGTCTCTTTTAAGAAAAAAAGAAAAGAAAAGATTTTAATCGAGAGACACGCTTCTTCCTCTCCAGAGGAAGAAGCGTGTCTCTTCATTTTTTGTTTGTTTAGGAAGTGAGGGTCTTTAGGATCACGTGACTGGAAGCGACGTCGTCACATGAGTGACGCTTTAAGAGACTGCGCGACTTACTAGTAAAAGAAGACGTATGAAAATAAAAACACAACAATAATTTATTTTATTTTTTTATTTATTTTTTTTCAATCTTGATAAACACTCTATTTTTGAAAAGATGCACTCAATCAAGCAATAACACGCTTATTTTTTTTTTTCATTTCTCTAAAGGACTCGTTGTCACACCGTCAGAATGCACGCGACGCTTATAATACAAGTAGCGCACGCCGTCTTTCTCTATGGTGTAGGTGACCATTTTGTTTCGCACCACTTTGAAATTTCTATTTACAGCAATGAGAGTTTTTCGTTGGCGAAGAACATCCAAGAAGTCGTCTGGTTCCTTAGGGTTTTGTTTCTTCTGTACGCCTTTTGCACTCCATTTTTCGGATTTTCTTTCACCGGTGCCGCTGACTCGATCGTAGCAAATGTAAGTCTTAGGGTTGAGACTTAGGATCCCGTCACCTTCCCACTCCGCTTTCATAAGCCCCGAAGTTCTCAGATCGTGAAGGTACCGTCTCTCACAACATCCGCCGGGCGGCGGACACCATTCTCGCACTCTTTCCGTTTTTGTCTTCACGAAAAGCTCTAAGTGATCGTCGCACACCGCTGTCGGAATCCACTTTCGTTTCTCTCTGAAGTACGTCTCTCTCAGGCGAGGTTTGACTAGGTCATCCAATGTGTCACCGCTGAGAGCCATGTAAAGACTGTCGGTGTCCATTTGACAAAGGGCATAATCGCGCCGATCGACGAATCTATCCAAGAAGTCGTATGTGAACTCTAACATTTTCAACTTCGCGTACTGGTATACCATGAACCCTATTTGAATAGGGAGGTTGTTCTTGACTGTTTTCGGTTGTAGTTCGACTTCAAACAGATCAGAACTCAACTCGGACGCCTTTTTGAAGCGCCACGAATTGGCCAATAGTTCGAACTTCCGACTGTCAGTGTATCTCACCGCCGTGTGTTTTTCTTTGTTGCAGATTGTTTTACCGTACGTAGCGTTTTCCATTAACTTGTAACAGTCTGACAGAATTTTCTCGTTCTCGTTCACGTCGCCACGTCTTCGCGCCGCCGTTACTTCGTCTGCGAAACCGGCAAAGGAGCGTTTAGGTAGGTATTCTACGACCAGCTGCACTTTGGTGACTATCAAACCGTGCTCTAAATACCACTTGAGAAGCGGCGTTCCCAAGAGAATATTTTTTCCGTGGTAACTCCCTATCAGACATCTCTGAGGCGTGTTCAACAGCTTTTCTTCCTGCGCAAAGTCTGACATGTGAGGTCCTATGTCCGATTTTGAAACGGTCGCGTTCTTGAAAACGGGGGTCATTTCTTCAAAGTAGTCTCGTAGGTGAGGCGGCGTAGTGATGTCCACTTGAACTAAACCGAACATTTTCCCGTCTTTCACAGCGGAAAGGATGTCGCTCTCGCTCATCGCGTTTCGAGACACTTTCAAAGCGTCAACCTTCCAGCGTTGTTGGGAGGCCTTAACCCGCTCATCTCGACGCTTCATCTCTCTCCATTCGCACTCCCACACGACGACCAGCTTGTGACCTAGCGCTTTCAAGTACGCGCTTACTCTAGTCGTTCTGTCGCGTCTCTCCTCCCTCAGTGAAGCGCACTGATATCGGTGCGACGGTATGCACTCGTGAGCGTGGAACCAACACCTGTGAAACTGGAAAACCGTATTAGAGGCCGCGTGAAACCCGTCCAGCGCAAGTACAGAGAGTTAGCGTCTAGTCCTAGGATGTGTTGGCACGGTCTCGCTTCTTCGCCGTACTTGTGCTCCCTTATCCGCGTGGTGCCCTTCTCGTGAAATCTATGGAAGATGATGGAAGGACCGCCAACTAGATTTTCTTTGATCAGAGCGTGGAGGACGGCGTCGAACTGGGGGAACGTTGTGAACGCGTCTTCTAGGTTTTGGAAGAGGAACCGTAAAGTCAAACCGGCGAGAGAAACTCCGTCTTACAACATGTCAATGCCGCGATCTTGGAAAAATTTAGCGTGATTTTTCAGAGCTTCTATGAAAGGTTTGACGTCTTTGTTGTTGTAGTGGATCAAGTAATCTTCCATAGTTTGCATCTTCTCGTCGGACCCAACTTTCTGACATGCGGCGTAGTCGGATTCGGACATTTTGACGCCCGTCAGTTCGCTGTCAAAAGCCGATCTCGGTGGCAGTGTTCTGTTTGCCAGTTTCCTGGTAGACGTCATCCATTCGTAAGGAAAGTGACCTTTCTCTTCGTTCCTGGTGAAAGCTCGCAAATAGGTCGCGTAGTTGTAACCGGGTGCCAAATAGTTGACTACGTCCAAGAAAACCGTGTGCTGTGTGTAAACCGCCAAGTATTGATTGCTTCTCTTTATGACGCTGAATTCTTGGTTTCTTCGGTCTACGGAGGCAAAGAACGAGTGAAGGCGTATTTTGATCAGGTTCAAGTCGTAACGCCCCGAGTTGAAGCCCACCAATGGAGCTTGACGGATGTATCTCAGAAGACGCTTCTTCAGTTGAACTAACGGGTGTCTGGTCTGAGCCGCAGCGAAGCCGCCTGGAGAAGGGGTGAATGTCGCCTCCTCCAGCAGGAGAGCTTCACCTGTTGCCGCATCTAACTTCGCTAACGTCGGTCGGTAAAGTTCTAGCACAGCTTCCCCGATGACTTTGGCGTTCTCGTTTATGTGATTTAAAACTCGGTCCAACAAGGGGTCGGAATCTGCGTCGGATTCTCTGACGAAGCAGACGGGCCCCTCCCACCCCGGAAAGTCGGATGCAACGCTAGCCGACAAAGGGACGTGATCCCACAGCAGGGACACGTGTTCCGTTGACGGTTCTTTGCACGGTCTGAAGAAAGCCTTGAAATCGAAGGCAATCTTGTAAGGGTAGATTCCGGAATGTCCGTCGGGGGGGAAAATGGAGAAGTCTGCTAGCGCTTCGAAAATCGTTCTCGAATTTTGGTAGATGCCACCTACGTAGCGCAACTTGACTTGTCGGCAAGAGGAAAGCTGGTTCCTGTGTCTCTTCAGCAAGAACTCGGTGGTGAACGCCGCCTTACACTTGCAACATTCGTATATGCCCGCGTACGCGTTGAAGTCCGTGACGAGAGAGACGTGCAAACCACCTTTCGCCGTCAGGTGTAGGTTGACTTTACCTCGGGCGGCCAGAGTTCTGGAAGGCGGTCTGATCAGAGTAACGCGTCTTCTCAACTTCCGCCCGGCACCTGACGCGACGCGGTGTAAACCGCTATTTGTACGTCAAACAAGTTCTCTAACGCGGGTAAGTCGCGGATGTTCAAACCCGGAAAGGATTCAGGTGTGGCAGCGGGACAGAACTGACGTAACAAATCTGAAGCGCGCTTGCTGGTGTTGTATAAGTGAAAGGAAATGCAACGGAAGATGCAGAGGTTGTCCTTGTTGGGAAAATCTAACACGCCGCTTCTCTTTCCAACTCGACCGGCCTGAGTGATCCTACCGCCTATGGGAAATTCCCCCGGTCCCATGTAAACGCAAATGTTCAAATTGGTAGGAAAAAGAACGTGCCACTTGGTGTCAGCGTCGCAAAGTTTCCGTACTTCCTCGCAAGCGACGGTGTTTTCCATCTTTGAGAGGAGCTCTTCCAAAGTTTCTGAATTAGTTATAGTAGGGAGCGGTTGTATGAGAGTTGCGTTGTTCTGGGAGGCGTGAAAGTAGCGCAGTTTGCTCTTGTCTTCTCTGTGTTGTAAAGGTAAGCCTACCGAGAAACCCACTTTGTATCTGAATCTTTGTGTCAAGTGAATGCGACGCATAGTATCTACAGCGTCACTCAACTCGCCGGTTGGTAGCCTGAAGTTTGTTACACTCACGCGAGTCCCGTGCATCCTGACGCCCGTTTGTATCGCAGGCCAATTCGCAGTGAACGTTTCCTCCCCGTTCGGTACAGCACATATGCGCGGAGGGATGGTCACCCCGTCCAGAGATTCGCGTCGACAGGCGATCTTTCGGCAATCGCCTTCGCCGCATAGAGGGCAAAACTTAGGTATTACTCTACAATTTTCTACGTGTCTCTCGTGGTTGTCTTTTAAAAATTTTGAAACACTTTTCGCATACGTACTGCGTCATGTTTTTTCACTCAGTTACCAAATACTTAGCTGTCTAACTATCTATCTATCTATCAATCAATCTATCTGTCTATCTATCTATCTGTCTGCTGTCTGTGTATCCGTCTGTCTGTCTCATACAGCGTACGTCAAAGGCTGTGTGTGTGCGCGCGTGAGCGTTGAGCGTCTCTCATTCCAAATCTATACCGAGAAATTTGAGAATAATCTCTGTTTTGTCATCCAACTCTTTGAGCGCTCTGGCGGACAGCGTCACCCCCTGCTGTGTGGGTTTTTTGTCAGGACCTTCGTACTTGCGCACGTGGATGAGGTTCTTACCGCTGTAGTAGCTCACAGCTGCGTACACTTCGCCCTCCTCATCCAGCACTGCGAACCAGGGGGTGTGATTAGGTCTTCCTTGCGCGGACGCTGTGTCGCGTATGCGCAACACTGCGCGGATATCGGCGATGCGTGCTATTAGCTCGCGCAGCGCGTCGGCAGTGAAGTGCACTCGCTTGCTTCTGGTCAGAGACGCCTCTTTCACCTGGCCGTCTTTTGTGTAGCGCGGCCTCCTAGACAGTCTGGCCACGTCCTCCCAGATCTCCAGCGTCAAAGTCCCGTCTAAGCAGAACTCTAACCAGAGAGGACGGGAGGTTTTCTCTGCTTCTTCTCGTCCATCTCGTTCTTTTTCTTGTATTTTTCTCTTCTTAGTAGGCCTTGTTGTTCTGGAACTCACCTTAGAACGTTTCAGACCCGCAAGAAGAGTAACACCATCAGCGTGAGCTGAATCAGCAGCAGAACCGATAACAGGAGCAGCGTCAGCGCTGGTGGTATCCGAGACCTCGTTGTTGGAACAGCGCAGCCACACGCCGTCGGTGCTGAGTGTAGCGGTAGAAGATGAAGCGCCGCCGCCCTCGTAAGGTGGCGGTGAGGGCAGTCGCCACGGACCGGACGCGCTACCAGTGGAAGTGAGGTTGAAAGCTGTGGAAGAGGGGAGCCGAAGAAACGTACCGTCCGCCCCTTTCCCTTCGGGTTCTTCGTACGCCTCGTCGTCAGCGTCGTTCTCTGTCTCACCCTGTTGCTGCTGCTCCTCCTCCTCCTCCTCCTCCTCCTCCTCTTCTTCTTGGTTTAGGGGCTGAGTGTCCGAATAGCTGTAACTCTCAGCGCGAGCGGCGTCGAGGGCGTCGGTCGATGTAGTGGTGGAGAGGGGCTGTGCAACGTGCGGCAGGTCATCAAAATCATCAACAGTAGTGGGGAAGTAAAAACCCGGTTGCCAGTACTGCGCTGTGCCAGGAGCGTTGTCGTCAGTAGTAGTAGCGGTAGCAGCAGGTGCAGCAGAAGCAGCAGCAGCAGCAGCAGCAGCAGGCGCAACAGTAGCAGGCGCAGCAGCCTCAGCAGGCGCAGCAGTAGCAGGCGCAGCAGTAGCAGGTGCAGCAGCAGCAGCAGCAGCCGCAGCACGAGGATCACCAGCAGCAGCAGCAGCAGCAGCAGTAGCAGGCGGGGCGGCAGTAGCAGCGGCAGCGCGCTTAGCAGCAACGTGTACCGTCGCGAGTGTAACAACGTCGCTAGCACGACGACTACTACCAGTAGTACTACTACCACTACTACTACTACTACTACTACTACTACTACTACTACTACTACTGCTGCGAGCGCTCGCTACAGCGGGAGGGTGATAGGACCAAGCGGATGCGGCGGTAGTCTCATTTTCAGTAGCAAGAGGAGGCACTGACGCTAAACGAGCGCTGTTCCGCGTAGTCTTCTTGTTCTTGAACTTGCTTAGATCCTTGGACGGCGCTAGGTGTTGTCTTTTGCTCATGGTGGTGACTGTAGAGAGCAGCAAAAGACTGAGTGAGTGAATGGAGGTTTCCAGGCCCCTTATATACGCCTTCTCGCTTCTAGAGCTAAGCTACTTACTGCCCCTGTTCAGCTGCCGCCGGCTGGCCGGCGGCCATTCACAAAGAGAAACAAAAGACATAAGGCATGACGTTTTCAGCTGGATCCCTTTCCCCCCTTTTGAGAGATCGACTGTCATGAGCTAAGCTACTTACCACCCTGTTCAGCAATTCAACGCGCATTAGCTGTATAAAGGATTAAGCGGTTGCTGCCGCCGACTGACCGCGGCCATTCACAAAGAGAAACAAAAGACATAAGGTATGACGTTTTCAGCTGGATCCCTTTCCCCTCTTTTTTGAGGGATCCACTGTCATGAGCTAAGCTACTTACCACCCTGTTCAGCAATTCAACGCGCGTTAGCTGTATAAAGGATTAACGGTGATGAGCTTAGAGTGTGTATACAAAAAAACTACAGGAGGCGTGTGGCGTGAAGCAGGACCCCCTAAGACGAACGTGTCTGTCTCTGAGTAGAGGCGTGTGCATGTGGTGAGCGACTTAAGTGTAAGACAAAAAAAAATCACCGCCTCCTGCCGTGGTGAGTAGACCGGGCCGGCCGGCGGCGGCCGGCTAGTTCAATAGGGGTGACAGCTGACTAAGGCTGTGCATGAAAAAATCCGATTTTCACCTGACCTCTGACGTTTGTTACAATGAATGTCAGAGGGAGGGAGGCGTCCTCAGGTAGGGGGTAGGAGGTAAGGCTATGGATGAGGAAAAAACACCGTTTTCAGCTGGTCTCCACGGATAGCGATGACATACCCCTCGTCATCTAAGCTCTTAAGGAGCGGAGCGGCTGAAAAGGCGTCATGCGGACAGGTCGCTAGACAGCTGGAGTGCTGTTGGAAATAGGATTAAACTCCCTCTGTATAAAAGCTCTGATTTCTGTTGGAAAAAAACCATATCGCCTCTGACCACAGTAACGTCTACTACCACCACCACCGCCACCACCGCCGCCGCCGCCGCCGCCGCCGCCAAGACGAGACGAGATAGCTCAAGCTATTCCACTTTCAAGCTCGCCTTCACCGCCTTGTCCACCTGAAAAAAAGTTAATGCGGCTTGACGACGTGAGACGCGCGAGGCAGACCGATGGGGAGAACAGAGAGGTAGGACAGCGGCGCTTAGCATATAGCGACGCCTTGCTTCGTCAACTAGGTAAAGAGTTGAGCGGATCTTGGAGAGAGTTGGGCAGTAGCTTAAAAGTTACCGCCGCCCGTATGGATGCTCTAGTAGAGCGCAGTGTCAAGACACCGGAGGAGCTGTGTACGGCGATGTTCCGAGTCTGGTGGGGTGAAACCCCGCATCGTCATAGATGGGGAGAGCTCGGTCGCGTCTTCACCCGCATTAGACGAGTGGAACTGTTGGCTCAGTGGATGTCCCTTCTCCACAGACAGGGGTTGGATTTCGAAAACCCCGACTCGCGCCCGATGCATAAGCACTTGGGCGCCCTCGGCAGACGTCTAGGTAGCAGGTGGAAAGAGGTGGGGGACCATTTAAAATTGTCGCCTGAGAGGTTAGATAAGATCGCTGAAGAATGCGAATACGGAGGAAGTCCCGCTGAGTGGGCCTTCCGAGTGTTGAAAATGTGGCAAGCTGAAGCTGACGGTGCCGGCGGTACGCCTTTTGAACTCCTTCGAGTGTTGACTGAGGACATGGGAAAGTTTGACCTCGGCATCGCGATATTACTTGACTTTATCAAGCAAGAAACAACGAGAACGACGGACATGTGAATTGTTGTGTTTTATTTTCATACGTCTTCTTTATTAGTAAGTAAAAAAAATATTATAACAATTAAGATGCGTGTCCTCTTAAAGTGTCACTTCCTCCGGTCGCAGCTGATCGCCTCATCGAAGCATGTGATAAACAAAAAAAAATGAAGAGACACGCTTCTTCCTCTGGAGAGGAAGAAGCGTGTCTCTCGATTAAAATCTTTTCTTTTCTTTTTTTCTTAAAAGAGACAAACGCCCCTTAGAGTGCCCCCCCACCCCACTAGAGTGCCCCCTCCCCCCTCACCCCCTCACCCCCACCCGCCCCATGCATCCTAAAAGCGCCCCCCTCCCCATGCATCTTAAAGGGGCCCCCCTCCCCCCCTCCCCTCCCCTCCCCTCCCCTCCCCTCCCCTCCCCTCCCCTCCCCCCTTATACACTCTAAAGAACGCTTCTACCTAGTTCAATAAGTCACTTCCAGTCGCTCGTAAAACAATAAAAATGAAAAAAACTAACTTATATCGTGGTGTTTTTTATTGGTTTACCGAAAAAAATAAGAGACTCGCCTCCTCCTCCTTCTCCTCCTCCTCCTCCTCCTCTCCTTATCCTCCTCCTCCTCCTCCTCCAAAAAAAAAAAAATATATCACATTTTAAAGCGCGTGACCCCTTAAAGACGCTCATCTCTTCATTAAGTCGCGTGACGTCACTTCTTCTTCTTCTTCTTCTTCTTCTTCTTCTTCTTCTTCCGGTCACGTGATCAATCAGGTCACTTCCGGTCACGTGATCCTCAATGAGGTCACTCACTTCCGGTTGGCCATTAGGTCATGTGACGTCACATCCGGTCACGTGATCCTAAATTAGGTCATATGACGTCACTTCCGGTCCCCTAAGTAGGTCATATGACGTCACTTCCGGTCCATAAGTACCGTAAATTATCGCGTATAAGCCTAACTTGCGTATAAGCCGCACCCCTAACTTTGACAAATGAGATGAGCCGCAGAGGGGGTCTGAATATTGCGATTTTGATACTGTAATATTATACTTATAAAAACTCTCGTATAAGCCGCACCCTATATAGGCATGTTTGGTATCAAAAGAAAGCTGAGTCTGACTCGCGTACAAGCCGCGGCTTCTACGCGAGAATTTACGGTAGGTCATATGACGTCACTTCCGGTCACGTGACCAAATGGCGGCCTCTGATTGGCTAACTAGGTCACGTGACGTCACCACTAATCCCCTAAGTAGGTCACTTCCGGTCACGTGACCAAATGGAGGCCTCTGATTGGCTGCATGTCGATTGAGTAATAAACAGTAGTTAACCATAGTCCCGTTCCGATACATACTATACTACTATCACTCTATACACTACACAGAGAAAAGAAACCGCGTCCGGGCTGCCTCCAGAATGACTCCCCATTTTAGGGGAGCCCAGGTCATCATGTGACTCCCGTAGGTGAGTCAGGGAACTATGTCACTCCCCAAGTGACTCCTTTAGGTAGGCTAGGGACTCACCTAGGGGGGTCACGGGCAGCCTGGGCTCCCCTAAAGAGGGGGTTCATTCTGGAGGCAATCTGGACTCCCTTTTGACGCTGTTTCTTCTTTCTGTGTATGGGCTCCCATGGGTTAGGCCATGGACGCATCCATGTTCAGGGGTTACAAGTTCAATCAGGTAACAACAGTTGGCCGCTCCATAGACTCATCATCAACTGAACGCCTGACTAGTAACACCCTCTTCTGGGTATATGGGAATTCAAGTTTCTTCACTCTGCCGCCTGACTGAAAACGGAGGCGGGTCGCTAACGGCCTATATATACAGCGAAATTATACACCATCCCCTATTTCTGAATCATGACCACTCCCTAACATTGTTTTGTGTACATCCCACATATTTACACTTTTATCTCTCATGATGAGAAAAGTCCACCAAGTCAACAATAGCCATCAACAAAGGGTCGTTATTACAGTAGCCGCCAGTATTTGTTCACTCCGACACATTCAGTGTTGACAATAACCTGTTAACTCTTTGCGGATGGCATAATGCATTAACACATAATGCCCTTTTCAAGAATCATGCCTACCCACTTGGGTTGAAACTCCCCCGAAGCGCCGGCATGATTCAAGAATGCACCTCTGGGGAGTTACTCGCCGGGGCTGAATTGGTGCATCATAACAACAAATATCACCTTTTAGCGACATGCCGCCTGTAGTCGGCATGATGCATGTTTGTAGCCATAGCAAGTGGCCAGGGCTGCATTCATGCATCATGCAGAACTTGGCATGATGCACTAATGAAGCAGGTGTGAGCTTCTCGCTATTGGTGCATCATGGTGGCGAACGGCCATGAAACCTTTAGACGTGATGCAGAAAATAAAGGAGTACGCCCTAACCAATTCTCAACCTTATAGAGCTAGCATGAAGCTTGAATACGGCACTGATGAGTTACTCGCCTGGGCTACATTCATGCATCATGACGACCAAGGGTATGATGCATTAAGGTTTCATGCCATCCTTAAAGGGTTAAGGACTGCATAGCTCTTGAATGCATCATACTTTATGTCGGTATGATGATTGAATGCATCATGACGACCACGGGCATGATGCATTAAGACATTATGCAATGCTTAAAGGGATAGAAGTTGTCACTGCCTATGACTGCATTCATGCATCATGACGACCAAGGGTATGATGCATTAAGGCATTATGCAATCCTTAAAGGGATAGAAGTTGTCACTGCCTATGACTGCATTCATGCGTCATGACGACCAAGGGTATGATGCATTAAGGCATTATGCAATGCTCAAACTTAAAGGGTTAGAGCTTGTTACTGGCTAGGACTGCATTAATGCATCATGACGACCATGGGCATGATGCATTAAGGCATCATGCGGTGCGTGCAGGGTTGGCGGGTTAGGTGGCGGTGAGGTAATGGAATAGGGGGGGGTGGGGGGGGGGGTATCCATCACCTCTGACTCTGTGTGTACACTAAGGCCAAAAAACAAAAAAAGGTTTGTTTCAGGTCACCCGACCGACCCTATCGAAACAGGGCCGACCCTACGTTTTTTTTATGCAATTTTGAAGAAATCTTTCATATTTTTACCCATTTTTGGTCCATTTTTGGTCTTCAGAGAGGCTGGGTAGTACTTTCATGTTAAAAAAAAAAGTTAAAAAAAAAAAAATCCGACCTACGAACCCTACACTTTAGTAGTATAGTATGTATCGGAACGGGACTATAGTTAACTACTGTTTATTACTCAATCGACATGCAGCCAATCAGAGGCCTCCATTTGGTCACGTGACCCGTTGCCATGGTAACGTGACCTACTTAGGGCTCTCAGCCAATCAGAAGCCAGCATTCTGGGTGACCTACTGACCTACTTAGAAGCTCTCAGCCAATCAGAGGCTGGCATTCTGGTAACCATGGTAACGTGACCTACTTACGTCACGTGACCTACTTAGGCTCAGCCAATCAGAAGCCGGCATTCTGGTAACTAGGGTAACGTGACCTACTTAGGGTTTTGTTTGTAAACAACACCACGTGGCTCTCTTGTTTGTAAACAACACCACGTGACACGTGACTGTTTGTAAACAAACAAACAAAAAAAAGTTATGTAACTTATATATAGAAATAAAAACACAACAAGATAATTTCTTTTCTTTTCATTTTATTCTTTATTTTCATTTCAATCAGAAAAAACACACAAGTTTATGCTTTTTTAGCTTGCTTCTTCGATTTGCAGCAACTCAACAGGCCGCAAAGTCTCACGCCGCCGTCACTCGCACCACCACACCCCGGACGACTTCTCTCCAATAGACATTGCACGACTTTGGATAAATCCAACACCATTTCGGCAAGGCAGAGAATCTTTGCCTCCATGAAACGGCCGCCATCGCAACAACCCGTCACAACAGCATCATCGATAGCTTCTGACTCACGGCCCGGTCGCTCAGCTTTGGGATTTTGCTCATGCGCATGACGCACTTCTTGGGGTTTCTTGTTCGACATGCTTCAATTAGGAAATGAACGCAATGAGGTCCACAGGTGTCAGCAGAAGTGTCTTGTAGTTGAATGTGGTTTCTTTGCCACTTGAACGGAGCAGAGCGTTCCACGAAAGACAAGAACTCCGCACTCAGCGGCGGTAAGCCGAAGGAATCAAAGTAGTACACTTCACCCGTGCTCGACACGTAAAACGCCACCCAATGCTGACCTGGTAAATGTTGCGGATCTGTGTTGCTCACGAAACAAGTGTCTTTGATAGGGTGCTTCGGAATAGTGTCACAAGAGAAAACGCCCAGGAAACGATGTTTTGTGTGAACGTTTTCCTTCAACACTCTGCTTATTTCAAGCGTGTTCATACGATACGCCAAGTACTGCCGTCTTGTCTCCAGTTCATGTGGTAGTCGGTGATGGGGTGTCGATCTCGGGTCAGCTCGACGACGTTGTCGTACACCAAGTAGAGTAGCACCGTTGTTGTCGCTTGTAGCGCCGAGCGGAAACTGACTTCCACCCTCAGCCGACCCGCTCTTATAAGGTTCACGCGACACCCGTCGTGCGATCTGTCTGGGGTTAAGTCGAGGGGGAACACCGTGTAACCGTTCAGGAATTGATCGTATGAAATACCGCAGGAGCGCGCGCCCTCGTACATCCCCGTTTCCGTGTGTAGCGCCAAGTACTCTCTCACGGCCGCTTTGGTCTTAAAGTCGGGCACGTAGGGGTCGTTCGGCACTTTCTGATCGTTCACTATCACTTGAAGCGAGCTGATGTCGTAATGCTTCATCTCCAACGGGTTCTTGGTGTAGCTACCGTTGAAGGCGTCGTGGTCCAGGAAGCAAATCATCATCGACTTGGGAAGCTGGCCTGTGTTGGAGTGCGTGTAGCTGTGATCTCTGTTACCTTGAGGGATGGCGTACGTCGTCACCTCCACTCTGTTCACCGGGTAGTCGAAGGGCCCGTGTTCTATCACCGCTCTCTCGTGCGTTTCCGCTACAGCGTCCGCCACCAGCACGCGTCGCACGTAGAGCTTTGCTTTGTAGATCTTCAAGCTGTAGCCTCCGTCAGCGGCGCACATCAGATAGAAAGAGGGCGCCGCCTGTTTCAGAGTGAGATTGATTTCTGTCTCTCCAACGATGAGCTTCGGTTGATGAGCCAGGTCAAAGTGCAGTCGCGCCATCAGCGAAAAGCGCTTGTTGGAGATTAGCTTCTTGCGCGCTTTGTACCCCGCATTCGCGTCAGTCAACGTGTCAAACTGACCGGGCGTATCTTCATGCCACCCCTGGGCGCTCATGACCCCGTCCTTCACGTCTTTGTTGTAGTTGAGTAACCCTTCCAAGTAAGCTCGGTAAGGGTAGGTCTCGGTGTTGCCAGACACTTTGAAACCGCCGATGGAGACTTGGACGTCTTTGAAGAGCGAGTGAGCCAAGTTGTTCACCGGAGCTACCGCGTCGGTGTCCTCGATCGCCGCTCCGTTCGCTTTCAGCACTTGACATTCCAGATGAAGGTAATTCTCGTTCAGGTCTGTGTACTCTTGCGACTTGTTGATGGTGAAATTTATGTTACCTCCATCCTCTAAAGAGTTTTTTGTTTCTATCCCCAGGAAAGACGACTTTAAGATAGTAGTCTGAGTCGGCGCTACGGTGTGCAGGTCGAGCTCAGAGAGCGCGCACTCGTTACTGCTCTCGTGTACGTAAGCCATTGTGTTCTCTCTTCACGCGGCCGACAGACTGACGCCGGCCGCCTCCAGTCTTTTTATTTATACCTGAACGCCTAGGCGCTTACCGGTCGAATACATCCCCTCTACGTCTCTTGCAAGAGCCACCGCCCGTCTGAGGAGAATGCCGGCGACGTTTCGACCCTTTCCTCCCGAGAACGCCGTACTCGCCAGTCTCTTCAGAGCGCCTGCGCCTCGGTCTTTCACGCTGCTCTTTAAAGTCCGACCCGCCAGCACATCTTTAGCTACGCCCACACCGGCGCGGAGCAGCGTTTTTCCCACCGACTTCAATAGCGGGGTAGCCGAGCGCATCAGACCTAACAGAGCGCCGCCCAAACCGTGCCCGCTCTGGAAAGAGCGCCCGCTGTACACGTTGATGCCGTTGCCCAGCTGCACGTTGTAGTAATCGCTTTACCCTCTGCCGACAGTGCGCCTGGGTGGAAAGTACGGAACGCGTTGACGCATCATTTTTCTCTCTTTCAGCGCTCAATAGGTCTCAGATGAAGTGTCACGGTCACCTCGCCTCTACCGAATGGGATGGAATGACCGGATCGGTCTCTTAAATAGATGCCGACCTCGGTAAACCTCTTGGATTTCAAGGGGAAATAATCCAAATGGGGAAAACTGATAGCTTGCACGCCACCTCGACGCTTTCCGCCTCTGTCCACCGCGACGCAGCGCAACAGCGGCACTTGCATGTCGCCCACACGTCTCTCCTGGATCATGTCGGTGTATATGTACACAGAGTGCACGTCCCCGTAAACATCCATCGAGTAGGCGCCGGTAGTCGGCGACGCGAAACACGTCTTCTCTCCGAAGCCTAGAACGCATGCGAGATGCTGAGTCAGCAGGACAGCGCAGTGTCTCGGCGGTTTGATGGTGACGCGTTTCGTGTTGGCGTCGTACGATAAGATCCGCATCGGTTTGAGCAAGAAGGGATAGTGGGAGACCGGACGTCCCTGGGGGTTGGCTTTGCAGTTGTCCCCAGATGGTACGTCAAAGGCAGGGAAGCCTTTGTTCTGGTAGCCGGTTCTTTAGGCCGGGCACCTCCACAGTCAGGTTGACTGTTGGCACTGTCTGAACTGCTCAGACGTCTAGAACGGTATTCCATGTTAGTAGCCGCCGCCGCTTGACCACCGGAATCACGTTTCCGATCTTTCCGGTCTGTAAACAGCGGGTCTGGATACTCGCGATATGCGATATGTAAATCGATGAAACTGCGCACTCCCATGTCTTTCTCCATCTCTTCGATCATCTGTCTTGCTTGATCGCTGATCGCCTTCTTCTTCACCGCCGGGGACAAGAACTGCTTGTATACGGCATTCGTCTGTCTCAAGTCGACCTCTCTCTTGAACCTTTTTGTTTCCGGTTTCAATCGCTGCTCTTCCGACGTGTCTGATATCTCTTCCACCGTTACATAGCTCGCTTCCTTCCAGCTCAGCGGGTATTTTGAGCTGAACGTCAGCTTGCTCAGACCGTTCGCGTTTTTCATTCCCCTCCAGTCTACCTGTGGTTTTCTTCCTTCGGCGAATTTAGTTTCTTTTAAAACGTTGATCGCCTCCTCTAGCGAACCCTTGGTGCGCAGAGGAACAACGATGATCAAGTCGTCGTCGTGCACGTTAGTCCATTCTGTAGGGAGGATGATCTCAGTCAGAGCCGCTTCGTACGCTTCGGGCAGAAGGAGCGGCGAGTCGAAGTGAGTTCGGAAAGACGTCAAGCTGTTGTCAGGATAATACTCCATAGAGCTGTTGCTAGGTAGAGTGATGTTCATTTTTTTTTTTTTTTTTTTCTACGTTATTTTTTTGACGGGGATCCACTCGTTGAACTTGTCGTCGTAACCTAACCAACGTACGAAAGCTAACTCTTTACCGTCGACGGTCTTGCGGCGCAACACCTCGTCTATCAGGTAGTTGTTGTCGTAACGACTCTTGTACACCTTCTGAACCTCTTCCGGGTAGAAGACGCCTTTTATCTCCTCGCCCTTGTCGTCTTTCAGCTCGAACCCTCTGCTTCCCAACGTCTTAGCAACGTCGACCACTTCCTCGCGCCAGTTTCCCTCGTACCCTTTGTCGAAGGCGCCTTTAGTTCTCAACATCCTCACTCTGTCACCCGGAGCGATGACGTCGACGGCGGACGTCTTTGTTTTTTTCTTCTTTTTCCATATTTCGTCGATTTGTTTGTTAGTTGGGAGATCTTGTCGGTAGAAAACTGTTTCGCTGTTTTCCGAGCTGACTTGAGCCGGCGCCATTTTCAACGTCTTGTGGTGAGTGCGATTGTAAGAAGACACTACATGGTGCAGTACGTCTACGTAGCGATACGTGCGCTTGTGTGTGAAATAACGCCACAGCTTCTCCTTCAGACTGCGGTTCAAGCGCTCCACTAGACTAGCTTTGATGTCGTCGTTCTCGCCAGTGAAGAACTCTATGCCCTCGCTCTTCAAGTGATCTTGAAAGATCTTGTTCAAAAACTCTTTCCCCTTGTCTGTCTGAACAGTGCGCGGTCGTCTCTCGCCAGTGCCTGTCATCTCTCGGAAGGCCTCGGTGACATCAGCGCCGCTCTTGGATTTAATGGGAACGGCCCACGCGTACCTAGAGAAAACGTCGATCGCCGTCACCACGTACCGGAAGCGGTCGTTGTGAGACGCCAAAGCTTGCATGTCCATCAGATCTATCTGCCACTGCTGATCGATTGCGCCGGTTATAGTCTTGTTCCTTGCGAATTTTCTCCGAATGGGTTTATGTTTAGTGTAGGCGTCCAGCGACACTAAAGCATCTCGGATGACGGCCGGGTTCAGGTGGCGAAAATGATGTTTCTGGAGTTTAGTCACGCTAGTGAAACTGGAGGGCGCTTTGACGTCGGTATATCTAGCTACTACGCGCTTCTTTTCTTTTTCCTTCTTGGTCAGTCTCTTCACTGGTTTGCCCATGGTGGGCCTGTTGAGGGCGTGAACGACGACCTCGCCGCTAGGCGGTTGCGCCCTTTCCTTTTCTTACTCGCCACGCTCCTATAGGAAGTCGGAGTTTGGAAAAGTTCACTGTCCTCCTCGTCGTCAGAGGATGGATCGTCCACCTGGAGAGAAGAGTCTGCTGCTGCTACTGCTGCTGCTGCTGCTGCTTCTCCTCCTTCTTCCGAGTGGAAGCTCGGTCGTTTCCGACCTCTGTCAGCGAGCCGTGTGTCTAAGCTTTGGCCAGGTCCGCTCGCTTTATACAGATGGTTTCCGATCAAGGAGTCTGTGGGAACTGCTTCGCGCAGCGCTTTCGTGAACGGAGAGTAGCCCGCCGGTCTGGGCGCCGTCTTCCTGAACCTGGCGGCGTCGTTCAGTAAGTCCACTATGTTGATGCGATGCTCAGGTGGTATTCTCCGACCCGACATCTCGCGCACCGCACCGTCCTCGTTCCACTTGATCACACCGGATTTCTCCAATTGTTTGTACAGCGCCACGGTCCGGGTGCGATTCCTCTTGGGAACTTGGTTCGCCAACCGCTCAAGTAGGGACGCGCTGGCCTCTTCAGCAGACTGACGGAGGTGAGCCGGGGGCGAAGAAGAGTAGGACGAAGAGATGTTGCTGTTGTGGGGATTCGCGAGAAAAAATTGCAATCTATTCAACAACCTTCGGTATTTCAACATTTTCTCGCGCGATTCCAAAGTGGGATCGTTCAACACTAAGTCCAAGTCCCTGTAGATAAACTGTAGCACCTGGTGCAAGGCCGCGTCGGGATGAAGGGACTGTTCTGCCTGCTTGTGGTAATAGGCCATGTCGGCAGGTAGGCGGGCGGCGGTGGCAGGAGCGGAACTCTCGTTCTTTTCAGTGCGCTCATCAGGAAGAGGAGGAAGGTTTGGAGCAGTAGAAGTACTAGCAGCAGCGACTGCAGTAGTAGCAGCGCTAGTAGTAGCAGCAGCGGGCACATGATGAAGTAGACCTGCTCGTGATGATTTGTAGAGCGTCTCAGGATCCACGAGCGCTAAGCGTTTGTAGTGTTGTTGCTGCTCTGAGTCCGTCATGGGGACGACGGTGGCAATGACGCTGGTGGTGGCGGTAGTGGTGGTGGTGCTGTCGGCGAGTAGGTGTCGAATGAGGTGTCTCATATACGGAGAATGCTCTTTATAAGCGGTAAGGCCATCCCTATGAGAGCCGGAATGAGGAAACCTCCCTCTTGTACCAAGACGCGTCTCTTTTTTTTGATGGGCGTAGATTTTTTGCCGACCTCCCTCAACACGTCAGCCGATTCTCGAAGCTTGTCCAGTTGTTTGTCGCTGAGCGGGATGTTCCCTACCAGTAAATTGTGACAGATCTCACTCAACGCTGCGATCAGATCATCGCTTCCAGAGTCTATTAGATGCGAGCAGTCCTTTGGCGAGCACTTAGCTAAGTGCTTGAGAGTACCAAAGTGTCTTTCGAGTAGATGAGAAGACATTTTTGCTACTGCTTTCTCTTGTTCTTTTTTTTGTCTAGCGGTACGAACACTAGTTGAGAGTGTATGGACGTCAAAGAGGAGCGTATTCTCAGATCGTCAGGTGTTGACTGCTTGAAGTCCAGAAGGAGGTATGAGTGAGGTCGCTTGAGTTCATGGGTAAATATACTAGAGAGGGCCGCCGCGTTGGACGGAAACACCTGGCGAGACAGACTAGCTATTTGCCCCATGTCGCGCGGGTTCTTGAAAACGATCATGTAGTGAGCGTTCAGACTCATAGTTCGAAAGTCGGGTGATTTCTGGAATAGGTTCTGAGTGATGTATATGACGCTCACGTTCCAGTGATGCGAGTATTTAGTAAAGATGTCGGCTACCACTTGCTGATTGGAACTGCTCATCAGATCGTCCAATATCAGTAGAGTGTGGGGTCGTAAGGCGTCTTCTGCTACTTCCACGTCTCCCGCTATAGTCTCTTTGCTAGGAAGACCTTCTCTGAATTCCACACCGTACTGATTTTGCATTTTTTCAAACAGAGGTTGCCACTCGCCGTAATGGTAAAAAGTCTTTTCCACCGGCGGCGTGACCAAATTGTTCACGTCGCTCAGAAATTGATCCACCAAGCGCGATTTTCCACAACCCGACGGACCGCTAATGATACAACTAAAGGGTCCTTGTAGTCGAGCGTCGAAATGAATTTCTGTGAAAAGTTTGCTTCTACTGCTCGACATTTTTTTTTTTTTTTTTTCAGCACGCGTGAGAGAGCGGTTGTGTGTCTGACTGTCTGCTGTGTTTCTCACTCGAACGGTCGGTAGTGAATGGTTGTGGAGAAAAGTCCGCCGACCTTTTTATTGATTCCGGCCGGTGTCACAGTAGCGGCGGCAGAAGTGTCTTTTTTTTTTTTTTTTTTTTGCGATAAAATTCTATTTTCACTCAATAGTCATAAATGTTTTGTATCAGACTCCAGAGGAGTCTGATACAAATATTTATTTTTTTTTAAAAAAGAAGAGGGAGAGGAGGAGGAGGAGGAGGAGGAGGAGGAGATTAATTTTTTTTTTTTTTTTTTGATCATTTAGGCAAAGCTCGTCGCTTTGCCGCTTTTTTTTCTATTTCTGTGTTGTGACACGATCGTCTCGAAAAAGCAATAAGGCGTGTGAGCGCGGCGGTGACAAATACATATTGGAGCGTATGGTTTAAAATAGTGCGTCCCTATCTTCTTCAATTCGGCTGCGTTGCAATATGCGGGATAACAAGTGACGACGTCGAAACGTTTAGAGACCGTGTTCACGTCGGCCACAACGCGCGCC
The DNA here is from genome assembly GCA_947462335.1 of Harmothoe impar. NCBI lineage: Eukaryota > Metazoa > Annelida > Polychaeta > Phyllodocida > Polynoidae > Harmothoe > Harmothoe impar. The sequence goes on from OX381710.1 coordinate 12,564,790, forward strand.
CACCGAGTGGGAGCTGCAGTCGCTCCCAAGAAACCGATCGGCTTGTCGAATCGTTTCATAGCACTTATTCTCACTTTATAAGAGGAGGCAGGGTGAGGAGAGTAGCGGCGCTCTTTCTTTTCATGAAACGCCCAACGAGTGGGGGCGCTGAGAGCAGCTGTTATGCAATGGTAGAGTAAATACTGTTCTGAGAAGACGGCTCTCGGCCATGTCGCTACGTTTTCCTTTTCCGCTCTTGTATAACGACGATGGCGCTCAGCTTTGCATTTCTCGAGAATTCGGTACGCTTCAAGAGATGCGTGAACCTCAACTACGTGACGCTCTCTCCTTTGAGATAAAAAAATAGCCGGGCAGTTGAGGAGGGCACTTTGTTCGCGCGACCGTCTTTTAGAAACTCGCGCCCTCTGCAGCGCCATATTTCTTTCCTCCGAAACAAAAAAGACTGAGTGAAAATAAAAATTTTAAAAAACAAAAAGCTCAAAGAAAAAAAATAAGCAATAAGCAGACTCAGCTCGAAATTCCCTGCTGGCGTGATGGCGGTGACTGCAGGCGGTGGCGGCGGTCGGCTGGCCGGCGGTGGCGGTGTCGGCGGCGATGGTAGAAGGGTGTGTGGAAAGAGAGACGCATCTCAGTCTTTTATAGGAGCGGCGAGTCTGACATTTTCAGCTGTCGCATGCTGACCTGCTGCTATCATAAGAGAAACAAAAGCCCTAATCACGCTTTTCAGCTGGATCCTTCCACCCCGCCAGACATGGATCCAGATGGGAAGGTGGTTTAAAATTAAATCCGTGTACCGACTGTCATACAATAGAGTAATTAGTTGAACGCGTGTTACCTGTATAAAGGATTAGCGGGTCATGGGCTCAGCGTGTGTATAGAAAAACAACTACAGGTAGCGTGAACAAAGCGACCCCCTCCCTTTCTGTCACTCTGTCTGTGACTAGAGGGTGCGCGTGTGGTAAGCGGCTTAAATCTAAAGAAAAACAAATCACCCTCTCCTGTCGTCAGCAGTCAGCCGGCCGGCGGCTGGAAAATGCGATTAGAGGGATGATGAGCCGCGTAGTAAGCGACTTAAGGCTGATCTAAAGACCTGCCGTGAGGGGGCAGCTGGCCGGTGGCTTGAAAAAAAGGGGGGAGTAAGGGTATATAAGGGGGAGTGAAACCGTATTCGGCATCGTCATCATCGTTCACGCTACTACTACTACTACTACTACTACTACTACCACCACCAGCACCGCGCCTCAATTTGCAGATCCCCATGATGGAAAGTTGCTACCGTGACATGAAGCGGAATGACGAAGCGGCGCGCGAATGTGAAGCTGATGCTGTAGCCTCTGCTACTGCTGCTGCTAGTGCTGCTCAGCGTGCTACTGCTGCATTTACTGCGGCTGTTAGTGACGCTGGTTGTGATGACGTTGTTGTTGTTGCCGCTGCGGCTGTGACTGCTGCTGTTGCTGCCGCCGATGCAGCTACTCATGCCACCGATGCCGACGCTGCTGCTGCTGATGCTGTTGCGGCTGCCGATGTCGCCGCTGATAACGCTGCTAGTGCCCGCTCTGCCGCCCTTGCTACTGTCGCTGCTGCTGTTGTTGCTAATGCTCACGCTACTGCTGCTACCGCTGCTGCTGCTGCTGCTACCGCTGCTGCTGCTGCTGCTGCCAAGGCTGCTGCCGATGCTGCTGCCGATGCTGCCGATGCTGCTGATGCTGCTGATGTTAGCAGTCGCGTCGACAAAGAATCGTCATTTGTCACTCTTAAACCTCCAGTTGAACGCGCGACGAGTAGTAGGGCTACCAACGCGACGGCCGGATGGTGCAAATGGTGTCGTCGCTTCTGCTCGTGCGCTTGCTTTTCTTCCAGTCCTACCTGCTGCTGCTACGGTATGATAGTGTTATAGTGTTTGAATGAGAACGCGCGTAGTTACACATAGACGCTGTAACAGATGTGCTTTTTTTTTGAAAATATAATTTTAACATAACATGGAACTTGTTGTGTTTATTTTCTATATATAAGTTGTTTGTTTACAAACAGTCACGTGTCACGTGGTGTTGTTTACAAACAAGAGAGCCACGTGGTGTTGTTTACAAACAAAACCCTAAGTAGGTCACGTTACCCTAGTTACCAGAATGCCGGCTTCTGATTGGCTGAGCCTAAGTAGGTCACGTGACGTAAGTAGGTCACGTTACCATGGTTACCAGAATGCCGGCCTCTGATTGGCTGAGAGCTTCTAAGTAGGTCAGTAGGTCACCCAGAATGCTGGCTTCTGATTGGCTGAGAGCCCTAAGTAGGTCACGTTACCATGGCAACGGGTCACGTGACCAAATGGCGGCCTCTGATTGGCTGCATATCAATTGAGTAATAAACAGTAGTTAACTATAGTCCCGTTCCGATACATACTATACTACTCATTTTCTTGCCATGTTACCTGAAACAAACCTTCTTTTTTTTTTTGGTCTAACTATCACCTCCAGTCTGCTACCACCACCGCCAACGGGAAAGTTGGTAAATCAACTCTTACCATAATACCTCGTGTAAGAGCTGCGGCTAGTAGGCAACTCGGGTCGCTGGAGGAATTTACATGGGCAGTTTCAGGATTTAAAAAAAAGGTGGGGGGGGGGGGCATTGTTCAAAAATACCCCCAAATCCGCCCCATCCTCTCCCTAGGAAAAGAAAAGGATAAAGTCAGGGTGCGGCTTATACACAAGTTTTCAAATATATACTTTGGTACTGTAGTCGCCATAATGAAACCCCTGTGTTGCCTATAGGATATTCCCAAAGTCTATGTGCAGCTAATAGGTGAATTTGACTTACCGTAAAACCTCGCGTATAGGCCGCGGCTAATACGCGAGTCAGATTGCCAGTGCAGCTTATAGGATGGCCCTCAGTCAGTGTGGCTTATGGGATCTGAAGTCGAGGTGCGGCTAATGCGCAAGTTAGGCTTATACGCGAGGTTTTACGGTATGTGCGAGGTTTTGCTGTGGAAGTTTTAGCCATTGTTATAACACATTGGAAATACTGCACCACAAGTTTTTAACACGATCTCAGCTTGGTGAGTGAGTAGGCTATAGGTTACCATGGGAAGGTCTGCAACTAGATGTCCACAGTCATCTCACTGCCAATAGATTCTACAAACCACCAGTGTCCACAACATGCACTAGATGGTACTAATGCATATCCTGGTGCTCACTCACCAAGCTGAGCTCTTGTTAAACCCCCAGCGCCCCTATATATAGGGCTGAGTTCCTGTCCCGGCTCCACTCCGACTGCCGCTGGAGGGGTACCGAGACCTGCGCCTTTAAACCCCAGGCCGCTGTATATAAAGGGCTGAGTACCTGTCCTGCCTGTACTCTGACTGTTGCTGCCGGGGCAGAAAGTTCTATGCCTTTAACACCTGTTCCTGTCCCGGCTCCACTCCGACTGCCGCTGGAGGGGTACCGAGACCTGCGCCTTTAAACCCCAGGCCGCTGTATATAAAGGGCTGAGTACCTGTCCTGCCTGTACTCTGACTGTTGCTGCCGGGGCAGAAAGTTCTATGCCTTTAACACCTGTGTACTGGATGGATGGCTAGCACACATTCCAGCAGAGTGAGCAAACTACACACAGAAAAATATAGTGAGTATACCTAGATTTTCCAGGATATACAGGTTCTCAGGTATGCAGAATATGGTTGTCGAGGCACCTCTGTGAGTTCATCCCTATGACTCACAGGGATGAATGAGTATGAGTATATTGCCTCCATGGAGTCATAACGTAAAACGCCACGCGATTTGCATATGGCACATTGTACACCATGGATCCACAAGTGGCTTTATAAGCCACGAGTGGATCCGTGGTGTACAATGTGTCATATGCAAATCAAGTGATGTTTTCGATTTATTCTACCTTCAAACATTCTAGATCCCATTGTTTTTTAAATTATGAAAATCCGCCCAGAAATAAAGATTTTAGAGCTAAATTTGTGGAATGTAGCTGGACAGGATGACTGTGGTACGCCCCGCTCAAACCAGCGTGGCGTACCACCGTCGTACACCATGCATATGCCATCGTTTCATTCAGTGCTTAACCTATAGGTCTTCTGTACGCTTTGCTGTTGTAGGTAGAATAATCTTGATGCATAAATCCAGCATCAGAGAATTGCTCACAGTGACTGTATTTATGCAGCACGATGCCCTGTGGATCTGGCACGCTGATGGCACATATAAGCCAATGTACTGTAGGCTGTGTCTCATGAGTTTGTAACACTTGAAACGTCTTTGACCGCGGTGTCTTCTTTGACCTGTGTCGTCTTTGACCGGTGTAGTCTTTGACCAGCAAGTTTTAAAATGGCTGAAATGGGAGCTATGTACACGGAAAAGGCACAGCAAAATATGTCTAAGGCCTAATGCTGAGGAATGACTAAGGTTGGTCGGTGACTACTGACTATGCCTGATACTATTAACTAACTATAGTAACTAATCATGGTTGCTCATATATAGGGAGTCAAAAAATGACTAACCAGGTTCGTCGTTATTGATTACGTTCTGAATTCCAACGATTACCTATGCAGGGTTGATGACACCAAGTCATCAATGGACACTCCTAGTGGATTTTCCATACATATTGATGATCTACATCCATTATGGTAATGTGCAGAAGCATCCTCAAAATACTTTGTTAAATTCAGGAAATCAGGAAATCAGAAGAGAAATTAATTGGAGATAACATCGAGGGTTACATCTTTCAGTCTCTTTATTTGGTATGAACTACATAGACAAAGGCCAACGCTCATTGATACCCTCTCTGTCGTATTTCACGAATGGGGGCTGGGGCAGTATCCCACAAAGCCGCAGGCCCCAGCCCCCACAAGTGAAATACGTCAGACAGGTATCAATGTAGTTGACATTTGCATTTATTTTTTCATTTGAAACCATTTAATCAAGGAAAGACAAATTTTCTTAGCACATTGAATACAGCCAGATTGTATTCAATGGGGGGGGGGGCGGGGGACGGCATTGAATATGGCCTTCCAGTGCTTAAGCATAGGATATCTTGTATTTCCAAAAAAAATAAATTATTACTCTTTTATCAATTCTTGCTCCTTTCAACTTTATGAAACAGACCCCTGTACTATTAAATGGTTCAATAACTACCAGGGCAGTTGACAAGGCTGAATGCATATTGACTCGTCATGTTAGATTGGTCGACCTGCGTCAACACTCCGCTGATTATAAATGGTAATTATGTGACCACCGCATGTTAGAAATGACGAATGGATCACCTCATTCGTCAATTAACAACATCACTTGCATAATTGATTTCCCATTTGGATCCCTTTACACCGGCCTTTCTCTCTGGGTCTATTTGAAACCAACAGCAATCAACCATTCCCTTGTTTAATCCAATTAAGGAATAGTAATAAAAATGAGTTAATTCATCAACTATATGGACTCTTTTAGGAATTTGAAAAGAGAGTCCATTGTGGATCGCATGATTAGTCTAGAAGGTCCACAACTGAAGGTACTTGGTCTGGGACGTTCGGATACACTGTAAAAAGTTGGTTGCCATTTTTGTAGGTGTACAGTAGATTCTACTGTAGGAGTACTTTTTTTTGTAGGTGAGTGTACAGTCTACTTCTGGCAATCCATTCTTAGTAGATTATACTGTAGATTCTACCTGTGTACCTACACTAAGTAATTAGGCCAAAAAAGAAGGTTTGTTTCAGGTAACATGGCATGAAAATGTAGGGTCGGTAGGTCGGATTAAAAAAAAAAAAAATTTAAACATGAAAGTACTAGCCCACCTCTCTGAAGACCCTAAAATTTACCAAAAAAGGGTAAAAATACGAAAATTTCTTCAAAATTGCATAACAAAAAACCTAGGGTCGGCCCTGGTTTGATAGGGTTGGTCGGGTGACCTGAAACAAACCTTTTATTTTGGCCTTACAGTGTAGGTTAATCCTTGAAAGATGGTGATTTATGCATTATGCTGGTAAAGGGTGTTCCCATTACCCAGTAAACACCCTACGTAGTTCCAACGTAGCTCAGAGGTTTCTCTAGGTAGATGTCCAACCAAAAGGTTTGAGATTGGTATTTTTGGAAGGTTTGTAGACGTCAAAACGTTAAGGTTTATTTACGTTCAACAGATGTAGACGTCTAATTTACGTTGATCTACCTCATTCAGACGTAAAAATTCTACATAAATCTACGTTAAAAGACATAACTTTTTAACTTCAATTGGGTAGATGACTTTTCTGTGTCACACTAGGTGGCAGCACTATCAATTATGGGGAGAGTATTACAGCTCTTTAACAAATCTACCACATTCAAGCAGTAAATTCGCATTAATTATGAATTCAATATCATGCAAATAAACCATATTCAATAGAATATTTATATATAAAGGACAGGTGATTAAAGTATTGTGCATGAATAGGTGCTTTGAGGCACTTTACTGTGAGGACACCACATTGGTGGTAATGGAAGAAATACAAAGCCTCTCTGCAGCCAGAACTATTCAACAGATCTATACTGTCAGGTTGTTCAATTGAACGACAAGAATATACTATGTAGAATGAGATGAGATTGAAAATTGTAGTAGTTACTTTGTATGAATATTGTTTGTAAATGTAAATTTGTCTGCAATATATTACAAGTCTTTGTCCCACTATGTAGAACTATATGTAATGTGTTAAACATAGATTTACGTCTTCAGGAGCTACGTAAATCAGACCTGCAGGTTTGAGATTGGTAAATAAACCTTAACGTTTTGACGTTGATAAACCTACTAAAATTACGTAGTTCAGACCAAAATTCAATGTAGATTTACGTCTGACCAACGTCGTTGTGTTTACTGGGTATTAGCAGAGGCTAATTACATTAAAACAATTAAGTAGCGGATCCACGGGGCTGTTCCTGGGGTCTGGATCCCCACCGCAACCTCATTTTGGAAACATATTTCTAGACTTTTCGATATTTCCATCTGCGGCACTATGCTTTTCAGTACTTTGCTATTTGGAGGATCCCGGCAGGGGTAGACACTAACGCTGGCCCGGGAGCCAATGGCCCGTAGTTTTGAGTCCGGGCCCATGGTTTTCTGCAGAATAATGTTCACCCTCATGGGCCCGGGTGGCCCACAGAAGTATTTAGAAGAGATTTTAAGAAGGATTGCCTGACAACTATAGTCATGCAATATATCGTTGGAAAGAGGGAAATGTGTCCAAATTCATCATATTGGTTACAGCCTATCATAGACAACTCAGGAATATACATGTTTTTTTTCTCATAAGGAAAACATAATATTGACCATTGGCCAACAGATCTTGGTCCGGGCCCATAGATTTCTGAAGCTACGGGCGCGGGTGGCCCACAGCTGAAAAAGTTAATGTCTACCCCTGAATCCCACTTTTCAAATTCCTGTATCCGGCCCCTGAAAGCTCTATGCGACCATAGAGGGCTAAATGGTGAAGGCAGTGGAGTATAGCAGAAGCCAGTGTAGAAGCCATTAGTATGTGAGAGGTGGGTGCAGGGACAAACGATGTCTTCTGGTTGGACGGAGGGACAGGGGGCGTTGAGTGCTGTAGCATAATAGACGCCCTTCGGACACTGTCCACATAATAAGGGGTGGGGATTAGACAACTTTGTATTTAATGGTTTTCTCTATTCAAAATATGTTTAATTGCATTGAAATGGTCATCAAAATTTTCATGTGATATGAGAACACTGTATTCCATTGGAGCATGGGATTCGGGATTTCCAGTACTTAAGCATAGTGATCGTCGTATCCAGGGCCTTTTTGGGGCTTAGTGACATGGGACAGGAGGAATAAAGAGATAGTGACATGGGACATTTCTTAGAATCGATGTGGCGACATGAGGGTTTCTTAAAATCGACTGGAAACATGCACGGTGTCCCCCCCCCGTGCATCAAGGGAAAGAGGGAGAATGAGAGACAGAGGTCGAGATAGAGACAGAGGACCTATAGACAGGGAGGGAGAGGGAGTGAGACAGATAGTGAGACAAGGGGGGAGTGAGAGGCAAAGCTGGGGAGGCAAAGGCATCATATGCTATGCCAAGAACAGCAGTATTCCTGTATATTCTATGCAAAGAGTCAAAAGGCAATTTAGGACGCCTCCAGAATGATTCCCCTCTTAAGGGAGCTATGGCTGACCTAAGGGAGTCTATATGACTCCCAGGCTGATCTAAGGGGGTCACATATAGCTTCCAAGGCAACCTAGACTCCCTTTTATGCGGTGTAAGCATAAGTATATATTGGCAATTGGCACATCCCAGTCACCCAGTAGACAAATAACGTTATACACCATTTTATAACGTTATATAACGTTATATGTCAACGTTTTTCAAGGGTTTTTAGTATGACATAACGTTATGTAAAATTTAAAACATTATTTTGACGTAAAAGTCCCCTGTCACCCAGTAAACAAATAACGTTACACACCATTTTATAACGTTATATAACGTCATATGTCAACGTTTTTCAAGGGCCTTTAGTATGATATAACGTTATGTAAAATTTAAAACATTTTTTTGACGTAAAATAACGTTTTTGTGTTAGCTGGGCAGGCTTTTGTGTGTTATCTTAATACCC
>OX381710.1:13975973-14143143 GCA_947462335.1 Harmothoe impar
TTTAACAACATAGTGGCGGGTTGGTTGATAGGATGTGGACCGCTCTTGAAGTGAGGGGGGGGGGGGGAATCACCCCTCTTTTAGCAAAAAAACAGTGCATTACTATAGTTCTAAGGGGTCGGCTGCAATTAATCTGAATCCGTTGGGGGCGGGGAGTGGGGGGGGCGGGGATTTGGACCCTGCTTGTGGAGGGGGAGGGAGGAACCTGAAAGAATTTTGCTGTGCTCGTGCGAAAACCCCCCTCAAGTACACTCGCCAACGCTGCATTTATATGCATTATGACAATAAAGAGCATACCGTTAGACCTCGCGTACAAGCCTAACTCGCATATAAGCCGCACCCTGACTTTGGGCTGATCCTATACGCCGCACTGGCCATCTGATTATGGTGACTTTTGTACTGTATTATAGGAACAAAAACTCGCGTATAAGCCGCGCCTGGCTTATATGCGAGGTTTTACGGTAATGTGTTAAGGCACTATGCGTTCCTTATCAGGTTAAATAAAAGATCTACCCATCCTTGTCCTTGGCAGTAAAGTAGGTCGTAAAACAATCAATACAACTTACAGACTCACAGACTGTAGGTGTATAGTAGCACTCAGCGGCCACGTGTGGGACATTAGCTATTGATGAGTTCAGTAAAACCTCGCGTACAAGCTTGACTTGCGTATAAGCCGCACCCCGACTTTGGGCTGATCCTATTAGGCTCAACAGGGGTCTGATTATGGTAACTTTAGTACTGTACCATAGTGGCAAAAACTCCCGTAATAACCTCACCCCGACCCTGGGCAGATCCTATAAGCTGCACCACCGATCTGACTCGCGTACTAGCCGAGGCTTATATTTGAGGTTTTACGGTATACAGGATCTCTATAGTGGACTGCACATCACGCTAACTCGCGGCTACTGCGCAGTGTCGCAGCTCTGGATGTAGCTTTGGGCATTCGTTTTTGGAGACAATTTCATTTAAATATTGATGATTCTGATAAATTTCTGTCATGAGTTCTCAGCATGCGAAATCAGTTGTCAGCTTGAGATTTAGTCTAGGTAGAACTGTACAGGTGTAACAACACAGGTGAATGAACAACACACACAATGAAATTATGTTCTGTAACAGAGCACTGTTAATTGTGGGTTATAGACTGTCTGGTCAGCGGTGTGATTATATGCAAGTTAAATGTATGATAAAGTACTGAAATAGCCATAACCAGCCCACAGGTGGGGCTTATAGGATTTTCTCAAGTTGGCGGTGCTGCTTATAAATACACTAATTAAACACCGTAATTACAATTGAGATGAATTTTTTCAAAATGCGGTAATTCACATAGAGGTGAATCTTTTCAAATTGAAAATTGAAATTGCTCAGTGAATGTTTATTGACACCACCTGCCTGGGGCCCTGGCTGGCCCCTTGTCTCAGAGTCCATGTCAGGTAGGGGCATGAATTAGTTAGGCCTACAGCGGGCTGTGTTTACTTCTGCAGGTTTGTGTTGTTCTGTGCCAGTAGTAGAGAGGGCTGCAGATGGAAGGCAGCTGAGAGGCAAGGGGGGGGGGGGGAAGCAGCCTCGGCCAGCGTCTGTCCAACCAGTGGGATAGCCTGGGAGCATGCTCTCATCTCATTCATATACACATATTTCAGTTACTTCTTGTCAAGTATAGGTGTTGATTGCACATTGGATCTAGATAATAATCTGTCTGTAGTTGGATGTGTACTGACCAACACCCATTTGTGCCACCAATCTGTGGCGGATTGGTAATAAACAGAACTCAAGAATGACACAAGTTAGAAACATGTGTATTTCCTCGAAAAGGGCAAGCTGTATATACAAAATAGGCATGGGAGATTCTCGAGAATAGTGAACCTTCCTAATCCTAGTGACATATTCAATAGTGATGTGTATTTCCAGAGTTTTAATCGTGCAAATAACCAGACATTCCACAAGTAGAATTAAGATGTGTATTTCTCGAGTTCACAACAAGAAATGACAGGGAATATGACAGAAGAAAATTTCCAAAATCTTTCAAGAATGGCACAAGTTCCGCTTGCGATTTTCTTTGCAGAAAAGGTCTGCTCCCACACCATGCAGAGCAGATGGAATGGCACAGTCTTGGGATGGGAGTCTGATACTGGGGGAATGGGGCTGTGGGGGGTTGGAGTGGGGGATCCTAGAAGCAGGTAGCTCCCCGACCCAGGAAATTAAAGAAGGAGGATGGTTTTGGGGTAGCAGGGCCAGTAAACGCCAATAAACTGTGCAATCCCCAGCCCCCCTCTGCCCGCAGGGATTTACCCTTGCAGAATCTTACTAAATGGGGATTTGGAGTAGGCAGAAAAAGTTAGTGTATCGAACGGTAAATTGACGTAATTACCATTCTGTCGCAGAACAGCATCGAGCAGTCCTCATTTTGACCAGCCCCTTACTCCCAAGTGGTCATACAAGGAAGAGGTTCCTATTTTAATGCTTAAGAAAATTTTCTAGATCCCAGAATTTCTGTACAAGACCAACCACAAGGAAATGTGAGGGCAGTCATTCTGAACATGGTAACCCCCCCAAATGCTCTGTACAAGACCAGCCAGTGTACCCTAAATAAGCATAATATTATTTATATATTTATCAAATTAAAGCTGAGTCTGAGTCAAATTCAGCTTAGATTTACAGTCATCGTTGGTCATTTCTAGTAATTCTAGTAGCTGAAAAGAGAGAAGTGCAATCACTATAGCTTCTGTGGTTTTCATATTAAATACGGTGAATGTCAACTCTCTTGTCCCATCCTTTCCCCAGTATTTCCCCTGAGACATTGCTGGTGAAGATAGATTAGAGCTGCATGGCTGGTGACAGCAATGATAAGGCCAACCAGATATAAGTGGCAATTTTAGTTCCACTCCCTGCCACTGCTACTGCCACAGTGGCGCTGCAGCAGACCATTTAGATCTCTATTGCCTCAGCCATGATCAGCTGCCAGGAGAACAGCACTAGGGTAGATTCACCCTGAGTCGGACACATACCCTAAGATGGACAGCGAAATTTGAGGTTTTTTATGTACCCCACTACATATTTCTAGTGCTTTTTTGGAAAGAATAACACTTTAACTTTACTATTATTCACAAATACCGGTAAAGGGCATAAAATGCTTGAATAACCACAACATCAAGTGTCCATCTCTAGGTATGTGGTCGACTCTAGGTGAATCTACCCTACATCCAGGAACAGGGACATGCAAGAAGGAGGGGGGGGGAGTATAGCAGTAGCAGATATTTGCCATAGCAGGAGCAGCAGCAGAAGCAGGAGCAGCAAGAGTAATAACAATAAGGGCAGGAGGCTTAGCAGCAGCATCACCTGACCAGCAGCAGCAGCAGCAGCAATCACACTAGTACAGGCAGGAGGCAAAGCCACAGCAGCAGCAGCAGCAGCAACAGCAGCAGCAGTAGCAGCTACAGGAGCCAGCCACCCAGCGCCAGCCAGTCAGCCAGCCAGCCAGATAAAGGGCCAGCAGCAGCAGCAGCAGCAGCAGTTCAGGGAGGGATCTAATTGCTGAGTCGCAGCAGCAGCAGCAGCAGAAGCAGCAGCAGTAGTAGTAGCAGGCAGGAGGGATAAAGGCTTACAAGCAGTACCAGCAGCAGCAGCAGCAGCAGTACCAGCAGCAGTAGCAGCAGCAGTACCAGCAGCAGCAGTAGCAGCAGCAGCAGCAGTAGCAGCAGCAGCAGCAGTAGCAGCAGGCATGAGGTGGAGAAGAGCGATAAAGGCTTACAAGCAGCAATAGTAGCAGTAGCAGCAGCAGCAGAAGCACTACTACCAGCAGCAGCAGCAGCAGCAGCAGGAGTTGGGCCTCTGCTTCAGGTCACACGACCCAGCAGCCAGCACCCACACACAGAGCCTGGATCCCTCTATACTGCTGTCTCACGTCTCCAGACCTGCCACCATTCCCACCACCTCCTCCTACACCACCACACCACTACTACAGCCTGGCACTGCCCATACCAGGCACCCACCGCCCCCCAGGCCACCCTGGAGGAAGGTACAGGACACAGGGGGAGTGTGTGCTGAGGGAGAGCGTAGTTAGGGTCAGACTAGGGGAGGAGGAGCAGGAGGAGGCTTATTGTGACGGCCCCTATGTGTCATACAGCCTACTGCTGTCAGTGTGTGAGGGGAGTGACAGTGCCGGCTGCCTGTGTGTGGGTATAGGTGTCACAGCTGTCACCACCCACCTGACACTACCACCTACAGCCATACATAACACCCCCACCTACCTGCTATAGGCTTGTAGCCACACCCAGTGTTAATGTATAGCATTAAGGATGTAGGAGCAACAAGAGAGGCAGTGCTACAACAAGGAAGTATTGAACCATAACAGCACCAGTAGCAGCACATGATCATGGGGCACCCTTGACCTGGGGAAGAAAGGACAAATACACTCAGCCTTAAAGACATTAATTACCAACAGAGCAGCTCCCAGAGCAGCTCCCCCACCCTTACCTGGGCCTACTAGCAGGGTGAGCTGCTCCTCCCACCACCCTGTGGAGAGGGAGGGTGGCATGTTAATGCCTACATACATCCCACTTACCTACAAGTAGTGCCATCAGTGTGCGGCAGGTGATGTCATGTCTCTGCGCCGGCCGTGCTCCACCTCCCACCCTGGAGGATGGATGAGTAAGACATGTTAATACAGCCCACGTGATGCCTCGTACCACCATGTCAACCCGCCCGGGTCAGGTGACCAGGGGACCTATCTATCGCAGACCCGCGCGGATTAAATTTTAATTACCTCCAGAGGATATTTTTAACGTGGGATTTTGAGAGTCGTTGGATTCTCCGAGGAAGTTGGTGGATCAGTGTGGGTTTTTTACCTGGGTGTATAGGTAGACTGCTGCATCGGTTAGCCTGCCTATCCTGAATCACCCTGAAAGTATTTAATTCTGGACGAGCACAATTCCGGGCTGAACAATTAGGGCCCTATGCTGTTTACTTCCTAGAAATACCATGTTTGCGTTAACTGGAGGCTAATACCAGTTTATAGGCTCTAAGCGTGTCCTACACTGTATTCGGCCATATTGTTTCGTAATATCATTGATAACAGCATATCACCATGGGTACACTGTCCCCATAATCACCATCAGGCCTGAATAAATGGTGTGATCTGATTGGTCGAGCTGCAGGATAATACCATACCTACAACAACAACAATGGATGACGTGAAAGAAGGAGACAAAGTGTCTATCGTGCACAACGAGCAGATCCCACGGAGCAGCTCTAATGGGGTCACCAACGGTCACACCCCGAGCCCACGGGACAACGGGCCGGGCACCAACGGGCAAACACACGGGTCGGACGGACTGCGGTACGGGCTGTACCCCCGACAGACCAAGGTGACCATCCGCAGGGACCCCAGCAAAGGTAGGCACGAGCCGCTCATAGCCGCTCTTAAAGTGGTACTGTCAGTTGTCTTAAAGTGGTGCTGTCAGTTGTCTTAAAGTGGTGCTGTCAGTTGTCTTAAAGTGGTGCCGTTGGCCGCGCTTAAAGTGGTGGTCAGAAGCGCTTAAAGTGGTGCTGTCCGCCACTCTTAAAGTGGTGCCGTCAGCCGCTCTTAAGGTGGCGCCGTCGGCCCCTCTTAAAGTCGTGCTCTCAGCACTTAAAGTCGTGCTGTCGGCCGCTCTTAAAGTGGTGCTCTCATCACTTAAAGTTGTGCTCTCAGAACTTAAACAGGTGCTCTCAGCATTAATGAGCTCGTTGTTAGAAGACTAGACGAGCAATGTGTAAACCAATCATGACAGTATCGCTGTAATGTATTATGGAAGGGCCACCAAAGGGGAGGGGGTATTATGTAAGAGCCACCAAAGAGAAGGAGTTATTTTAGAAGGGCCACCAAAAGGAAGGAGATAGCAGGGAAGGCCATGGTATAAGATGAGAGACGGACAGGGAAAAAGGAGTCCCTCTGAATAGAAAGCAGAAACAATTATAATTTATATAGACACAGAATATTGCACTCAGTGTGGCATCTAGCTCCTCTAGTAGCGTCCTGATTCTAGAGGGGTGGTATTATCATCCTCCCCGGCCAATTGGAGCAGAAGTCTGATTGGCCACAGTCTTTATCTAGTTTACCCATCCATGTGTGAGGGCTGTGGTGGCACTCATTGATCTCGGCATTGTTCACTGCTTCACCATTATAGTCACGGTGAGAGGGGTGTGAAGGGGCCATACAGAGATGTACTTAATTTGTGTGCCTCTAGAAGTTGAAAAATGACCTGAAACCGTGAAATTTTGCCAAATTTTTCATTTGTCTCAATTGAGACAGTAGCAAATGTTTATTAGGTAGGCATTAGGCTGTAGGCATAATCAGGCATACTGCCTTCTCTGTAGATACTACCGTAAAACCTTTTGTAAAAGCCGCAGCTAGTACGCGAGTCAGATCCGCGGTGGGGCTTATAGGATCGGCCCAGGGTCAGGGTGCGGCTTATATGCGAGTTTTTTTTGCCACTATGGTACAGCACTAAAAGTCACCATACTCAGATCTCTGGTGCAGCGTATAGGATCGGTCCAAACTCGGGTTGTGGCTTATACGCGAGGTTTTACGTTAAATTAGCACTATATCTTTGACTAAACTGCTGGGTAGATACTCTTCTGCTGTACACAGAATGCATAGGTAAGGCAATATGAATACCGGTAACCACCCCCTCTGCAACTTTGTCAATATTGTGATGTATATTTATATACCATTGATGATAGATATATCCATTTATCCAACTGATTAATACCACCCAGACCCATGGTCCCGTAGATATAACCCACTATATAGCCAAATGTTCTAACTATGGGCCAAATTGACCAAGTCACTCGCCAACTGCGCACAAGAGGACATTACGTAGAATCTCCCTGATAAGCCGACCTCCCATATAAGCCGATCCCCCCCTCTTTGAGACAATACTATAAGCCGAACCCAGCCTAAATTTGTTTTAAAAGCCCAGCTTATCAGACAGGTTAAACTATGGTAGTGTATATCGCTGGGCGGTTTACACCACATACTGTCAGTAAAACATAATACATAACACCTGGGTGTCAAATAAGCACCGGGGCCTTAGAAATATCTCTTATGCACTGAAACCTGGTTTATTATGACTGCCTCCAATCAAGTTAAACACTATGATACTGTACATCCCCCCCCCCGACCCCCAACCCCACATGCTGTCACCTGTAACTGTAAGTGCTACAGTATCCAGACATGGCTGCATACAATAGCCTATGTATATGTATCTATATAATGTTGATAATGTGTATAATGACAATAATAATATAACTGACAATATTTGATGCATGCAGTATCGCACATCTGTACGTCAAACTCTTACATCATCCAGCTCTGCCACCATGGAGGAAATACACCTTGTAAATACCTAGAAGAATCTACTGTAGTTTTTCAGTTTATTGTAGGCAAACAGTCGCATCTTCTCTGAAGCTACAGTTTATGATGTACATACTTCAATATAGTCTACTATGTAACTACACTTACTATTTACAGTGCAGATACATTTATATACATAATATGATAAAGTATAGTATTTGTAGGGGCAGGGGAGGGCAATGAAGATTATTATTGAGTGAAGGCTGAAACATGATATATGAACATATAAGAGGTCACAGACAGGTAGCATGCCCACCTGCCATAGTGTGACATGACATTGATCCTGCTTCAATAGGACAAAAACAATACAGCACATACATGGTAACAGTTTTATTTATCTAAGCCTCAATCCATATATGGAAAACATGTGAAGCAGGAAAAGCATAATTTATTCATGAATGCAGATTACTGTGCCTCAACCCTTTAGGGGCAGCATGTTGCTTTAAAGCAAAATTTGTTATCATTATTCACTAATGCAGTGCCCAGTTACTCGCCAGCACTGCTTTGGTGCATCATGATGATCCTTCAAGAGTATATCACCAGTACGGTCGGCATGATGTATGAATGCAGCACTGGTGCGTTACTCAGCACGGCTGCATTCATGCATCATGATCACAAAGGGCATAATGCATTAAAGCACTATGCAGTCCTTAAATGGTTAACCCTTTAAGGATGGATGTCGCTAAAAGATGACACTTATCATCATGATGCACCAATGCAGCCCTGGCAAGTAACTTGCTGTATTGGTGCATAATGCCGATCCTTTGGGAGTATCCCAACCAGGCATGATGTCGGCATGATGCTTGAATGCGGCCCTGGCGAGTTACTCACCAGGGCCGCATTCATGCCTCACAGCGACAAAGGGCATGATGCATTGAAGCACTATGCAGTCCTTAAATGGTTCAATGGGATATAAAACATTGCCTCAGGTCTGACAAAGGGACATGGGGCCACTTCCTGGCGGTCTAGTCGTTGTTTGGGATGAATTCGCGACAAGACTTCCCGTCCCTGTAGCTAAGGAAACCTCTCGTCGAGACTGCCCTCGGGCAAAACGAGCATGCTGATACTCCCACTATCAGATCCAGTCGTCTTTGTTGTAAGGGAGTGCAAATCTTTTAACAACACCGGGGGTAGGGGGAGGGCAGTGAGATTCCTCAAGAGGGGTTAGAAAATTGGGGCCCGTAGAGCATTAGAAGCATAATAACACGCAGGGGTTTTCACTGAAAACAGATGAAGCCTTTTCCCCCACCCTCCACCCCCATCAAGAGACCAGAATATTTTTCCCCCACCCCCCTCTGTTGTCAAAATATGAGCACTCCGTTAAAGGCAGAGGAACACGTAGTGGGCGCCCGGACCAGAATGCAGTAGAAGAACAGTCCTACAGTAGTGTGGAAACAGTGCAGTGCTGCAGTAGTGTTTCAGCACCAGACCAGTATGAGAAGCAGTGCTATATCAGCATCCACTGTATGTCTACTGTCAAACACTACAGAACACTGCAGCAGTGACCCAGCTGTAGACCAGTATGATATCAGTCTGTAGGCAGCATTGATACAGCATGTCCGAAATATGTAAATGAGTTGGCAGTAGTTGAATAGTAGCTACTGATTTAGGACTGCTGCAGCAGTCTCTATTCAGTAGTAGTAATACTCCATGGAGGATCAGCATTGGGAGCAGTATTGAACCAGTACTACTGATGAACCACTGCCATAGCAGTTGCTGAGCAGTAGACTACTGATCAGGCACTGCTGTAGCAGCATGTCATCAGCATTCCTGATGCTAGGTTCAAAAAGCAATGGATTTGTAAATATGAAATTACCGTAAAACCCCTCCTTTAAGACGACCTCGCCTTTAAGACGATCCCCCTGTATGTGAAAAAACTTTACAATGGTTTGCTCTTTGATCCTACATAAGAAAACCCCGCCTTTAAGACGACCCCCTAGTTGATGAAAATATATCCCAAAATCAGGCCGTCTTAAAGGCGGGGTTTTACGGTATATACTATAGGTCAAGATAGTGAACAATAGAACTGCCAGGCTTTACATCAGACCCTACATACTATCAATGAGTGAAATCTCCCCTTCATACACTCATATGTTATCGATCCACTTGACCACACACAGTACTAGTTACTATAGGGAAACTGTATAGTTCTCTCCATACACCCCCACTCCTTCCTCCTTCCTCCATCTAAGGCTGTTGAAACATGGAGATACATTACAAATGACTGATTTACTCACCAAATAAAACTCTCCAATCCTGTTTCAAGTGGCCCACTGTGGTCACGGGGTCTTCAATGCATTCTATGCCCATTCTTGGTGCATTAAATAGATCCTAGAGAGTGGTATTTCTCTAAAATATGCTCCCTATGTGCTTCTTTGTTTGGCCCAGTGCAGGTTGCCTCCTTCTCTAACTGTCAGAATTTTATAACCCAAATAGAATTAGGTCGCAAGAACTAGGGAACCCTGGGAATTCAGCATTGAATCAGTTGACTGCTGCAACCACACTGATATTCCTACTGTGAGCTATGTCTAAGCAGCATTGAGTCAGTAGCCTAACTATACCCGTGAACTGACAAAGGGACAGCAGTAGACATGCAGTAGACTACTGCCTCCATACTGCTGCACAGAGTGGGTCATCAGTAGTATCTAAATATATTCTATCAATTTTCAGTTGAGAGTTAGTAGGCTGCTGAATCTGGACTGAATAAAGCAGTGCGAGATCAGCAGTTTTGGGAGTGTTATATCAGCATATACTGATATCTGCAGTTGTTCTTCAGCATATTTTCAGTATCCACTGATTTAAGAAGTAGCTACTGCCTTCTGGTCCGGGCGTGTACAAGGTGTACATGTGTATAAAGGCAGACAGGATACAACAGGTGGAGACGTCTACATAAGGGAGGGGTCATTTTTTAACAACAGAGGGGGGTGATGGATTGGGGGGGGGGCTAAAAAATGTGGACCCCTCTTGGGGAGGGGGTCAAAAAAATTCAACCTGTTTTGAGGGAAAAAGTCCGTGCGCTACTATGCTACAAAGGGGCGCGATTTTCAGCCTGCCGGGGGGGGGGGGTTAAAGATTTCGACCCCCTCTAGGGGGGGGGGGGGGTGAAAAAAATTCACAATCTCACCGGCCCCCCCCCCCCCCCCCCCCCCGTTGTTAAAAAATGAGCACTCCTTAAGGGAGGGGTCGTATTCTACCACATGGGGAGTCGGTAGATTTGAGGAGGATCAAAAATACCGGTATGTGTTAACTCTGAAGGAGGGGGGGAGCAAAAAAAGCTAGATCTCTTATGAGGGGGTGGGCAAAATTAGCAAAATAAAAGCCTGCCCGTTACTATTGCTTAAATATTGTGTAGGTATAACCGTTGGCCAGCAGCATTTCACTGTGACTACCGTAAAACCTCGCGTATAAGCCTAACTCGTTCGTGTATAAGCCACGCCTAGACTTTAGGACGATCCTATAAGCAGCACTGGCGCTCTGAGTATGGTGACTTTAGTACTGTACTATAGTAGCTAAAACTCGCGTATAGGCCGCACCCCAACTATGGGCCGATCCTATAAGCCGCGCCGGCGATTATACGCAAGGTTTTACGGTAGCAGTATTTTACATACTGGTGGACAGTAGTATTCTACGCGGGCATGGGGTTTCTCAGGATTTTCCGCGCAATTTAGAATTTTTTAAACCAAAAGGGTAACTGGTTACCCCTGTGATTTGCACAGATCCACTGAGAAAACAGGTTAACATTAATAGGGTGATGGAGCTTAGTCTCTGGAAGGGGGGCGGGTATTCCATACAAATCATCTCAAATGCCACCCATTTTGGCCTTGGACTTTCCTCAAAGCCCAGTCCCATGCCTGTCCCCATACTGGTACACCACATGCATCTTACAGGTACAGGCAGTCTGTGAGCCACATAAGCAGACATTAGCATTCATGAGGAGCCGCGCCGGCCGCGCGCGAGGAGGTGATAAAATTAGGACTGTCCCTGTACATCAGTCGGTGTGCAGACCTGTGCACGACTAGGGCCTTGTCTCACCGTCTCACTCTGCTACCTGTCAGACAAGGTCCTGTGGATGCTGGTGTGCAATCTGATGCATAGACTCAGCCCACCACAAAGGGTGATGCAGTCAGGATGTTTGGAAGAAGTCCACTCGACATTCCTGTCTGCGCTGGGCTTTACTACCGTAAATTCCCGCGTATTACCCGCATCTCGCATATAACCCGCAACCATCAACTCAGGAAAATCCTATAACCCGGGCCGTTTTTGTTGGATCTGAAAATCTCAATTTGGTACTGTTCTATAGTATTAAACACCCTCATATAACCCGCACCCTATATAGGCTGGTATCAAATGAAAGCTGAGTTTGATTCACGTACAACCCGCGGGTAGTACGTGGGAATTTACAGTAGTAGTACCTGGTGATTTCAGCACTCTCTTATTTCTCAAATGAGCAATCAGACAAATGAAATGTCCATATATCACAAAATGGCTTTGCAGTCAGACAGTCTTACCTAGTGTTAGTGGTACCTAGAAATGACCATCACAGCCCTATAGTGTGCGGCTCCCCTTGCCCGGTAGTACTCCCAGTGGTCATGTCCAGTCGGTGTACTGCCCCCACACACACCAGTGATGGGATTATGGTGGGGCCGGCAGACGGTGGGAATACAGAGTGGACACAGTCTACTCCCGTCTAGGAAGCCGCGTATTGATGACAGTGTTACCGATAGATCATTTTTTAAGAACAAGGGGTGGGTGGCAAAAAAATGTCGACCCTCTTGGACTGTTTTAAGCTAAAATGCCAGTGCGTTTCTTTGCGTCAAAGGGCCCGCAGGCGTGCCGCTTTTTCGACCCGTATGGGGGGGGGGGGTGCTAAAGAGTGTCGACCCCTCAACCGGGTGGGGGGGGGGGGGGGTTATATAAACTTTTGTGCGCTCCGTGTAAAAACCGAGATCGCCAGGCCTGCATTCATGCATCATAACGACCAAGGACATGATGCATTAGAGCATGATGCCGTCCTTAAAGCGTTTAGATATTGTGGTAGGTGTGCTGGCAGGGTTTATAAGACGACCAGACCCAGAGGTGCTTCATTAATTACAGAATGTAGAAGCAGGCGTCGGGTTACTTTGACACTGTAGGTGTCTGGGTGGATCAGTTTACTAGATCAGCCTCACGCGTGAAGCACCACTTCTAACTAGCACCACCCTGCGACAATCTCCCCGCTAACTACATTCAGGGAAAGATATACTTGTTGTAGCTTAGGGAGTGATCATTTCTTAACAACAGAGGTGGTGGGTGAAATTTCGAGTGGAGGGCGTGACATTTTTTTCACCCTCTGGAGGGGTTGAACATTTTCTTCAAACCCCCCCGGCGGCCCTGTCTTACAAAGTAACGCAAAGGGTTTTCTTTGCTGAAAAAGTGTGAAATCCCCCCCGCCCCCCCCCAAAAAAAGAAGGAAAAATCATTGGAATTTCCACCTACCCCAAAGGGTCGAAATTCCACCCCCACCCCCAATCCACCAAGCCCCCCTCCTCTGTTGTTGAAAAGGAGCACGCCCTTACCACTTCAGCCTACTTCTGCCATATTAATTTGCAGAAATACTTCACTACTCATAGGAAATAGGAAATACTATCTCGAGGAAAGATGGCTCTCTATAACTAATTCGGCTTATTGCATTCCCTCAAAGCAACCAGTGACGGGAAACTGTGACCCTTGTGATGCGTAGTTCTACCCTTGTGTGGGCGCGTGGCCTTTGTGACAGGACCAAGGTGTATATTATCTGTATACTGTATTGGTAGAACCTAATATGTGCCTCTACATGGGTACCCCAACTTTTGACCATGTCGCCGTGTCGATTTTTAGCAAAAGGGGCGTGTAGCTGGGTCGAATTTTAGCTATATAAGAACTTAGAGAAAAATCACTGTGGGTCGATTTTTATCCCCTTTTTGCCTGTGTCCGTCGATTTTTAAAAGGGCTGTGTCGCACGTGTCGATTTTTAAAAGGGCCGTGTCGCCAGTGTCGTTTTTTACCCATGCAGGGGCACTAATATGAAAAGGGCAAAACCCACCACCTCCCCACCGTCCCCCATCTTATAACCATTTAAAGCTGTAAGGACGGCATAATTCCTTAATGCATCAAGCCCTTGGTCGTCATGATGCATGAATGTGACATGAATGCATCCCTGGCGAGCGACTCACCAGTGCTGCATTCAAGCATCATGCTGATCCTCCAAGTTTGAGACACTCCCAAAAGATTAGTATGATGCACCAATTCAGCACTGGCGAGTTATTCGCCGGGGCTGCATAGGTGCATCATGACAAAAAATGTCATCTTTTAGCAACATCTGTCCTTAAGGGTTTAAATGGTATGTATGTGTCTGCGCTGTACACAGTAGCTGGAAGGTCGAAATCTGAAAAGACTCAATATTCGGGTAAATGGCCCATTTGGCAAGATAAAATATCGAAATCTAAAAAAGAAATGTCTGTTTTCAGGAAAATGGCCAATTTAACACACAAAAAAAGGGTCAAAATCTAGAAAAGGTCAGTTTTCGGGAAAATAGCCAATTTGTCGTGAAAAAACGCCTTTGGAAAATCAATTTGATTTTTCAAATCATATTTTGACCCTGTTGGACCACTGTAAGGCCACCTTTTTTTGATAACTTGGATTACAGGCTCTTGACGCAAATATTTTGGGGGGCGGGAGGAGAAAAGGAAGGGGGTGCTGGGTAAAAATAACAGTGGGCAGGGGTAAAAAGAACTTCTCTTTTTTTTTAGCAAAAGGTCAAAAATCCCATCTGCGAACCCGTAATCCAAGTTATTACTGGACATCGATTCTCTGTCTCTTTGTAGCTCTATAGTGATCGATGCCCAGTTTTATACTTCAGACCAGTGGCTCATTTTGGCTGTTTTTCGCCTCACAGATTGCTCCTAGCGCAAAATCCTGACTAGGTGTCAATATATTCTCTATGCCAATGTGTAATATGAGGGTAGAAAACAGTGGAACCTCAGTTAGAAAAAATCCTACTGAACAGTTTTTGAGAAAATTAGGGTTTTGTTGCCCTTTTTTGCTGTTTTTAGTACATTTCCTACATAACCCGTGAATGCCAGCATTTCTCAATTTTCAGGTATTTAGAATTAGAATTTGACATTTTTTTATTCGCAGTAGAATTCCTGAATACCGAGCCATTCTAGAAAAGCTATTCTTTGGAAAAAATACTTAGTATTTCTTGATGATTTTCGTTGCACAAATTTAGGTTGTAATATAAAAACTGCATTGTCATCCAATCAAAGTGTTTATGCACTGTTGAGGGTCACCCCCTCCCACCCTCTTCACTGTGCATTGAAGGAGAACAGGCAGGGGAGGTACACGTGTCTGTATATAGCTGTTGACCTGGGTGCTGGGTGCATTTTTAATTTATGGGGTGCCAACTGTTCATGAAAGAAAATTCAAATAGATTTTTTTTTTTTAGTATCAGATTAATGGAACTACAAGTCATGACAGCACTTAAAGCATTCTATTTGCATTAATATGAATGGTGGCCACCTTATGGGGTGCCAAATATTCATGGAAGAAAAATTGATAAGAATTTGTTTTTTATTAGCATTAAATTGATGCAACTACAATTCGAGATTGCATTTCAAGCATCGGGGCATTCAATGAATGGTAGTCATCTTAAATATATGGGGTGCCAACTGTTCATAAATAAAAAAAAGAATAGAATTAGTTTTTTTTATTAGTATCAGATTAATGCAACTACAATTTGTGATTGCACTTAAAGCATTGTGGCATGCAATGACTGGTAGTCACCTTGAATGTATGGGGTGCCAACTGTTCATGAAAGAAAAAAAGGAAAGTTTTTTTTAAGAATCAAATTAATGCAACAGCAACTCAAGATTGCATTTAAGCATTATGGCATTCAATGATTGGTGGCCATCTTGAACCTATGGGGTGCCAACTCTTCATGAAAAAAACAACTAAATTGGTTGTTTTTAACAGTTTGAAATTAATGCAACTACATTTCAAGATTGCATTTAAAGCATTGTGGCATTCAATGAATGGTGGCCATCCTAAACCTATGGGGTGCCAACTGTGTTTGAAAAAGGTATCAAATAGAAATGTTCTTATATAGATATCAAATTAATGCAACTACAATTCTTCATTGCACTGAAAGCATTGTGGCATTTAGTAAATGGTAGCCATCTTGAATGGGTTGAATGAAGGAAAAATCAAATAGGATTTGTTTTTTTGATAGTATCAAATTAATGCAACTACAAGTCAAGATTGCATTTCAAGCATTGGGACATTCAATAAGTGATAGCCATCTTGAATCTATGGGATGCCAACTGTTCATGAAAGAAAAATAGAATAGATATTTTTTTATTAGTATCAAACTACTGCAACTGCAATTCGAGATTACATTGAAAGCATGGTGGCATTCAATCAATGGTTGCAATCTTGAATTTCGAAATGAACATACACACAGACATATAGGCATGAACATGGTGTTCTCCTTCATATAGATATTCATGGATTTCTACTTCTAATAAATATAGCTTTCTGTTACATGGATGTCGATGTCCAATTTTAGATATATATCCATATAGTGCATTGGAGTGCTATAATGTTGGACTGCTGTATATTTAGAATAAAACCGCCTAATGGTGGTACAAGGCTGGGTGCAGGTAGCATTGTGTCGCTGATCAATGTGTGTACACAGAGCACCTCATACATACTGCAGTACAAACATGCCACCTGTATCAGAGTCTGGTCATCCCCCAGCTAGGGACCACACCCTGCTACTCCTGTGTAACATCTAGACTGCAGCACAGCCATCTTGTGGGAGAATCAGTGAATACTGAATCTGGGATCTGCTGGCGAGCCCCCCCCCCCCAACTGTGAGATCATTATGGTCTAAATTGACCCTTTTACAACTTGCAGCGGAAACCCTTGAAGTTAGCACCAGTCCCACCCACATTTTATTGCCCTGCTAATTTACCAAACACATGGGCTATCCTGTCTAGCTGTAAGCTCATTAGGGAAGCCCTTTGTCAGCTTGCCAGCAGGTCCCAGATTCAGTGTACCCATAATGCTGTGGAATCCTGGTTTCTAGCTGGTGGAGCTTGTACCAGCAATGAAATAGCCATGGTCATGGTCTAGGTAGGACTAGGTGCCATCAGGACCCTTACCTAGGTGTGGCAGGGATATTAGTAGGACTAGCAATGAAATCGCTATGGTACCATAAGGACCTTTAGCTAGTTGTGGCAGGATTCTGGGAAGGACTAGGTACCATTAAGACCCTGACTTATTTGTGGCAGGAGTCAGGGTAGGACTAGATACATTTGTACCATCAAGACCCTGACTTAGTTGTAGTAGGAGTCTGTGCAGAACTAGGTATCATCAGGACCCTCACCTAGTTGTGGCAGGAGCCTGGTTGGGACTAGGTACCATCAGGACCCTTACCTAGTTGTGGCAGGAGCCTGGTTGGGACTAGGTACCATCAGGACCCTTACCTAGTTGTGGCAGGAGTCTGGTTGGGACTAGGTACCATCAGGAGCCTTCCCTAGTTGTGGCAGAAGTCTGGGTAGGACCAGGTACTATCAGGAGCCTTCCCTAGTTGTGGCAGTCGTCTGGGTAGGACTAGATACCACCTGGACCCTTACCTAGTTGTGACAGAAGTTTGGGTAGGACTAGATACCACCAGGACCCTTACCTAGTTCGGGCAGGAGTCTGGGTAGGACTAGATACCACCAGGACCCTTACCTAGTTCGGGCAGGAGTCTGGGTAGGACTAGATACCATCAGGACCCTTACCTAGTTCGGGCAGGAGTCTGGGTAGGACTAGATACCACCAGGACCCTTACCTGGTTGTGGCAGAAGTCTGGGTAGGACTAGATACCACCAGGACCCTTACCTAGTTGTGGCAGGAGTCTGGGTAGGACTAGATACCATCAGGAGCCTTACCTAGTTGTGGTAGGAATCTGGGTAGGACTAGGTACCAACAGGACCCTTACCTAGTTGTGACAGGAGTCTGGGTAGGACTAGATACCACCAGAACCTTTACCTAGTTGTGGCAGGAGTCTGGGTAGGACTAGATACCATCAGGAGCCTTACCTGGTTGTGGCAGAAGTCTGGGTAGGACTAGATACCACCAGGACCTAGTTGTGGCAGACGTCTGGTTAGGACTAAGAGTCTGGGTAGGACTAGATACCACCAGGACCCTTACCTCTATAGTTGTGGAGGGAGTCCAGAGCAGGACTAATAGATCAGACAAAGACAGCACCTGCTGTGTGGACATGTCTAAACAGTCGGTTAGAGCTACCGGGTAACGACCACCTCCATGACAACGGCCGATAGATAAATGGTACGACCTTGGTAGGCCACCGGCAACCAGAAAAAAGGGTTGTGGCTCTAGGGACCATAGCTCCACAGGCTGGAGCTCTTGGGGCCCCCAGTTCCAAAGGTTGCAGCTCTAGGGGCCCAGTTCCAAGGGCCCCAGCTCTAGGGACCCCAGTTCCAAGGGCTGTGGCTCTAGGGGCCCCAGCTCAAGGGGATGTGGTTCCAAGTGCTTCAGTATCAGAAGCCCTTGTTCAAAGGGAGTTGGTTAAAGGGGAGGGGAGGCTATATAAATGGTGGAAGAGCCTGCGAAGGTAAATTATCCTGAATATCTGTGTCTCTAGTGGATGTCTATACCTAGAAAAGGTATGACAGTGTGGGAATATATGATCTATAGATCTAGGTAATATATAAGTATATTCCTCAAGTAAAAACATTTTAAAATGGCAGTTTATTATATTCCCAACTGTCACAAATTGGAAATCTGGCTGTTCTCTCAATCGAAACACCCCTCCACGGTCTGAGTTTATGGAGCTGCTCCCACCACCACCCACCCCCTAATGACTCCTACCAGCCCCTACTTCAAACAGGACCTCCTGCAGGGCAATACAAATTAGCATCTCTTTGTGGGTGCTGTATAATGCCTGCTGGGGGCATTCAGCAGGACACCAACTCGTTGGTACAGTAACGAAATCCTCCCCTTTAATGTGGCTGCCACCAGTGTACAACCGTGCCTGTATACTAGTACCCCTTTATGTGCTTTCATGCGAGTTTGTAGATGAAGGGTGTGGAGGTTTCTATTCTGGTAGATAATAAACCACTAAGTTCAATATATGTCATAAGAGGAACCTTCTTATACATACCCTTGCCACACCCAAACCAACATATCATAAATTTGTCACATTAAAAGGAATATCTGTATGCTACTGTAAAACCTCGCATATAAGCCTTACTCACGTATTAGCCACACCTAGACTTGGGAATATCCTATAAGCCTCACAGGGGGTCTGAAGATTGTTGATTTAGTACTGTAGTATACACATACAAACTCGCATATCAGCCGCACCCTGTCCTTGGGCCGACCCTGTAAGCCGGACTGGCGATTTGATTCGCGCATGAGCTGCGGCCTATATGCGAGGTTTTACGGTATACACATTTCATTTATAGAACCAGATCATGTTCTGAGACAGTGGCATCTATGCTCTAAAGCTGTTTCATTGTCCCTGCAAGATGAATGTCCTGCTTTATTGCCTCCGCAAGACAAATGCCCTGTCTCATTGCCTCAACAAAGTCAAAGCAAACAGGTTGTCATATTGCCTCAGCAAGACACATGGACTGCCTCATAGACCCAGAAACATGAAATGCTGAGTCATTGCCTCAGAGGCTCAGAAATTGTATCATTGCCTCAGAAATACAAATATGTTGTCTCAGATGAAATGAACTGATTTATTGCCTCAGGAACACAGATATGCTGCTCCATGCCTCAGCAATACATCATGTTGTCTCATAGCCTCAGCAATACAATTGTGCTGAGTCATTGCCTCAAAACACAGATCCATGGTCTCAGAAAAAACAAAATTTGTCTCCACATGCCCCTCACACTGCTACAACTGCCACTACCGTAAAACCTCGCGTAGAAGCCGCGGTTAGTACGCGAGTCAGATCACTGGTGCGGCTTATAGGATCGGCATATAGTTTGGGTGCGGCTTACATGCAATGTTTTGCTCCTATAATACAGTGCGAAAGTCACAATAATCAGATGGCCAGTTCGGCTTATAGGATCGGCCAAAAGTCGGGGTGCGGCTTATACGCGAGGTTTTACGGTAGCAGTAACCTGGTGCCTCCTGTAACCATAGCAACAAGTGTCCTCTCCCAGCTCCCCTCCAGCCGGCCGCAGAGGAGCCCATTCTATAATTAGCCGCAGGAGTTAGTGGTCAACTTTCACATTAATGTGAAAAGAGCAGAGTCCTGCCTTAATCAACTTTCAATTGTTTTATGGCAAGAATAAGAATGACAGCTGAGCCTTCACTTAAGAAATGAGTTTCGGTTTTTGCGACCACCGCTTCCAGGCAAGCCGGTGATTTCAAGATTTAGAATTATTCAAATATGCATGGAGTGAGAAGTAATGGTGTATTATGAAGACAAATAGGGCAGGGGAGGTAGGAGGAAATTAAGTTATGAATAAATGACATTATACAATTTGTATAAAGATTGAATGTAATAACAATCTTAATTGACCTAACAAATCACCAGGCAAGTGATTATAAATTTATGAATAAATAATGACATTTTACATTTTTGTATAAAGATTGAATTTAACCGAGATTTTAATTGACCTAAAAAATCATGCTAAAGCAGCGAAAGGGTTGGCCGGATGCACCTTGGGAGTAGACTCTACAGGGCTGCATTCAGGCATCATGAGGATAAATAAACAAGGTACAAGTTTTTGGTCTGTAGGAGGGTTATTCCATGCGTTGACCTCTGACCTGTATGTAGGCCGATTGAAATACGGCCCGAGGGTCAACAAGTAAATAGCCCAGCCAACAGACTAATAAATGTACGGTACATGCGTTTATTTTCTTTTATTTTCCGATTCAAAATACCAAAGTTATGACAGGGGGGACCTAAAATAGCCTATTTCTTGGCCGTTCAAATGGAAACAAACCACCATTTTTGATGGCGTCACAACCCGTGAAATACGGCAGTGGGTTATTCAACGGGCTGGCAAAATACGCTTCCTTTGGACCGGTCAAATCAGTGTCACAGCCATATTCCATAAAAAATAAAATGGTGGTGTTGACAGGTGCCTCGTCCATCTTCATACCTCATACAACAGACAGCAGCAGACTGACTCACTCGCTGAGGCAAAAAAAAAAAAAAAAGAAGTTGTGTTTTTTCTTCTTTTTTTTGTGAAGACATTTTTGTGTTTTTTCTACCAAAAAACACTTATTTTTTTACTGAACTTTTTTTTTTCCGAAATTTATATATTTTTTCCGAAAATTATAGGAAAATGGGAGGAATTTTGTCTCAAAATCCTTAAAAAGATTTGGTAAAAAAAAAAAAAATCGACCTACCGTAAGACCACGCGTATAAGCCGCGGCTTGTACGCGAATCAGACTCAGCTTTCTTTTGATACCATACATGCCTATATAGGGTGCGGCTTATACGAGAGTTTTTATAAGTATACTACAGTACCAAATTAACAATTCTCAGATAGCCTCTGCGGCTTATAGGATCGCACCAAACTCAGGGTGCGGCTTATACACGAGTTAGGCTTATACGCGAGGTTTTACGGTACCTACCCTATTTTTTTTGGGCCATGTTACCTGAACACAACTTCTTTTTTTTTTTTGGCCTGACAGAGATCCCCCTCTGACCCTATTAGGGAACCAGCTACTACTCACACACTCTACACTGTCCTCCCAATTACCCCGCCCCTGTCTTCTCCTCACAGAAAGGGAAGATGGAAGAGAGATACCATAAATTCCCCCGACATACATCCACTTTACTGAGTAAACTTAAATCCTCTCTATTGCTAATTTTTTTTTAAACATAACCCAGTAAAGTGGATGTATGTCACACTCCCTATCTCTCCAGCACTGTTGCCTAACTACCTACCTGAGTTTGGTTCGCGTACAACCCGTGGGTAGTACGTGGGAATTTACGGTAGGTCTCAGAAGGCTTAAACATTGGTTGGACTCCATATGTAATAACTGACATATTTATGAATCGTAAAATGGACAAGTTTTTCTACAGTATATGAGTACAGTTTTAAATAGTGATTTTTATGAGAAACCAGCAGCTTCACTGCAGGCAATTCGAAGTGTGAAGTTTTGGTGATTTGGGGGTGCCGTGAGAAGAACGTTGCAATGACAACATGGCGCTGGGCGGGAACGTAACCGCCGACCAAGACCCAGCAAAATCGCCTTGGGTGAACTGCATCATGGGAGCCGTATCATTGTTAATATGGTCTTAACTAAAGTAGCATACATACAATAGATATATAATACCTGTAATTATGAAAAATTTGGATCAAATGGAGGGGTAGAATATACAGTACTCGCCATAATAAATATTTCAGTTTTGATGCCCAATAAAACTGTAAACTATGACATTTAGCTAAAAGGAATATTTGTTACAGTAATTATAATTTGGAAATATTTCATATTCGCCTGTTGCCTAGCCGCCCTTTGTCCTGTACATTGCGCCCTGGCCTCTCAGACGTGGAGGGTATTGATCCAGCAGTAGACTACGGCACGGCCCCGACATGACAAAGGGGCCTTTCCTGTGTCAGCGTCCGGCTTCTGCTCGCCATATTACTTCTCATTCAGACTAGAGCTCATGTATTATATACCCCTCACCCACTCACACATGCACCCACCCAC
This sequence comes from Harmothoe impar, assembly GCA_947462335.1. NCBI lineage: Eukaryota > Metazoa > Annelida > Polychaeta > Phyllodocida > Polynoidae > Harmothoe > Harmothoe impar. The sequence continues at coordinate 13,998,074 of OX381710.1, forward strand.
CGGCGTCTGGGCCTTCTCCGGCTTATAACTGTGAATGCTGGCAGGGCGGAATATCTCTTATCACTTGATTACATCTTTGAGGGCAGTATAGTGCTTTGACCCTTTAAGGACGGCATGTTTCTTAAAAAGATTACATTTGTGTCATGATGCACCAATGCAGCCCCGGCGAGTAACTCCCCGGTGCTGCATTTGTGTTTCATGGGGGTGTCTTAACCCCGGGGGAACGGTATGATGCTTGAATGCAGCACTAGCAAGTTACTCGCCAGGGCTGCATTCATGCATCATGATGACCAAGGACATGATGCATTACTGAATCACGCCGCCCATAAAGGGTAATACACTACTAGTATGTACAGCATTGGGGTGCAATAATAGGTTCAAGTATTAGGGACCTTATGAGAAACCCTAAAGGAAAGTGAAGTACCGGTAACTCGCTGATGCCGCATCATGACGACCAATGAACATGAGTCTTTAGGCATCATGTACCATCCTTAATGCATCATGCCCTTGGTCATCATGATGCATGAATACAGCCCTGGCAAGTAACTCGCCACTGCTGCATTCAAGCACCATGCCGACCCTATGGGGTTGAAACACCCCCAAAGGCTCGGCATGACGCACAAATGCAGCACCGGCGAGTTACTCGCCGAGGCTGCATTGGTACATCATGATGACATATGTCATCTTGTAGTGTCATCTGTCCTTAAAGGGTTAAGCATCATGCCGTCATAATGGGTTAGCCACGATTTGGTAGATGTGAGCAAGGGTTAACCTTTTGGGACAAGCAATTACTAATGTGGGGCTAACGATAATATCATGTTAAGCTTCCATTTTAACCTGTTCAAAACCTGTTCAGTCAGTGCCAGTAAATATTGTCCTATTTTGTGTTAGAATTTCAAATATTTTATTAACTGAGAAAATGTGATTACCCCAGCATCCATATTCTGATGACAAGTCGGAATCCATGTTCACAAAAGGGCTTATTTATGCTGAACTCAGTGCCTGGACTGCTTTCAATGAGGTCTTCAAATATTGACTGAAACATGCACCGGGTGTGTTCGTAAACTGTTAAACTAGACCCCATAATATCATGTCTTGTAAACTTTGAAGTTAGGCATGGTGCTTTAGTGTGCTCTGCTATTTGTCGGCATGAGGCATGAATGCAGCCGTGGCGAGAAACTCGCCAGTGCTGCATTCATGCAACAGAAGCCCCATCTAGTATAGAATATATCTTGGGCGTTCATTAGATTTGAATATCAATAAACTACTTTTAGATACTGTTTATCCATGTAGACTAATGAATTATTCTCCACTTTTTATTTCCAGGTAAGAGATGTTGGATGTCGGCTGAACTGTAAGTAAACAAACATGAGCATATCTAACTACAGACGGTCACACAGATGCCACTTTTCCTACTCCCTGACATTTCTCTATTAAGTGCCTATGATTTCCTTTATAAAGTTGATAAAGAATATGAAAATTATTATTTAGTCAGGGAATGGTATCTCCGAAGTTGGAATGGGTAGTTTCAGATCCCAATGTTTATGTACCATGCTGACCGAGACAGTAAGATAAGATATACCAGTACCATATCATCACGTTTAGATAAGCTACAGGTTTTTAAAAAACGCTCTGGTCGTGTACATATGTTTTAGCGCCGGGGGGGGGGGGGGGCTTTTGCAAAATGATGTGTAGGCAATTAATGCAGCCATGGTGAGTCTACTCGCCATGGCTCGCCACATCTGTATTCATGCACCATACTAAGGCATTCAGGAGTACATTAACCCTGTAGGAACAGCATGCTGCGTGAGATAAAATGGCATAGTGCATTGCTTTAAAGCACTATGTGGACCTTAAAGTGCTAAAACAGTTGATACTCATCATGATCATGTTTTGTTATTTTACGAACACACCTCTGTGTAGAAACAGAGCCATGTACATTTTGTACCTGAACATGCACTAGTGTAAACAGATATTTTCGCACTGTACATATTTTTGCAGACCTTAAAATCCGCGATAAAACATGTACAGACCGAATATGTATCCTGTATAGTCATACAATTACCATGAATATTGCAAAATTCGCGAATCTAAGTACACATAAAATTTTACTTTTCAGCAAATTCGCTAAAATGTATACACCCGAAAATATCTATATTTACAGTATAAAAGCCTGCATCCGATACACAATCTATCTCATGTGTCGATCAATCATATTGGTGTATATATATATATACATGGATCCACTTATAGATAGCTACTTATAGAGAAGGTACCCTCATGCGGGCTGTGAATACAAAAAGATAGGGATCACTGACGTAAACAGTATACAACTCAATGTGTCAAACTCAATGTGTCGTAGCGGCAGAATTTGAGGGGCCACGGAGGAGGGTATCAGCACAGGAATTGTACTTAGAGGAATACATTTTCAATGAAATAATTCCCTGGCTTGGAATTGGGGAGTCCACGCGGGCTAGTTCATGCCCTATACCGCTAGATAGCAGCTTAGCAGGGCCACTGGACAATCGAAACCTATAGGGCCTAGTCAGGACTGGAGCTGGTTGCGGCGGCCAGCACTGATAAGAGCTGATAAGACTGTTACTAGCCTGTCCCCTAATTGTACCCATAGTGGGATGTCTTATCAGTGTGTTTAACAGCAACCAGCGAAATATAAGATGGCGGACCCACAGGGTATAGCTCCAGATTCCTATACAAGTATTTCATTTTCTGGATGGTTTATTTTGTGTTTATGTTTGCAACGCAACACACACCTAATAACATTGAGCGAAATGTCTCATACATAGGAATAAGGGCAGGTTAAAATTGAGTGTGACCAACCCCTTTGAGTATCGCACTGGATTTTTCTATAAAAGGGGGTGACATTTTTTTTGTCCCCCCCCCCCCTGTCAAGACGGGCCCGACTTTTGTTGCCCCCCCCCCCCCCCACCTCTGTCTTTAAAAAATGAGCACTCCCTACTGATGATAAAGCCAATTGTGGCAGAGTAGACAAAAAGCTCCGTGGTACCTGCGTTACATCACTGATGTGATTAGTGAGGCATGTGGAGATAACAAGTGTCACCGCCCCCACACCGCGCACACTGCACCGCCCCCACACCGCACACACTGCACCGCTTGACCATCCCTACTGGTACCTTGTCTTGGAACTAGTATTAAATTAGAGTCTGGAGTCTGCACCTCGACTTTCAGAATTACGTAGAATCCGCACTGAGGGTTATATGAGAGATTTTACAGTAAGTAAGGGTCCTGATGGCACCTATAGTCCAGTCCAAACTCCTGCCACAACTAGGTAAGGGTCCTGATGGCACCTAGTCCAGTCCAAACTCCTGCCACAACTAGGGAAGGGTCCTGATGGTACCTAGTCCTACCTAGACCTCTGCCACAACTAGGTGAGGGTCCTGATGGTATCTAGTCCTACCCAGACTCCTGCCACAACTAGGGAAGGGTCCTGATGGTACCTAGTCCTACCTAGACCTCTGCCACAACTAGGTGAGGGTCCTTGTGGTACCTAGTCCTTCCCAGACTCCTGCCAAACCTAGGTGAAGGTCCTGGTGGTACCTAGTCCCACCCAGACTCCTGCCACAACTAGGGAAGTGTCATGATGGTACCTAGTCCCACCCAGACTCCGACCACGACTTGGTGAGGGTCCTGGTGGTACCTAGTCCAGTCCAGACCCTTGCTAGAACTAGGGAAGGGTCCTGATGGTACCTAGTCCCACCTAGACCTCTGCCACAACTAGGTGAGGGTCCTGATGGTATCTAGTCCTACCCAGACTCCTGCCATAACTAGGGAAGGGTCCTGATGGTACCTAGCCCTACCCAGACTCCTGCCACAACTAGGTGAGAGTCCTGGTGGTACCTAGTCCCACCCAGACTCCTGTCACAACTAGGTGAGGGTCCTGGTCGTACCTAGTCCTGCCCAGACTCTTGCCCAGTCAAGGGGTCAAAAATGTCCCTCCCCCCTTAATTCCACCACTGTTGTTAAAAATAAATGAGCGCTCCCTTAGGTGTTTGTGAGCTCGTTGACTAATTAGCACTCACACAGCCTAGATAATCAGAGCAGAGTGTGGGTTGTGGATTAGAGATGATGTTAAAACCTATAAGCACACTGCACTGCTTGGTGACTTTGGAGTATCCCCCATATTCAGGTGTTGGGCTCAGTCAGCAGTGTGAGTGCTGCAGTGACTATGGTCTATCACTCTCAGACTGAGTGAGGTGAGTGTGAGGAGTAGACCCACAGACACCTGCCCTACTCCCGCCAGGTAACAACAGGGGGCTATGGGTAACGTGCTACAAGTGGAAGCTGCAGGTCCCATATACCCAGAAGAGGGTGTTACTAATCAGGGGTTCAGTCAATGATGAGTCTATGGAGCGTCCACCTATTTTTACCTGATTGAACTTCTAACCCCTGAACATGGATGCGGCCATGATCTAACCCCTAGGAGACCTTATTGGACCTGCATAAGGCTGGATGTGATATGAGGATAGCTCCAGCTCCTCGGTTTGCACAGACATCTTGGCTCTGTCCTCAGAATGTCTCGCGAGATTTAGGCAGGTACCAGACTTACACTACATGATATACCAAGAACAAGCAGCGCCCCGAGAGCAGAACCAACATATTATTGAAGAGAGCTGCATATATGTGCCAGTGTATAGATGTGATTCCAGAGGGGTCAAAAGCGACCTGGCGACCTAGGCGGTTTTCCTGGCGACCTGTTCTAATAATTTAAGCGACCTGGCGACTTTTGGAAACATTTTGCAATAGTATGAATGGTCTCAAAAAGCGACTTTGTGACCTGGCTGCCTTAATTTCGGCGGGACTCCTCTGTGCCTCTACATGGGTAAAAATCGACACGGCGGTTTTAGGCCTTTTTTGAAATCGACGGACACAGAAAATCTGGGATAAAAATCGACCCACAGAGATTTTTCTATCAGTTCCTATATGTATAAAAATCGACATGCTGACACTGCTCTTTTACTAAAAATCGACACGGCGACATGGTCAAAAATTCGGATACCCATGTAGAGGCTCCTCTTCACCCCCATAGATGGTGGCCTTCGGAAGGAGCTGCATCCTGTGTCATGGTTATAGATGATAGAAGGGCGGCCCAGGGGCTGTATTTGTGATTTGTGGATGTGAGCACACACGTGTTGGTTCTGGAGTAGTCTGCTATCCAAATATAGAGGACTGGGGTATTTCTGCCTAGTCATGGTCACGGGTCACAGCCTACTCGTACCCCAGTGATAATCATTATATCCACCCCACAACATCAGACAATAATTAACACTAATCTGGGGCGGTATTTAATAGACGAGGGACGAGGGGGATCCTCCCCAGTCTAGGACCCACGTAGGAGCATTTCAGGATTATATCCATGTAGTACATGTATATTAATACTTAATACACCTGCATCTATATACTATAGGTGGCACCACCAGATATACCCCCAAACCCAGGTGGGGTCATTTCGGTTTATCTCCGTGGAGGATTTGGCATCAAAGGATGGACACATCTCTATAGCGCTAATACTATAGGGCTCTGCAGCTGAGGACGACATTGAGCTCATTTCAGGATACCACATATCACATACTACCATATAGGCCAGTAGCTGGATACATTTTAGACCAATGAAATAATTCCCTCCATTCACTGCGGAAATCTTAGGGTACATTATGTAACAGCTTGTACCCGTGTGACTACTGGTACCAGTGCTTATCTCGCCACTACCAGCTTAAGTAATGGCCGCATCCATAGGACAACCAGCTTGACCCCTTATATAGGGTACACCCAGGACCCAGGTAGGGTCATTTCGCCAGTGTCAGAAACTACCCCATGTAAGCTCCCTCAGCTGGCATGCCGATTAGTGGTAGGCTGGATTTTACCTCAGATGTACATTCGTTGGGGCAAACGCCTGGATGTTACCGTCTAGTTATACCCATGTCTGATCTACCATCCCGGCGAGGCTGGAGCCAAACTATCACAAGAGTGAGCTTAAGAATGCTTGACTTGTAGTTGTGCGCATGCGTAGTGTTGCATTATGGGTAAGGAGCAGGAAGAGCAGAATTCCAAGCTGGAGGAGCTGGGGGAGATAGCGTCCCTGGCATGGAAGACACTCACCAAGGACTATGGTCAGTATCATGCAGTTTAAACTTTATTACTTTCTTTATTTAACCGATCACCACATACAACAAGCGATACATAGAGATCGTCCCGGTCAATTTTACGGGTTTTAACCCTCTAAGGGCTGCATAGTGCTTTAAGCCTTTAAGGACAGCGTAATGCATTAATGCATCATACCCTTGGTCATCATGATGCATGAATGCAGCCCTGACAAGTAACTCGACAGTGCTGCATTCAAGCATCATACCGACCCTATGGGGTTCAGACATGCCCGAAGGGTCAGCATGATGCACCAATGCAGCCCCGGCAGGTTACTCGCCGGGCCTGCATTGGTGAATTGTGATGGCAAATTCATCTTTTAGCGACATCCGTCCTTAAAGGGTTAATGTGATATGGATTAGTGTGTACAATACAGTGTCATTAACCCAGACACGTTTTAGGTTTGAAAAGTTTTTATTGCCGAATTACAAAGAAATACAATTCGTGGTTCATGTATATGTTATGACAATAAAGATGATGCCTTTTCATTCTCCATGATTAACGTTGGTGTCATATGGGGGATGACATAGAGATGGGTATACACATATCCTGATGTCAAGATGAAAAATACACTGGGCCTACAGTACGTGCCTCACCATAGAGTGACTTACTGGAGGGGCACCCAGGTAGCAATGGCGGTTACCTTGATCCCCATGTTGCCCCTGAGAGCAAGTGGTTATGGTCAGTGTGTGTGTGTTGGGGGGGGGGGGGGGCTATAGGGTAGGGTTCCACAAATAAAATACCCCAGACAAGCTGTGGATAGGTCTATTATTGAAGTTGAAGTGTATTTTATAGGTGTGTGCACACTTTAACAATGATCTGCTTTAGTCGGATGGTATTTATTATGCTATATTTAGATGACCAAACAGACTATCTTTTGACCCTTAAAAAAGCATCACTGGCTTTTAAACCCCCAGGGCCCCTATATATAGGGCTGAGTATCTGTCCCGACTCCCGGGGGGGGGGCACTCCCTATCTTTTCTATAGTCACTATGTGTGAACATCACCTCAAATCTGGTACCCTTATCAAGGGGGGAAATTTTCAAAAATCATACCCTTTTCAAGGGAAAATCTGCAAGAAAACAGACCTACATCACAGATGACCCTGAAAAATATACCCTAATTACGGGTGACCCTGAAAAAAATCCCCTTCTCAAGGGTGACCAAGAAATATCATAGGGGAAAATAAGTAAAAATGACCCTTTAAATTAGTTTAATGCTCTGAAAATATACCCCTTTCTCCCAAAATTTGCCTAAATAGCACCCCTTATCAAGGGCCCTCGCGGGCCCGTGCCTAGGACCCAAAAACGGACCCTTTCCCTTGGAATCGTGTTCACACATGGTATTAAAATCTGAGGGAGTGCCCCCCCCCCCGTGTCCCGACTGCACTCTGACTGTTACTGGACGTGCAGTAAGATCTGCGGGTTTAGAGGCGTAAATCTCGGTTCCCCTACACTAACAGTTCCAGTTGGAGTGGACCCGGGGCAGGTACTCAGCCCTACATTATATAGTGGACGGGGGGTTGATATTATGTAATAGATAGACTATGGTTATGAGAGGCTAACTCAAAATAACCACAGTAAATCCTAGTACTGTACCCGTTTGTCAGAATGATTCATTCAATATTTATGTATTTACAGAATAAATTTCAAATGCACGTGCGAATCAGAACTCCCAGTGTGGGTTGTAGGACTTTCTTAAAGGGGAAATCTCACCACTCGCACTTGACCACATAGTAGACTAGAACAGTACTAGAATGGTGAGTGATTTTGTCACTTTAAGTTTAAGGGCGAGTTATACGTGAGATGGACTGATATGGGGGTTGTGCAGTACCCATGTATCGAGTATTTGTTATTTCCACAATGAAATGACCAAAATTGATGTTCCAAAGATAGAATTAAGGAGCAGCGACCTCCCCCTTGCTGTGGCGGCCATACAGTGTATCAAAGGCCTGTCCATCTCACACTGTGCCTATCATGTAGGGTAGAGTGACCTAAAGGTAACCACGTACCATGATATGTCCACCTCAATTTTGTAGTCATTCACGCGTGATAACCCCTGTTTTTGTGTATCACAGTGCACTTTAGGTGATACTCTTTCCAACAAAGGACAAATAAAGACAATACTATACACGAATAACTACATAATTAGGGTGGACATCTCAAGGTACGTGGTCAGTCTACCCTAGTGTGGGATGTAAAAGAACCATTGCCTCGGTAAAAGTGTAGGGGCATGCTTTCTGCCTTTAATATTTATTCACCTCATAGATTTGATCACCATCACCACCCTTGAAAAGACCTTAGTGGTTATCTCGGGCGTAAAGCAACCTTACAACCAACCAACAACTAAAGGACACAGCACTTGGAAAGTGCGAGTATGTTACTGAGGTTTGCTGTCACCGCCCACGTCTCTAGATAAGGCCGGGTTAGCGTATTAGGACTAGGTATATTAATAGTGCTATTTGTACTCCCTATATGTGTAGTTGTATTTACACACAGATATGGTGGCAAAACATGGGTGTACCCCCCCCCCCCCTCACACACACACAGTGACACGATATCCGCTCATGCACCCACCTACACCATAACCACCCCTACTTGTGTGGGAAAGAAATAGTATTAAGAACTACATTTTTGGGCCCTTAAATCTTTAAACATTTTCTCAAACCTCACGTAGAAGTCAAATTGGACTGTTAGGGTAATAAATCAACAATAATAAATTCCATATAAAAATCGACTTAAAGGCGAGGTTTAACGGTATGTGTGTGTGTGGGAGGGGTATGTGCTTATAACATTCTTTGAGTTTTGATCTTGGGGGGGGGGGGGGCAGAGACTGAGACTTTAATGGTAAAAGTACGAGAATCTTGCTGACACAGACAAGCAAACCCCACGTGAAGAGACCTTAACATGTCTATACTCTATATACCTACCGGTATGTATAAATATGTTATAGGTTCTCACAAGGGTCAGCTAAAACCTGCCGCCCTGCACCTTTGTCCAGGTAAACTCAAATGTGCTTATCAGGCTTCCCCTACATATAGTGCTACCTGGGCACTTTTAGCGCTACAGAGGCATAGGAAGCAAATTTCCATTGGGGGGGGGGGGGGGGGGCATGGGGGCCCACTCCAACCAGCTTTTTGCCTTGGCTTTTATGACTGGTGGCACATATGTACACACTTATGTTGTAATTGTATAAACAAAAGTATTATTTGAGCCCCCTCTAATTCTAATTAAAGACCCCTGTGCCCCACTGTCCCTATCTGGGAGAGGTAAGATCTGGGAATAATATGCATCATAGTGTAGGGTCTTGACAATATTTTTTTCTTTTTTGGCGGGGTTGGGGGAGGGGCAAACATACTCAGCCCCCCCCCCCCTCCTCCTCTGTGATTGGGGGGGGGGGGGGGGCAACCTGGTCCCACTTCTCCTACGCCACTGCACTACCGGTAGTTCAATAAACTTGGTGATCGTTTTATGGAGGGTAAACCACCCATGAACCAACCACCAAGCTGTCTAGTACCTACTGTCAGTCACTGTATTCTCTCTCAAAGTGTTGACTTGATGCACACATGTATGCGGCAAGAAGGACTGACTCTGCAGGACACAATCTGTGTTTACATTTTCAGCAGATTTCCCATAACCTTGCCCCAGAATGTTTACGCATGTCAGCTATTTACATATATGAAGTATTACTGCATTGGTGCATTATGACAACCCTTCAGGGAGAGGCTCGTCTGTGCTAAGTTGAGAACCTTCAGCACAGGCCCTTGGCCACCAGGTAGAGCAGCTAGCCGGGGGTTATGACATCACAGGGCAGGCCACTATTGCTTCTGTCTGAAGTGGTTCCCAGGACTTAGCCCTTCCGTGAGTAGGCCTAGTTACAGAGGGCCAATGCTATTCACATGTCTTCAGGGCAACACAGACTGAAGCAATCACTATCCTAACTTAGGCCTCATCTAGAGGCAACCAAAGGAAGCACCGGGGGTTGGACATGGCCGCGCCCATGGCCTAACCCCTAAGAGCCCTATAGGGCACAGAGGATACCAAGGCTGGGCGCAGCCATGACACCTCTGTCGGGGGCGGAAGTTTATGCTAATGATATGCTAATGAGCAGAACCGGAAGCACTCTCTACTGCTGCAAACATAAGAGGTGTGAAAGCGTGGGGTATGTGGACTCTCTAGCCCCCGACAGAGCCAGCTCCATACATGCGCCATCTAGGGGGTAGCCTATGTACCAGGGTATCCCATCCTCGGTATAGACATGAAGAGCGCGTTCCCAGCTCGTACATAGTTTGTGTATGTCCCACTAGGTGTCTCAGGTGTAGAGGGGGGTCAGTAGGGTTTGTGTGATGTAGGCCAGCACCTGTAGTAGTAAGGAGTACCGGTAAGGCTAAAAAAAAAAGTTTGTTCCAGGTAACATGGCAAAAAAATGTAGGGTCGGTAGGTCGATTTTTTGTAAACATGAAAGTACTAGCCCGCCTCTCCAAGACCCTAAAATTGACCCCCAAAAAAGGTAAAAATACGAAAACCTATTCATGATTGCATAAAAAAAACGTAGGGTCGGCCCTGTTTTGATAGGGTCAGTCGGGTGACCTGTAACAAACCTCTCTTTTTTTGGCCTAAGTACCTATACTATAGTGTACACAGTGGATCCATGGTAGTGACACCAACTGGTTTACTGCATATACAACATACCGGTATATGTGGTTTACCCATAAATTCCCACGGTCCAGGGGATGTAAAGGGATCAATAAAAGCTGACTAGGAAAAGCCTGATAATTCGATGGTGGGTCAGCGAAAGGCAGGGAATTCGATGTTGGGCCAGGGAAAATCATGTAGGCAAAATGGGAAACGTGACATGTCTCCGTGTCCATGTTACCAGGGATATTGTATAAGCTATACCATATTAACATATAGACTATACCACTGACTCTCTCGGCCTGGCTCAGGTCGGCCTATCCAGAGTCTGGTATATTATATAAGATAGACCCGGGCATCCAATATACTATCGACAATCGATATACTGGACTAGTACACGAGAATATATATATACATGTACTGAGATGCCAATTTCCCTGCAGTCCTAGGAATTGCTACATTTACCCTGGTGTTTCTATGATAAATGATATTTAAAATTTCCCAAAATTTCCCAAAATCTGAAGACTTATTTTTCTCTTTAATTACTAGAGAGTGGTATCTCTGAATATAAGGGACTAGGATACGAGTATATATAATCAATATGCAGGCATGCAAAATTCCCCCTCCTCCCTATAGGGGCAGACATTTTTTTACCCCCAACCCCTTGCCTGGTCAAAAATTGTGCGTATTTGCGCCCCTTTGTAGCATAGTAATGCGCAAGCTTTTTCGCTCAAAACAGGTGGAATTATTTTTTACCGCTCCCTCTGAGAGGGTTCTACATTTTTTACCCCCCCCCCGATAAGGGGTCCACATTTTTAACCCCCCCCCCCAAAAAAAAAAATAATAATAATAAATCCTCCCCCCCGCCCGTTGATAAAAATTGAGCACTCCCTTTGATAACATCAGACATGTATTAGTATGTCTACATAATGCTGCGGGTTGTAAGCCGGCCTGGGCCTGTCGATATATCAGGTGATTAGGCCGCCTACACAGATAACGCACCTGGTGTGGTAATTACACACGGAGGGACATAATTACTCGCTGCTTATCACCTAATTATAATAAGCGTCCAAGCAGATTTGTGTGAATCAACTATGCTAATTATTCTATGCGGACTGTCAAAAGTGGAATATTTCTGTCATATTAACAGTTCCCACTGACGTTGGACATTGACTTCTTTTTTTTTCAACAAAAGTGTCTTTTTATTCAACAAAGGTGTGTTTTTTTCAACAAAAGTGTTTTTTTTTTAACAAAAGTGTTTTTTTCAGCAAAAGTGATTTTTTGGCAAAAGGCCTTTTTTGGGGCAAAAGGGCTTTATTTCGCCAAAAATGTGAATTGGCTTCCTCCGCCGAGAAGATCCGCATTTCCCATTGATAAAAACATAACCACTCCCTTAGCGCAGTGCTAATGGTCGGGCTTTGGGCCATTGGTAGATTATTTCTTAAGTATTGTCTCATACCAATTAGAGCCTGCTAGACGTCACATCACATGCCTTAATATGGGGAAACCTTTCTCAGAAAACCGTCATCATAACATCACGACGGAATACAGGGAGGCATTTCACTTTCTCTATTCCCAGAAACCTCAACGCATGCGTCCTAGATATCGTGCCCTATATATTTACATCTCCTCGAGAAGATCACAATGTTTAGTCCTTTAAGGGCTGCCTAGTGCTCGGATGCGGCTTTATCAGTACGCGGCATGAATGCAGCCCTGGCGAATAATTCAGCAGGGCTATAGACCAATACAACATGAAAGGGTGACTTGTCATAAAAGTTGTTGATAAAGTTTTTGAACAATTCTGAAGCGTGACCGACAAATACATAAATAGAAATCTCAGAATCTTGCATTCTAGTACGCAATATATGAAAGATATAATATATTAACAGTTCCCACTGACATTGGACATTGACTTCTTTTTTCTCAACAAAAGTGTTTTTTTCAACAAAAGTGTTTTTTTCAACAAAAGTGTTTTTTTCAACAAAAGTGTTTTTTTTCCAACAAAAGTGGTTTTTTCAGCAAAAGTGATTTTTTGGCAAAGGGCCTTTTTTTTCGGCCAAAGGGCTTTATTTTGCCAAAAGTCTTTTTTTTTTGTTGCCAACAAAATCGGTTTTGCCCTCCAAAATAGGTTTTACCCTCAAAATCCTTTTGCACCCAAAATCGTTTTTGCACCCAACATAGGTTTTACACCCAAAATCGGTTTGGCACCAACAATCGGTTTGGCACCAAAAATGGACTTCTCCCTCAAAAAATGTGAATTGGCTTCCTCCACCGAGAAGATCCGCATTTCCCATTGATAAGAACATAACCACTCCCTTAGCGCAGTGCTAATGGTCGGGCTTTGGGCCATTAGTAGATTATTCCCGAGTATTGTCTCATACCAATTAGAGCCTGCTAGACGTCACATCACATGCCTTAATGTGGGGAAACCTTTCTCAGAAAACTGTCATCATAACATCACGACGGAATACAGGGAGGCATTTCACTTAGCATATTCTTCTATTCCCAGAAACCTCAACGCATGCGAGCTTCCTAGATATCGTGTCCTATATATTTACATCTCCTTACTTTAGTTGTTGGTTCGTTGTAAAGTTGCTTTACGCCCTAGATAACAACTAAGGTGTTCCTCCGTGGCACAGTGTGAGTGCATCATGACTATGAATAAACATGCAACCTTGATGCATCATGCCGTCATGAGATGACGCGTAATATACCTGATTCCGATCTAGTTGGAGTGACTATTCATGCAGCACACAGGACGTGATATAAGCCTGGTAGCTGGAACTATTTAACCCTTTAAAGGCCTCTCTGATAAGCTGGCCTCCCTTATAAGCTGCCCCCCCCCTCAGTTTGAGAGAATTTTATAAGCCGAATTTAGACCCATTTAAACATTGGTTAACTATACTTTACGTGATGAAAACCCTCCCTTATAAGCCGACCCTCTTCTTTGAGACAATGCTATAAGCCGAACTGGGCCTAAATCTCAAAAAAAGGTCTGCTTATCAGAGAGGTTTTACAGTAACAGTAGTATATTTATGTGCTACCTCTTTGTTGGCATGATACATGCATGCGGCTGTGGTGAGTAACTCGCCAGTGCTGCATTAATGCGTCGTGTCGATCATTTGGGAGTGTGACAACCTCATAGGGTCGTCATGATGCATGAATGCATTAACTGTTAAACTCACCAGGGCTGCATAAATGCATCATGACTACAGCAGATGCTGTGTGCCCAGTAAAGAGTTAAAGAAGCATATGTCTAGATAAAAGTTCAAGAGAATCCTTTGAAACTTATGCATATTCCACTCAATGGACCATTAAATACATAGAGGCCCACGACTGTGATGTCCACCTGCATCGTTCCTCACGAGTTGGGATCTGGGCCGTATCACGCGAGGCCATACGGGATGAAATACGGTGTCCCTTGATTAAATCAATGGGACTGTCATATCTACCGTTAAACCTTGCGTATAAGCCCAACTTACGTATAAGCCGCGCCCTAACTAAAAGAACCATATAAGCCGCACAGGGAGTCTGATTATGGCGAGTTTAATACTTTAGGATGCATCAAAAACTCTCGTATTAGCCACACACCACTGTGTGCCAATCCTATAAGCCGCACTGGCGATTTGACTCGCGTACTAGCCGCGACTTCTATGTGAGGTTTTACTTTTTGACATAACGCGCTATGCTGCCCTCAAAGGGTTGTGATATACACAGTTGATATCTGACCAGTGGACTGGGTCCAATAACCGATAACATACAACAAGGTCACATCGATATGTGTCCGACTCTAGTCTTCTATAGGGAGTCCTAGATCCCTCAGTCTACCCCCACCACCATCGTGTTCACCATATGGAGTATACCTATTGTGCTGTGTATGACTGGTTTAACCCCTCACCACCTTATAGAGGATATAGAGGACCCTCAGTGTGTTACATGTGTGTGGGAGACATGACTCTAGTGTAGAGCTACATCACTGACACAATGATGCAGCGCTTTCTGCGCAGTGAAGGTAGGTATGGTTTGATCGTTAGATGACCATGCAGTTTTATGGGAGTGGACCACCAAATTTTACATGGCGACATGGCTATTTCTTACAATCGACAAACGACATGAGGCCTAGTGACATGTGACATGAGGCCCAAAAAACATAGTGACAGGCGACATGAGCAATTCTTAAAATCGACATGGGATATGGGCATGATTAAGTGACATTGACATGCGACATGGCCATTTTTTAAGATCGACAATCGACATGGGGACCCCCCATCCAGAGCCCCAGTTTTACGTCTGTTGTATGTGATGATATATAGACTGTGTTTAACCCTTTAAGGACCGTACTCTCTGGTGCAGACTTGTTCCCGCAGCCACAATGTTTACACTGACACAGGCAATCTCATGAGACCTTGGTTCTGCTCTCGCCAGTTAGCTTGTTCCTTACAAGCTATGGTATGTGGGTGTTTGGTCACTGTGTTCAGAACTAAATATGGCCGCCCATGTAGAGAAAACCGAATTATCACTTTAGTGCTTAAACGTGCTGTACACTTTGTCGTCGTGATGCATGAATGTAGTCCTGGTGAGTCTACTCGCCGGTGCTGCATTGGTGCATCATGCCGACCCTGTGGAAGTGTCTCAACCCCGTAGGGTCAAAATGATGAGTGAATGCAGCACTGGCATGTTACTTGCCAGGGCTGCATTTATATATCATGACGACCAAGGACATGATGCATTAAGGATGTAAATTGGCGGTATGACAGCCTGCTCCCAGGCTATCCACCTGGTAGGATAGACGCTGGCCGAGGCTGCCGGGACCACCCAGTAGTACATGGAAACAGGGACGGTATGAAGGGTGGCTATATCGGGAGATGTTTCCCCATCCCCACCCCAGCCGAGGTCAGCGTCTCTCGTATACCAGCTTCGGGTTGATTGCCCTCCTCGCCACCTTCCCCTGACCATACCAAGCTAACGCTCCCTGTGTAAGAACACCTGGTATATAGGGGAAGCTGGTATCAAATCTCGATATTTTAGCCCCCCCCCCCATTTTTTTAGAAAAAAAGGGGGAAAAGGAACAACATACCCTGTACTTCCCAGTACCTTACAGAGAAGGGAAGTGCAGGTGAGGTCGGAGCACAATTGAGGTCATCCGGTGTCATCACGATAATCAGTTGAATAAAAGTGTCATCGTAATCCACTTGTACATGTACTATCTCTGAAGGGGTCAATTTAATATAAAGCCTCTACTTGGGCTCCCCTGCACTGACAGAGAGTACATGTATGTATCTAGGGCTCTTCGTTTAGAAAGTGACTTTTTGCCCAAACATGCATATTTAATTATAAGTCACTTCCAAACATTAGGGGTCTATGGGGTCCGCCCCCCCCCCCCCCTTTGGAAAAAATATTCAGATTTTTCAAATGATATATTGGCAGCCGCGTGCCCCTTTTCGGTACTTTGGTGTTTGGTGGATCCCCGACAGATTATTTAGTTATTTAACTTCCTAATCTGTGGATTCCCACCCCCTTTTCAAATGCCTGAGTCCGCCCCTGCATTATGATTGTCTATGTTGTTGTTTTTTGCAGTTTGTAAGTTGGTTCATAGCTAGCGAGCCAGCCAGGTATTTCCGAACATTTCCATCTGACAGGGATGAACGTTTTTCTCTTTTTTGTGTGTCGCCAAGACCTATAACTATAGAAGACCTTTATACAGGGGCCCCAATTTTAAAATTTCAAGTGTTTTAAGATTGGTCACTTTCATCCCTGTACCATGTAAACGTCGGTCCCCAGGTGTTAGTGTTGACTACCCCTGCCAGGTGGCAGCAGTAGTTCTGCTGGTTACCGGGAGGTGACTCCCCTCTATGTGTAGTATGACGTAACAAGCACCTGCACGTCAAATGGGGAAACAAGACAAAATGGAGATGGGGGTGCGCTCCCGGCTCACGGAGAAAAAGCCAAAAAGTGCAGGTAGGGAGATCACGTGACGTCACACAGATTGTGCTGAGTCATGTCAGAGACACACGTAGCGTCCTTGGATACCACGGGAGGACTGGTGTGTGTGTGACTGTGTGTGTGTAGATCTTAGTGTGAGAAGTGAGGCCTTAACTCCAACTCAGACTTAGACAGGTAGGGGTAGACTGACCCAGAGTCAACCATGTACCTTGACATGTCCACCCCAGTTTTATAGTCATTCATGCATGACAAGCCCTCTTTTCGTTTATCACAATACACGTTAAGCCTTACCATTTCCAGCAAAGGACAACTAGAGACAATACCATACGTGGATAGTACATAATAAAGGTGGACATGTCAGGGTATGTGGTTGACTCTAGGTTGATCTACCCCTACATGCCCAGGTACACACGTACACAGTAACACTGAGTAATGTAGCAGTAGGAGTGTGTGTACAATGTACTCCTCCATAGTGTAAGGCTATTTTAAACCACCACACACCTCTGACGGGAGTGCAAGCCCATGCCTAACCCTTTAAGGACCGCGTAGTGCTTTAATGTGTTGTATGAATGCAGCCCCTTAGGGTCTCACATAGGGTCGACATGGTGCATGAATGCAGCCCTGGCGAGTAACTCGCCAGGGCTGCATTCATGCATCATGACGACCAACATTGTCACAGTAACCAGATCAGTAGTACCATTAATAGAGGCTAACCTAAACCAGCACCTCCCCTGGGTCCACGTTTAATGCTATAATCAGTTTTAGTAGACCTACTTATATAATTAGTAGGCCTATAATAAGGTCCGTCAGTGCACATGGAAATAGAGCTGCACCGTACACTATATAATATATAGGGCGCTGCGTCCCAGTTCTCAATTAGTACCTAAATTAAATGACTTTTCTTGGTTAGTAGGAATTCCTAAGGTTAACAGCATACCAGGTATTAATGATATTGATTAGTCAGTAAAATACCTCTTTAAACCCATGGTCCAGTTTTCATGTGTTGTGTCTTTGGACATAGATATTATGCAAACCCATAAAAGGACCGATTGTCTAGGTTCATGTCCATTTCCGCCATGATGCACCAATGCAGTGCTATAGCGAGTATCATGTCATTGCTTTATTTGTGCATCATGTCAACACTACAGGAGCGTATCACAAGGCCGGCATCTGATATAAATGTATCATGACGACAAAGGACATAATGCTAAAGCACGATGCGGCCCTTAAAGGGTTAGTGGCTCCAGCGCTCCATCCGTCAGGGGCACACTTTGACTACTTGTCTCCTATAATGATTACCTTGAGTTAAATCAATAAACCGTAATATATTATTTGTGGTAGTATAACATGCCATAGCAAAGAGTGGTCTAGAGTTATATTAACTTGGCCTCGATCGTGGTCCCTTTTTCCATGTAATTTCATGGACATAAGTATCTGTGTTATTTTGGTGAAAATAGATTATAAAGTGAACCATGTCCCATGTCCCAATATATGTTATTTCAATGGAAACTGATTTAAGATCAATCCCTTTTAACTATACCAATCACGTGCGCATATAAAAGTGGAATCAAGTTAAATCTTTAAGACGGCATGATGCTTTGAGGCATCATTTTCCTTTTCCTAGCGTTTATTCGGCAGGATGATACACCAACGCAGCCCTGGCGAGTAACTCTCCTGTGCTACATTGGTGCATCATGCTGATCCGTCGGGAGTGTATTAAACATGTGGGGTTGGCATGATGCATTGATGCATAACTGGTTAGTTATATATACCGTAAATTCCCGCGTACTACCCACGGGTTGTACGGTAACCATCCTCAGCTTTCATTTAATACCAAACATGCCTATATAGGGTGCGGGTTATATGAGGGTTTTTATTACTATAGAACAATACTAAAATAGAAGTTTTCAAACCCAGAAACGGGTTATAGGATTCTCCTAAGTTGGGGGTGCGGGTTATACGCGAGATGCGGGTTATACGCGGGAATTTACGGTAGTACCTGATGTCACGTGGTAGAATGAGGAGGGTACTTTCCAGGACGGGTTCCATTTCTACATGTTTAGAATTTTATTGAAAAACTTTTTTTGGTTGGATATGTCGCGATACATGTACCGTAAAATCTCGGGTTATAAGTTGAGTTTCAGAGAAAAAAATCGGCTTATAATAAAAGTGTTTAAAATACAATGCAGTACATTTTGTATATCAAAACGCGTTGCAGTATATCGTCTATAAGCAGAGTGGGACTTTAAGGGTAAGAATTCGGCATATATTCAAATTTAAAAGGCATGAAAATCGATTTACCGGTAGATAAATTCCATTTAACACTCTTGTCAATGACTGTGCATGTGAATATATAAAAAGCTGGATGAAATAATGGCATATTGCCTCTGAGATGCACCCAAAAAGAAAACATGCCAAAAAGTCGGCCCATATTAAACCAAGGATTTACGGTGTATGTTAGTTCAAATCAATTTAGATTAATTCCGTTTAACACCCTATCAATCACTATACCTAAAAACCTGAATGACATAATGGCATTACCTCAGAGATGCACCTCAGTGCCTGCCCCTGGGTTGGGTTAGTTGGCAGAGATGGGGTGTGTGTGGCGTACAATGGGTGATACATCACACAAACAGTCTACACGACACTAATACCGCTCAGTACGTCTGTATCCCGGGGCTACAGGGTAGAGTCACCTCCAGTCGGACACATGCCTTGTAAAGTACCGTAAAACCTCTCTGATAAGCCGACCCTCTTTGGGGATTTCAGGGTGATTCGGCTATAACATTGCCTCAAAGAGGGTGGGGGGTCGGCTTGTGAGAGAGGTTTTTTATCAAGTTATTAATAGTTTAACCATATTTAAATGGTTTCAAATTTGGCTTATAATATTCTCTCAAAGTGGGTATCAGAGAGATTTTACGGTACACATGATTTATGGGTTCTTAAAGCATTTTCAGCTCCTTAAAGTGGTAAAGTTAAAGGGTCATTCTGTCTCAAAAAACAAACACGAGAGGTGTTATTGTACATGAATGCTATGGTAGACTTACAGCATAACAAAGGCCTGTCCCTCTCACACCATGTCTATGTGGTGTTGGAGGTTAAAGAACCCTTGCTTCGTAAATGTGTAGGAGCAGGATATTTATCTTTTGGCTCATCTCATAGATTCGATCATCCTGGATACGAGATACCTTTTTTACTTGTGAAAAAATGAAATTTGAGTAAGTCTCCCCGGCAAAGACAATGGGACGTTAAACTACACAAACAAACAAAGTACATGAATAACCTCAAATCTGACTGTCTCAGGGTGTGTGTCCGACTCATGATGAATCTACCCTACCCCCGCACTAAGTACATGTACCCCCCCCCCCCCCCTCACAACACACATCTATGACAGACAGGTGCAGCACATAGGGATACCCCTGCCATATAGGGAGGTCATTGACATCCAATTCATGTCGATGACAATGATTGACATACATGTAATTATAGTTGTTAATATGTCAATGTATTGCAATTTATGATGCTGGCATGAAATAATTAAACTAAATAAGACAAATAACACCTGTAACACTGCATTCTTGCCCCCAATAAGATGAGAAAAAAAACAAAAGTAGAGTTTTAATACAAATTTGAAAGAATACAACTATACAGTGTGATTCCTTTGCCTAATAATTGTCAACATGAAACAAGGTAGGAATCTGACCTAAGGCTGGTCATCAGTATAACTGACTCAACACTAAGCTCTTAATTGAGAACAATGCAGCAAGAAAGATTCTGCTAAAACCAACGTTAACACAACTTAATTATGATAAAGTCACCCTTTCTTTCCCGGGGATTTCACTTAACGTAATACGGTTCCCCTAAAGGGCTAACTTTTGGCCTACCTGGTGACCTAAACAAGGTCAAAGGTCACAGGTCACCCCTGGGGGTGTGGATGTACTTTAGGTACTCTGTGGTGTATCATGAGCGGACCTCACATAGCCCTACGTAAGGGCAAGGTCACCTGTGAAGGTCATTGACCTTGCTGCTGAAGGTCGGTTTAAAGGCGCAGATCTCGGTACCCCTGCAGCGGCAGTCTGAGTAGAGCCAGGACAGGTACTTAGTCCTATATATAGGAGAGCTGCGGCTTTAAAGCTGATGTTGGGGGTCTTCTGGGGATTCTGAGAGTTAAGGCCAGACCAGAAAAAAAAAGTTGGTCTACGGATTTCCCGCACCATTTTTTTTTTTTTTTTTTTAAGTGTCTACGGATGCGCCCGCACCATTTTTTGAGAAATTTGAATTTTTTATTTTTTTTTGGTGGCACTTTTTCTGATCGATAGTCAGATTTGGGAGTTTCCAAAAAAAATTCCCCAGAAAAAATAAAAATGTTGCCCATTTCACTTGATATAAGGTTAAGATCCGCAGACAAAAAAAAAAAAAAAAAGAATTCGCTTGCTCGCACCATATTT
This sequence comes from Harmothoe impar, assembly GCA_947462335.1. Classification (NCBI taxonomy): domain Eukaryota; kingdom Metazoa; phylum Annelida; class Polychaeta; order Phyllodocida; family Polynoidae; genus Harmothoe; species Harmothoe impar. The sequence goes on from OX381710.1 coordinate 14,019,276, forward strand.
AAAAAATGAAAAACTGTAGACCAACTTTTTTATTTGGTCTGGCCTAATGTGGATAATGTGACTGTCACATTGAATCAATGTGAGTGATCAATCTGGAAACTGTCCATTTAGTATTACAATGTACAAATATTTCCCCGGGAGTGTTGGGACCATAGGGATGACAGTCACTATACATGCGGATAAAGATTGACACGATTGACACAGCGACACGGCCCTTGAAAAAAGCGACATCGCGACACGGCCCCTTGAAAAATCGATGGACACAAATAAACTATAACGCACTAGATAATCGACACACTGACACAGCCTTTTTGCTAAAAATCGACAGGTCAATTATTTGGGGACCCATGTATAGTCACATGAGAGCAATGACGACGTTAGCACATTCAGACATTGGGAAAGTTACCATGTGGGTGGGCTGGTCTTGTGAGCTGTCAAAATGTGGTTAAAATGAAATAAGAGTTGACGTCATCTTCTAGACTTTAATTTATATGTCTAGTAATGAGTTTATACCTCCCACTATGGGTCACAGACAGTGACAATCCATTATCAGGACATACTAAAAATGCCCTTCATCAGCTGCATTCAAGCATCATGCCAAGTCTTCGGGAGTGTATCAACCCCAGGTGATTCGGCGTGATACATGAATGCAGCCATGGCGAGTTACTCGCCAAGGCTGCATTCATACATCACTACAACAATGGGCATAATGTATCACAAAGCATTCTGCGGCTCTTAAATGGTTAACCCCTCACCAGTTTGAATGGACTTTTGGCGTAGCATGTGGCTCGCCTGAAGGGCTTCAAACTCAAGGATGGGAAGTGATGACAGTATAGCTGAATAGGATATCACTGTAAAATTGATGTGACGTACCAGTAGTTTTAGCCTTTTAATGACAGCATGGTCTTTTAATTTACTATTCCCTTTTGTCACTTGTGCTATCTATATGGTTGATTTACTCAGGGGCGTGCCAAGCAGTTTCAATGTAGGGGGGGGGGACTAAGGGGTGTTTTGACCCTTTTTTACCCCTTTTTACTTTTTGGTTTGACCTTTTTTGGGGCAAGTCAAAAGTGGGGGGGGGGGGGTTTCCACGCCCCTGTGATTTACTCCTGAATGGTCGGCATGATGCATCAATGCAGAAGTAATGGGCGAGTTACGCACTTATGCTGCATGGGTGCATCATGACAAATGAGCATGAACCATAAGGCATCATGCCACCCTTAAAAGGTTAACTCAGTTCCACTCACATATCTACTCACTCACATAATTATCCATTCATCCATAAAACAGCAGAAGAATTCTGGTGATTGTAAAATGCCTTCCTTCTTATAACAGGAAAATTATGATTAGAGCAGGTTACGGTCTTAGTATTTCGTGTCCTTTCATTAAAATTATGATTACGGTATTATAAACTTCAAAAATAGTTTAAGTAATATGGCTGAGTGACAGGAGCCCCTCTGGGGGCGGTGACGGCACTGCCCCCTGTGGGAAGTCCCCGCACTACTCATGTACCGGGGGAGGAGGTGATGGAGTGGAGGTGGGTTGTTGGGGTTTTTGGTGGTGGGAGTTTTAATGTGTGTAGGGCGAAAAAAAGCAGGTTTGTTTCAGGTAACATGGGAGGAAATGTAGGGTTGGTACCGGTAGGTCGGATTTTTTTTTTAACATGAATGTTCTAGCCAACTTTTTTGAATACCCTAAAATTGATAAAAAAAAATTTAAGGTAAAAATATGAAAATTTCTTCAAAAATGCATAAAAAAATGTAGGGTCGGCCGTGTTTTGATAGGGTCGGTCGGGTAACTTGAAACACACATCTTTTCTTTTTGGCCTAATGGGGGTGGGGGTGACAGAGTGGACTCTAACTCTGGACGTGTCTGGTAGCCTGTCCACCAGACAATGTAATACCTGTTATATACTAAACCCTATACAGGCCTAAAGCATGTCCACTCCCAGGCCCCTAACTAGGGGGGATTCATAGGTTCAAACGAACCCCTGATGGGCCTAAAAAGCTCCACCCTAGCTGTCCTAGCAATGGAGCTAATCAGCTCCATTCCAGTTTTTACGGCTTGTAAATCTGACAATTATTAAGGGCTCTAGAACGCAAACCATGAAAGTATGATCCATTTCGCCATTACGGCATATTGTAATAATAGTTTTGTGTACAAATCGAGTCGCTATTTGCATATTTCTCAATGAGAATTCAGCAAGTTCCACCATTAAATGTACATTTTTTGTATCTAGAAGAACAGGGCTAGTTGAGGGCCTGCACTCCCTACAGATATTATCGAACCTATATTATGCCTAGAAGGGTTGTTCATAACTGGGATATCATGTCCAATTAGATATACCGGTATGTTCCCACAGCAAAGAAAATGTCTTTTTTCTTGAATTCACACCCTTGTGTCCTGTGAATCAGTTGTGTTTGAAATGCAGATTACCGGGTAATCCTATGTTTGATGCTGGATAAGGTCTACCCGGTAGCTATCATGGCCCTACGACTACCTCACTGCCTCCCAATCATCCCCATAGACCTCAGTGTGTTAGGTAGTAGCAAAGAGCAAAGAATGCTAAGAGGGTCCACTGACCGATATCATGCCCCCCCCCCCTCACAAAAAAAAAGTCCATGGCCCACCCTAATTGATGGAGTGTACAGCCCACAATACTCCACTCACAACCTATTTACATTAAACACAGATGAAACCACACTTTAGTTGCTGGAAAAGGTGTTTTACCTCCATATATCTTATCCATGTGTTTTTCTCAATATTCATGTTAGATTTGGAGGAAATGTAAGCAAAATAATAGCTCCAGGGGGCAACACAGGCCAAACATTGCCAGAAATCTACAGTAACCCCATGAAAAAAGTTCAAAAACTCCTCAAAATATTCACAATAATTACACAATATTCGGTTAACATGATGTTGAAGCTACATTCCAAGCAATATCATTATCCTTTTTGGGTTCATTTTGAAGTATTCTGATTGCTATGGGGCAGTGCTAATCCATGGGCGCGGAGAACATCTAAGTGGGCCCTCTTAGTATTCTTTGCTCTTTGGTAGTAGCACTATGTGACTGGGCGGTCACTGCACCTACACCCTACACACACACATAGCCCTATCACTGCCACTGTAGTAGTAGTATCACTAACACTGTAGTAGTGGTATCACTAACACTGTAGTAGTAGTATCACTAACACTGTAGTAGTGGTATCACTAACACTGTAGTAGTAGTATCACTAACACTGTAGTAGTACTATCACTAACACTGTAGTAGTGGTATCACTAACACTGTAGTAGTGGTATCACTAACACTGTAGTAGTGGTATCACTAACACTGTAGTAGTGGTATCACTAACACTGTAGTAGTGGTATCACTAACACTGTAGTAGTGGTATCACTAACACTGTAGTAGTGGTATCACTAACACTGTAGTAGTGGTATCAGCATCCTCCACCCTTGGACCTACCTAACAGGACCTACAAGGGGCACCCTACACATCCTTCCCAGAAACACACCTAGGAGCCCCACGTCTTATCTATCGATACAGCACAGAGGGAGATAAGCAGCTTTAAGTACAAACATTAAGTTATATAATGGTGTTCCCCAAGATAAAGGCCGTGGAGGGGAAGGCTGGAGGAGGTGTGGATGGCCCTGTGGATGGGGGACCAGAACACCTGTACAATGGTACTACTACTGAGGTAGGGCATGGGCATGGTGCAACCAATGGAGACCTGACGTCAAGCAGAGAGCCCATTAGGGACCTCAGCCTAAGCAAAGGGCTCAAGGCAGGCTTGAGCTTAAGCAGACAGTCTAATGGAGATTTAGGTATAAGCAAAGAGGCCCATGGAGATGTAAGCCTAAGCAGTGAGCTGAATGGAGATTCAAGCCTAAGCAGGGAAGCCTATGGAGATTTAAGCCTAAGGAAAGAAGTCAATGGAGATTTGAGCCTACGCAGGGAGGCCAATGGAGATTTAAGCCTAAGGAAAGAAGTCAATGGAGATTCAAGCCTAAGGAAAGAAGCCAATGGAGATTCAAAATTAAGCAGGGAGGCTAATGGAGACTTTAATACGTTTAGCAAAGAGGCCACTGGAGATGCAGGCCTAAGTCGCCAGGTCAATGGAGATTCAAGCCTAAGGAGTCAGCTCAATGGAGGGTCAAATGACAGAATAAAGCCTATCTGTACTAAAGTACACGATTCTGAGCACATAGGAACCACTGGTCAGAGGCAGGGGTTGACTTTAACAAATGGAGACGTAGCCTCAGCCAATGGGAAACATGTATCATACTACATGAATGGAGGGCAGGAGTGTGCGGATCGGTGTGATGGGATCCAAAGACGACCATTCAGACTAGATCACAGAGAATTAATTGAGAGAGAAACCAAAGTACAAATAGATATAGGGGATAACAGAGACAACAGCACCATGAGTAACGGAGACTGGGTGAACATAGACAATAAAGACAAGATGGGTTTGGTTAATGAGAAACCCTCCTGGCTACCTAGTAATGGCCAAGTAGGGGGATATAATCCAGAGCATAAGTTAAACCTACATGATAACCACCATAGCAGTTTAGTCAACGGAGGACTTCTCGTTGATGCTAGTCCGTCCGGGGGATTAGACGGTTTCGCTGCAGAAGGCGAGTTGATCAGCCTGGATAGTAACAGTACAGATAGCTGGAGTAGTGGTGAGGAGTCGAGTACCGTCTCCGAGTGTCTCCCCACCCCCCACCATACCCGGATCACACTCTGCCCTCCTCCAGGGCTCCCATCCAGGGGTCAGTCAAACGTAAACTCTCATTCACCGAGCTCGCGAAACCGCCAAGAAAATGATTTTTCGGTATATTATTCGGCTCGGCGGTCGTCGAGTGAAGATGACTCCGAGGATGAGCCGTGTTTCTCATACACTGACCTACTGCCTCCAAGGTCACAGGTCAAGGTCAGGAGGTCAGAGGCTGACCAGAAGAGGTCAAGTCCCAAGGTCAGGTTCAATCTGCCTAAGAAGGAGAAGGCGGCCCTGATGGACTCTGACCAGGCCTTCTTAGCGCACTACTATGGTAGATATGTGTTTGGTGCTTCTAGTTGTATGGGGAAAATATCCTGGGGCGGATCCAGGGTTCTGAAAATAAAGGTGTGTTTTGGCGTAAACATTAAAAAAATATAAATTGATTTGTGGGAGCTCCTTGTGATTCTGGTGAATATGTATACCATATATATACTTTGCTACAGTCTGTTCGGTTTAATCTAGAATTTAAACCTTTCTACTTTGATATACATGTACTAGAAAGGGAACTTTTTCTTTCCTTTTCAGAATTCCAATTTAGTTGTGGTTGAGCTTTCCTTGTACATGTACATGTATCATAACTCATACACATGCAGTGTACATGTTCCTAGGATAAACCCGTACAAATTTGTCTCTCACGGTGCGTCTATCGAAAAGTACCTTCCCACGCACGCGTCTCCCATTCAGCAGATGTCAAAATAAAATTGAAAGCAGACAAACCAACGTATAGGTAAAAAGGGATTGAGGAGCTCATCCATGGTCTTACCCTGGTGAGACGAAGGTGTCTTAACTCTTTAACGGCAACATACTGCGTTGTGTCCATTTGGTATTTTGATAATGGATGGATGCAGTCATGGGGAGTAACCTACTGGTGCAGCATTCATGCATCATGCTGGCAGCATGATGCATGAATGCAGTCTCGGTGGGTTACTTGACAGCGCTGCATTAGTGCATCATAACGACCAATGAAGATGACGCATTAAGGCACAGAGATGCCACTTTTCCTACTTTTGTAGGAATTCCTACTTTTTCCTGGGGATTTCTATTTTGAATTATGTTAATTTCCTATAGAAAATATGCCAAAATTGGAGGTTTCTCTACTTTTATAAGACCTAGGAGTGGCATCTCTGAAGGCATCATGACGTCCCTAGAGGGTTAGTGCTGTAAGATTGTTGTGTTAGACAGGTCATGCCCGTGTAATGCTCTGTGGGGACCCCGTCGTCTGGTGACCTCACCGGGTCATCTACACACTTCTACATGGGACTACTCCTCCAGTCCTTTAACCATTTAAGGACGGATGTCACTAAAAGATAACACTTGTCGTCATGATGCACCATTGCAGCCCTGGCGAGTAACTCACCGGTGCTACATTGGTGCATCATGATGACCCTTCGGGACTGTATCAAGTCTGTAGGGTCCACATAATGCTTGAATGTAGCACTGGCGAGTTACTCGCCAGTGCATTCATGCATCATGACGACCAAGGACATAATGCTTATATATGTCGTCATGATGCACCGCCTCTGCACCGTGATTCCTCGGCACTGCATTGGTGCATTAGCCGACCCTTTTGAATAATGATGCTGTATGATTAGCATGATACAAGTCCTGGTGAGTTACCCGCCATGAAAACCAAGTAAAACAATGCATTAAAGCTCTCGGCTGCTCTTAAAGAGGAAGAGACCAGAATGACGATACTTCAAAGGGAGATGACTTGGGATAGGACAGACTTTGGGGCCATGGCGTGGGCGGGGTGGGGGGAGGTTATAGGTTCCTGGGAGAATGTGTGTTGTATTAGAGGATAGTTGTATGGGTTTGTAGCGGTAGTGCTGGGGAGATGCTGACATGATGGGTTGAATAGGCCGTTGAGCAAAGAATGTAATATGATATTGTGTATCCTGGTTAAAAGTTTTCAATTCAATTGTTCATCCACAAGATAACCAGTGATTGGGAACGTGATGAGAGGCATATTAGGGGGGAGATATAATTGATTTGAACCTGGACCTATAAGAAAAAAGAAGTTGTCAAAATCATGTATCTGTCTACAAATACTCTTTGTCCAGTCGCAGTGAGGATTCAGATTACAATTGTTTGACACGTAGAGCGATTGAAAAAGGAAAATAAGAAAAATCACAACAGTGAAAAGGATAAACAATATTACCAAGCACATTGAAGTTTGAAAGAAACGCTAATCCATTATCCGAATGGACGCCTGGCGAGTAACTCACCAGGGCTGCATTCATGTATCATGACGACCCAGGGCATGATGCATTATGCCGTCCTTAAAGGATTAAATTACTGTCAATGTTGATGGAAAATAAGGTACCAGTATTCATCACCACAGTTGATCTCTAGAATTAAATCACAGTGCGGCCCTTAAAGGGTTAGCTAGTCTGTGTGGACAGTAATGCAGGTACAGAGGTGTGACCTGTCCACCTGCCCAGTGTCAGTGCACACCCACAGGCCGGGATGGGTCCTAACAGCACCTACAGTTTGTTCACACTCACAATTATAAAACATAGTCCGTGATATAGCCCTCATAGGACAACATAGTACCTTGGTGCTTTAATTTACTGCACTATGTCACTTTGATGCATAGCTCGCCAGTGTTGCATTTGTGCATCATGATGATCCTAATGGGTTGATACACTCACAAAGAGTCGTCACGATGGATCAATACGGCGGTATTAGCATACATTTATACCTTTCTAATATTTCACGAGGAGCTGATTTCCCTACATTTCTGATTTATTGCCAAAAAGAAATCAGGTTTTTTCCCACGATTTACCTCGTCGTCATAGTGACGTCAAGCCTACTTCTCACAGTTGGCAATCTATGTGTTCGGGTCATTTTCAACAACGGGAGGGTTTGTGGATTTTCGCACGAGCATCCAGAAAATATTTCCTTTCCCCTGCAGAGGGGCCCACCCCAGAAGTGTTGAAATTGATAGCAGCTGACCCCAACCCCTGTTATAGTCAAACGCTGGTCCCACCGCTCAAAATTGCTCAGTAACACCCCCCCCCCCCCCCTCTCACACACACACACTGAAACTGCTTGCCACGCCCGTGTCTGACTCGGAGCAGTGTTGGAATGAGAGTCTGAGACTGACCCCCATCTCTTCAAATATTTTGCCCCTCCCCTCTCACCCACCTTCAAAATATAAAAAATGACCACCCCTCGGCCTGTGGTACCTCGGGTTGGCAGGGCAGGTGGACATGGCCATATATTAGCAGAAGGTGGCGCTGTGATTATGTAGCACTTGTTGGCCATGACCTTCCCGACCTCAGGTCAGATGGGCTCTCTCAGGGCCTCCTAACTTATGTGTGTCTACCGGGCAGCACTAGGTGAGTCTACAACTCAGTGATGTCCTAACGTGTGTCTGTCGTGGTTCTAGGGCTGTTCTAAGGAAGTGATCATTTTTTAACAACAGGGGGGGTGGTGGGTTTCTGCGCGGAGCGTGCAAAATTTTTTACACCCCCCCCCCCTTACGGCCAAAAATGAGCTCGCGCGCAGGCCCTTTGAAGCATAGTAACGCGCGGGCTTTTTGCCTCAAAACAGGTGAAATTATTTTGACGACCCCCCACAAAGAGGGGTCCAATTTCTTTTGCCCCCCCCCCCCCGGTCAAGGAGTCCAAATTTGTTTGCCCCCCCAAACCCACCACCACCCCCCCCCCCTGTTGTTAAAAAATGATCACTCCCTAAGTCAGTCTACCACTACCGTAAATTCTTGCGTACAAGTCTAACTCGTGTATAACCCGCACCCAGACTTTGGGAGTCTCCTATAACCCGCACCTAAAGTCTGAGAATTGCTATTCTGCTAATGTACTATACTATAAATACCCTTGTATTACCCGCACCTAGACTTGGGAGAATATTGTATAGTGCTAGTGGTTTGGTTCGGGTATAACCCGCGGGTTATACATGGGAATTTACGGAATTCTATTCGTACCCGTAAATACGGCTTATACACTCCTGCACTACTTGATAGGAATGCCTACCTGTCTATATAGGCATGTTTGGAATCAAATGAGAGCTGAGTTTGGTGAAGATAGTAGACGGGGATTTACGGTAGTAAACTTACGCGCACAGAATTCCCCCCATGGGTCAATAAAAGCATAGAAGGGCGTAAGGTTTTTCACTGAAAAAAAGGTGAACTTTTTAATCCCTTCTCTCTCCCCCGGGGGGGGGGGGGAGGTAGTCACTCTTTGATGCTAGGTGCCAACTGCGAAACTACAGCCCCCCCCCCCCTATTTGGTCATTTGACAGCCCCTTGAAAATGTGTACTATTTTTACAGCCCACTATTTTCTAAGAAATCAGATGACAGCCCACTGTTAAGAGGCCTCTTACATTTAACATGAGTTCATTTTGGAGTTATATAGATTACTCAAGTCATGTATGAGATTTAAGGGTACATTATTTTCATTTCAATTGTGACAGCCCCTGGTTTTGTACTTTCCAGTCATTGACAGCCCCTAACTTTTTACTTTTATATAGTTAACAGCCCCCCTTTTTTCTTGCTCCGGCGCACGCACAGCAACAGCTCTTGGGGGCTGTTAGCGCAGTTGGTACCCATTCCCATACTGAGTACCCCCCCCCCCCCCGGGCTCTCTCCCCTCCCCCACCCCCCGTCAAGGGGTAGATATCCCTGTTGTCAAAAATGAGTATTCCCTAAAACATAATCTTGTCTCTCAAACTCACATTCCGCCTCTAAATAAGGGAGGCTTGTAACAGGCTTTACGTCATTGTTTGTGGCCGTTTTTAAGCTGACCTTTGGGTGGCGTCCTTATATCGCCATCAGTGACCTTCAGGGTGACATGAGAAGGTCACACCTCTGTGGTGGACATACACAATTAACCCTGTGTACAGAGTACCCACAATACATGGAATACAGACAATCTGACTGGATACCAAATCAAAGTTCTGCATAAAATTTAGCATGATGTGTTATTTTATAACAAAAAATTAATTAATTTGGATTTGCCTAAAAGACAAAAGTGTACTTTTAGGACTTGTAGCTTCAGTTCTAGTTTGAATATTTGAAAAAAGCTTCCAGTTAAGTTTTGAAAAGCCCAGACTGTACAGGACACATGGTCCGGCAACACCAGTCGTTCTGCCGGGCCAGAGCCATTTCAGGCGGACATTACCACTATCGGGCACATTTTGGCAAAAGACTGCTCATTGAGTTCCTGCAGTGTGATATAGTGACATTGACAGAGGCTTTAGTATAGAGTACATGTGTAGTAGAGGGGGTGGGGTGGCACAGTGCCAGTGTTATACTGACCGTGGGTCGGTGACCGAGTGGACTAGGCCCTCTGCCACCGGGCAGGTTTATATATCCAGGGGCACTAGGTGGGTCGTCCATTCTACCATTTTACCTACATTGTCATGAATTAAGGACATATTCTAGATTTAAATAATGAATTCAGATATGGTAGTACCCTAAAATCTCGCGTATAGGCCGCGGCTAATACGCGAGTCAGATCGCCAGTGGGGGGTAACTCGCCGGCACTGTTTTGGAGCATCATACCATCTTTTCAGGAGTGTATCCAACCGATAGGGGCAGCATGGTGCATAAATGTATCAGCTAGTACCATTCAGACAAAAGTGCTCAATAGTAGCCGTACTCGGTCTCATACATATGTACCATATCCAACGTAATTTATGCACCTATTTTCATTTAAGTTTCATTTGGCCCAAATATTGAGATGGTTTGGATCATTTACTGTCTATAATTCGCCAAAATAGGGGTATGTGCGATAATTACTGTATGTTGAAATACAGTATGTCAAAATGAAAATTAAGATAAAAACTGTTTTTAATTCGCATCAATATTAAGCCTCTTTTCCTCGTTTTCCCTGGTTGCAGGTTCTACGAACCTGATGGACACGCTAGACGACCTGCCCCCGGGGATCGGTCAGTACGATGACTTCCACACCATCGACTGGCTGCGGGACATCGCGCGGGACCGCATGAGGCACCGAGCCATCACCAAGAAGAAACACGAGAGCTGCCTGGAGAAGTTAAAAGGCGCGCACGACGCATGGTCCGGATGGGTGTGTGTGCTGCTCGTGGGGTGTGCCGCAGGTGAGCGACTTTTTTTTTTAAATGTTATCACCGTAAACCCGGGTTTTTTTTATCTGGAAGATCATAAATGTACAACTTTATGAGAATCAATTAAAATAGATAATATTAAGTGAAGATTCTAGCATATGATGTCGATAGTGTTTCATGAATATGTCCATCGGTAGGTCGGGGTGGGATATAGGACTTTTTACCCTTTACGTATGGCAAAGTGCTTTGATGTGTCGTGTGGGCACAATGCATGAATGCAGTCGTGGCGAGTCTAATCGCCAAGTCTGCATTCATGCATAATAACTAGGGTATCATTCCCGTAGGGTTGGCATGATGCTTGAATGCAGCCCTGGCAAATGACTCAGCAGGTAAAGGGCTACATTCGTGCATGTTGACGTCACGGACATGATGTATAATATTCGGTCCTTAATTTGAGTTTAAGTTAAAATAGCCTTTATTTTAACATTTCAAATAGTGCAGATACATTTGTTTATCTAACTGTGTCAATATATATGAAAAATAAGGCACGCTGCATTTAGGATTACCGGTATACATCCCATTTGTGGCAGCAACAACGGTTTAATACTGACTCGATTTATACTAGGTATGTGTGAGACTGTCATAGTGTACCTGTGTGTAACTATATAGGCTAGATAGATAAATATAGTTTTAAAACCTACACAGCCGAAGGCTGGTCAGCAGGTTCACAGGGCCCATACGGACCGAACCTGGGATATATAGGCGTACACCTGTCTGTATTTAAGGTCTATGTGCGGCCATCATTGACATCAGTACGACATCCATTGACATCATTGACATCAGTACGACCTGGATGGCGGACCTCAAGGTCTCCAACACTGACTCTATGTGTACTACCGTAAAACCTCGCGTATAAGCCGCACCCTGGGTTTGGACTGATCCTATAAGCCGCAATGGCGATCTGATTATGGTGACTTTAGTACTGTACTATAGGAGCAAAAACTCGCTTATAAGCCACACCCTGGCCCTGGGCTGATCCTATAAGCTGCACTGGCGATCTGACCCTCGTACTAGCTGCAGCCTATACGCAAGGTTTTACAGTATGTGTGTGTAACTATAATAGTATACCTCAGTATTTAAGGTGTATTACTATATAGCTCTATCCCTCTCTGTATTTAGGAGTGTGTGCGGCCATCATTGACATCGGTACGACCTGGATGTCGGACCTGAAGGAGGGCATCTGTCTCAACGCCTTCTGGTTTAACCGCGAGCAGTGTTGCTGGAGCAACAACGACACCTCATTCGACGAGGAGGGATGCGACGACGTAAGTTTTGATAATTAAAAGATTTACTTCACTTTGAAAGAAGGGTTCGTGCCTCTGGGCACTCCATGTACCGTAAAACCCCACCTTTAAGACGACCCCGCCTTTAAGACGATCCTCTAGTTTGAGAAAAAAAATTGTCTTGTAGGAATAAGCCTTTATAATGGATTTCTCTTTAATCTAATATAATAAAACCCCACCTTTAAGACGACCCCCTACTTTTGAAAAATAATCCGTCTTGTAGCAAAAATAAATCCCAAATAAAATCCATCTTAAAGGCGGGGTTTTACGGTACTGTAAATGTACATATTTTCCGCTGTACATATTTTCACGATATTCAAAATCCACACAAAATTGTACTTTTTAGCAAACCCGCAAAAAATTCATACCCGGTTATATTGATTATACTGCCGGTGCAAATTTGGTAAAATTAAATAGAAAATGAATACCCCTGGTATGTATATGATATTGTGTGATTTTAATTGCTAGATATTTTGTCCTGTGGTATTAATATTCACAGACTGTATCAAACTTAATTCACGCACATCCCTTAATAAGGGCACATCCCCTAAAAAGCACACACACATGCTACAAAGTGGTGCGAACACGCACAATTTCCGACGCGCTGTTCTTAACGCCTTCCGTAATAAATGTAAATGTCCGATTGAGATGAATTAAAATGTACAACAAACTTATCCTTCCACTCTTTACTACAGTGGTACACGTGGTCGGAGTTGTTCGGAGACAACCTAGGCGCAGGCGCCTACATAATCCGATACTTCATGTACATCGTCTGGTCCTTATTCTTCGCGACCCTCGCTGTCATGCTCGTGCGCGTCTTTGCACCTTACGCATGCGGCTCAGGAATTCCAGAGGTAAGGGGCACTAACTTATACTAAACCCTTTAAGGCCAAAATAGTGCTTGAATGTGCTCTGCATCCCTGGTGAGTGGCTTGCCATTGCTGCATTTGAGCATCATGCCGACCCTGTGGTGTTGATACAATCCCAAAGAGTTGACATGATCGTTACCTATCAATGGTATTTTCTGTAAATAAAGATATCAAAAAAATTATCAAAGCCGGAGTGAAAATTCGTGGTCCTCAATGTTCTAGTGCTGTCCTAGAGCTTTTTTTTTTTTTTTAAACTGGTACAACCTGAATCCTACCATGTTTGGTATCAAATTAAAGCTTGGTTTGGTTCGTGCACCACCCGTGGGTTGCATGCGGGCATTTACGATACCGTAAATTCATGTGTATAACTCGCAGGTTCTGCAGAATTCTCAAAATCTAGGTGCAGGTAAAACAAGGGGTTTTGGCAGTATAGTACATTCTGTGGGTTATAGGGTTATCCCAAAGTCAAGGTGCGGGTTATACACAAGATGCGGGTTATACACGGGAATTCACGGTATATTCTGAGACAATATTTCTAACAATAACTGGTTGTGTTTCAGATCAAGACTATTCTGAGTGGGTTCATCATCCGGGGGTACTTGGGGAAGTGGACGCTCATCATTAAGTCGGTGTGTATGATGCTGGCCGTGTCTGCCGGCCTGTCCCTCGGCAAGGAGGGACCCCTCGTCCACGTCGCCGCCTGCTGCGGAAACATCTTCTCTTATCTATTCCCTAAGTACGGCAAAAACGAGGCCAAAAAACGAGAGGTGAGTCAAGTCAAAATTAGAAAATGTAATCTAAGGTATCATTGGTGGATCATGACGGGTTGATAATTCCTACTGGCAAGAAAAGTTAAAAAGATGGTGAGAAAATATTTTACATTTTAGGGAAGGACTGTTATATCTTGTGGTAGAAAAAAGATTCATCTCTTCTTTTTCGCCGGTAGGGACCCCTTAGATAACTACCATGTACATTAAATTGATAGTTCTCCCGTGCTGTTTTATGTAATAAACTACAGGGCAGTGTATGGAATTTAGGAATTAAAAAATATGAGTTCTGATTGAGTAGTGGCAGGGTGCACAAGTCCTCGTCAACACACCTACCATGTACATTAAGTCTGTGAATCATGAATGCATAGGAGAAGAGCTGATCACAATCACTTGTATAAAAAACAGGGAAATAGAAAAAGAGATAGGTGACTTAATTTAAATTCGCTTGTAGTGTTTTATAAGATTATTTGTCAAAGAGACCGAAAGGGGAAAAAATTAGTTTTAAGTTTGCATTGGTGGATTAATCGCTAAACAAGAAAATTAATTGATTCAATTTGGCAGTAAATGAGTTTGTCCCAGTTCTCAACATGTCTTTGGAGTCAATAAAAAAGTAACTGATAAAAAGGATTTCATAATGCTGAATTGAATCCGATTGAAAACTGTCGAAATAAAAACAGTGAGTTACTTCTAAACTATGACATTCCCTGGATTCATTTGTGCATTACTAGTAATTAACTCAATCAAACCGAATTGATACTCCATATACCGTATTCGGCGTGATAAGCGCCCTCCCCCTAATAAGCGCCCTCCCCCCTTTCAGATTAAAAAAAAATTCACCTTTTCAGCAAAAAAGGCCTACTGCTTTAACAATGGATGCACGCGCCATTTTCGGTCTGCAGGGGGCAAAATAATTTCGACCCTTCGGGGGTGGGGGCAACGAGCCTAAATAGCGTACGCTTACACGTGCATTCTTGGTGGGGGTGGAAAAAATCTTGTGTACCCATGCAAAATCTCACTGCCCCTCCACCCACCATTATTATAAAATGAATACTCCCTATTCCCTAATGAGTACATCTCCACAGCGTCCCTCACCACCTACAGATTCCGTGTATCGCCCACAATGGGTGAAGCATGAGCCTCCACTACCGGTAGACGGGGCTTCAGGAAGCCCAGGTAAAGGTGACGTCAGTGTTGTTACCTGCCTCCTCACCTGTACACCTTACCTGTAATTACAGGTACCCACAGGTAGGAGCACTGGGTCACGTGTACCTGCTCTACCTGAAGCCACACCTGGTGGGGAGCTCACCTTGGAGCCTCATCTCCAGGTGATAAGCAAAACAGATGTGTGAATCTGCAATCACTTCAAAACTTAGGCAAAGATATCAGAGAAGCTGGTTGATTCAGTGTCGATTAAACCAGAGGCTCCCGGATGACCATCTCCAATTTCCATGTTAATTTTTTTTCTGATTTCCCTATGTATCCATATTGTCCCCCCCCCCCCCCCCAAATTTCTAATCAAAGCTCCACATAGTTTCCAAATGGAAATTGGATATGGTCATGGGGGAAGATTTTCCGACTTTGGTTGAGTTGACACGGAATCAGCCAGCTAATTTTCCTGCTATTGTTCCATTCCTTCATTTTCTTTGGAATTTTGCGTTTAATCAGTGTGAAATATTGACCAAAATTGGAAGATTTCTTGCAAGGGGTACACTTTGTCTCACAAGGTTTCCTACCGGTACTTTCTTTGACCGGGCAGTGGCATCAGTGCCTAGGCTACTGTGGTAAATAGACAGAGGTCCACGATGATCTGTCTCAATGACAGGTTTCTCCATGAGTGGTGCCTTGGATCGGATCAAACCAGACGGAGCTGAGTGTGATGCAATCCAAGGCACTACAAGTGGAGAAACCAGGAGTGATTACAGTGGATCTCTGTATTTCGCTCATGTGATTTATTGATTATTCTATCAATATATATACATTTCAAGATGTGATTCATACCTATTCTGATGATATCACAGTGGAGAAATTATGATCTGTTCTTAGCCCATTGAATACGGCCACATTGTATTCAATAGGAGGTATTGAGTGGGATGCGCCCCAGCTCCCACGAGTGAAATACATCAGAGCGGTATCAATGTACCCGGGGTAGTTGGCATTTGTGTTTTTTTTTGTTTGAAGCCATTTAATGAAGGAAAAACTACTTTTTCTTAGCCCATTGAATACGGCCATGTTGTATTCAATGGGGGGCATTGAATACGGCCCTTCAGTGGTAAAGCATGGGAAATTTTGTATTTCAAAAAAAAAAAAACGCTTATCTTTATTTTTGTGTACAGATTTTATCGGCGGCTGCGGCGGCGGGGGTGAGTGTGGCGTTTGGAGCTCCTATAGGCGGCGTGTTGTTCTCGTTAGAAGAAGTCAGCTACTACTTCCCGCTAAAGACGCTGTGGCGGTCTTTCTTCTGTGCGTTGGCGGCGGCGTTCGTGCTGCGGTCGTTTAACCCCTTCGGGAACGATCACCTGGTGATGTTCTTCATTGAGTATAACAACCCGTGGTACCTGGTGGAGCTTTTACCATTTATACTCATCGGCGTTCTCGGGGTGAGTAAAAACATTACCGTAAATTCTCGCGTAGAAGCCGCGGCTTGTACGCGAGTCGGACTCAGCTTTCTTTTGATACCAAACATGCCTATATAGGGTGCGGCTTATACGAGAGTTTTTATTAGTATACTACAGTACCAAAATCTGAATATTCAGACCCCCTCTGCGGCTTATATAATTTGTCAAAGTTATGGGTGCAGCTTGTACGCGAGTTAGGCTTATACGCGAGAATTTACAGTACTACCTGGGGGTATATTACTCTCATACCGTAAAACCTCTCTGATAAGCCGAACTTCTTTAGGGATTTTTAGCTTAACTCGGCTTATACGGGACTAGCACATCCTGGCACCTCAGGTAGTCTGGGGCTAAACCCCCATCTCTTATCAGGCTAATCCCCTCTCCTCACACCTAGAACAAAGGTGCTGATAAGAAATTCTCCCAAGATGCACTGCTCTGGAGTCGGGGGCCTAACCACAATGCAATGCTCAGCCTCAAATATCCATTCTATGGCGGCCTCTATAGCCTAATATGCTAGTCCCCTATAGCATTGTCTCAAAGAGGAGGGTCGGTTTATAAGGGAGGTTTTTTATCAAGTAGATTATAGTTTAACCATATTCAAATTGACCCAAAGTCGGCTTATAATATTCTCTCAAAAGGGGGGGGGGTGATTTCCTCAAAGTCAGGGGATAGAAGTTTTAGAAAAAAATATACTGTATTCGCTATAGTGATCGGACATTATTTAATAAGTGCGCACCCCTCCATGACAAATAGTAGTTTACACATCCTACATTTCTTTAGGCCAATACAGTTAGTCATAAGAAACCGCTAAACCATATTTGTTTGGCACAGTGTACTCTTATTCACCTTGAATACTGTAAGCTAATTTTGAGTCGCCTTTTAAGGAAATCAGTTTAGGCTGGATTGAGTAGCCGCCTCTCTATACAGACCTCCCTTAATGACTTTACCCAATAATTGATCGCGAAATAGTTTCTTTGCTCGTTTCTGACTCGTTGTTTCTTTCTCTGCAGGGTTTGTTCGGTGCCTTGTTCCTTAAGTGTAACATCCGGTGGTGCCAACACCGTAAAGCCTCCATGCTGGGCAAGTACCCCATCACAGAGGTCCTGGGCATCACCTTAATCACCGCAGTCATCGCCTTCCCCAACCCCTACACAAGGTAGGTATCTGTGTGTTAGTACTGTGTGTCTGTGTGTGTGTGTAACACGGTTTGTGTACAGATAATTCAAACAATATAAAATAGCTTTTTCAGATCTATTTAGTGGAATTTCAACGAATATTGTTGATAAGGAAATGAAATAAACACAAAGGAGTACTCGTATAGTTCCCCACTGAGGTTTTTTTCGAGGCAAAGCCGCGTAAAATAACTCTCAGTGAGGAACTATACGCGAGAACCTTTGGCTTTGTCTATGTATCGCATTTGGTAGCAATGAAAGTAGCCCTTTTCATAGTTGAAATATACTTAATTCGCACTTTTCTTACTTTCAGAATGAATTCAAGCGAGCTTATAAAGTTACTAGTCAAACAGTGCGGACCGGAGGACGATAACCCTTTATGGTAAGTAACTCCTTTCTAACAACGACCATATAAACTGTATATATAATATACTACCCGGTATTCGGTATTTCGCTGAAAATTGGACCACTTGGACATTGATAATGGTTTGAACCTGTCTATAACATGATCTCAAAATCATGCATTCTAATATACACTATTTGAGAAATAATCGTCCTGTGAATCACCTGATATGAGAAGTCTGCAAATATAGCCATTGTAGACAATGCAATGAGGATTCTGCTAAAACCAACGTAAACACAACTTTATTATCAAAAGGTTAGCCTTTCTTGCTGCATTGGTCTATGAAACGCCTGACGTTGAGTTCTCCTGTTGTGTGACTGGTTTCTGTAGCTACAAGAGGGACCCTACAGGGCCTACACACACACACCCTTAAAAGCCTGTGTTTTGCTATAATTTTAAGGGAGATCAGAAAGATTCTAAATCCTCAAGAGGGAGGGGGTAAAAGATTTGTGAACACGCAAGGATTTACACAAACTCCTGTTGTTAGATAATTATCACTAATTAAAGTAGAATGTAACTTTAATTAAAGTAGAATGTAACTTTAAATTGAAGGTGTTTAAAAACATTGGGTTTATGTCACGATTGTCAGGGAAATTTGATATACCGTAAATTCCCGCGTACTACCCGCGGGTTGTACGCGAACCAAACTCAGCTTTCATTTGATACCAGACATGCCTATATAGGGTGCGTTTTATACGAGGGTTTTTATCACTATAGAACAGTACTAAATTAGAAATTTTCAGATCCAAAAACGGGTTATAGGATTCCCTTAAGTTGGGGGTGCGGGTTATACGCGAGATGCGGGTAGTACGCAGGAATTTACGGTAAAATCAGGAAACGGTCAGGGAATTTAGCAACCCTGCCATGATATGTGTCATATAAGGCCTGAAGCAGGGTTCCCACATGTCATGGAAAGTCATGGAATGTCATGGAATTTGAAAGCTCTCTGGAAAGTCATGGAATTTTGTAAAAATTTGCCGTGTGTCATGGAATGTCATGGAAAATGAAAATAATGGAATTAATATCACATAATCTCCTAGAAATCTCCCATCTACCACTTGCTTTCTTGATTTTAGAAATTTTCTCGGGGGGGGGGGCTGAGCCCCCCCGACCCCCACAAAAATGTTATAAAATGTCATGGAAAATTGAGATTTTTGTCATGGAATGTCATGGAAATGTCATGGAATTTCAATCTGTAATTTTTGTGGGAACCCTGCTGTAGATGTGTGTGTGGTTTCAGTGACTACAAGAGGAACATCTGGGACATGACCAACACGACAGCCGTCCGCAGCGCTCCGCTCGGCAGCGGCGTCATCAACGCCATGTGGATGCTGGCCCTCGCACTCGTCTTTAAATGTATCATCACCATCTTCACCTTTGGAATTAAAGTAAGTCACCCTAATCTGATGTAAAACCTTTTTTTTTTTTTTGCAAGACATGAAATATTAATACAATGGGAGAAAATCAAATAAAGCACATGTATATGAAGCCTGCGAAGGGACAGATGTATTAGTTGCCACCTAGTGGCAGATAAATGAATTAGCTTTAGCATGTACTTCCATTACCGGTACTGTAAAACCTCTCTGATAAGCCTTTATACCGGTATCATAAGCCGACCCCCCACTTTAGGAGAATATTATCAGCCGAATTTGGGCTCATTTAAAGATGGTTAAACTATAATTCACTTGATTAAATGATCCTCCCTTACAAGCCGACCCCATCTTTGAGACTGATATACCCGGTAAGCCGAATCAAGCCAAAGAATCCCCCAAAAAAGTGTGGCTTATCAGAGAGTTTTTACGGTAGTATTAGTAACACCCACATTTACATGTATACATACCAGTTACCAACCTGTGTGTGTTTGTTCGCCAGGTGCCGGCCGGTCTGTTTATCCCCAGCATGGCGGTGGGCGCCATCTGCGGCCGCATGATCGGCATCGGGATGGAGCAATTAGCATAGTGAGTATACCCTCTTTATCCTGTAAAAGGACAGCATAGCGTTTTAACCCTTAAGGGACGGCATGATGCCAGTACTGCATTCAAGCATCATGACGACCATATGGGGTTGAGACACTCCCGGAGGGTCGGCATGATGTACCAATGCTGCACCGGCTGTATTGGTGTGTCATGTCGACAAATGTATTTTTTTGTGAAATCGGTCCTTAAAGAGTCAATGCATTATGCCTTATTGTTGGCATGATGCATGAATGTAGCCAACCCTATGTATGCAAGAACTTTAATAAGTGAATCAA
Source organism: Harmothoe impar (assembly GCA_947462335.1). Lineage (NCBI taxonomy): Eukaryota > Metazoa > Annelida > Polychaeta > Phyllodocida > Polynoidae > Harmothoe > Harmothoe impar. The sequence continues at coordinate 14,039,529 of OX381710.1, forward strand.
ATTATGACATTGTACATTTAAGAAAACAGATGAGTTGTAGATATTCAGAGGACCATGAAAATAACTCTTTATGGTGGTTAAATTTAAATTGATTTTTATCCCTGAATGTTGGTTTTCTGTACGTTTATAATTCAAAATTATTTTGTCCAGAAATTCTACCAGTATTTTTATCCCAATTTAGGAAAAATATCCGATAATCACAGTTTCAGCGTGGGGTGAAAAAAGAAAAACATTTATTTACCAGTATTTATTGAAAAAAAAGAAAAAGTTAGTCTCATTCTGAGTTGGTTGCTAACATGATATCTACTATATTGCAGCACATTCCGGAACCACTACTTGTTTTATGAGATGTGTACGAGCGGACACACGTGCGTCACCCCCGGCCTGTACGCCATGGTGGGGGCCGCCGCCGCACTCGGAGGGGTCACCAGGATGACAGGTGAGAATACTACCGTAGATTGTACGCGAATCAAACTCAGCTTTCATTTGATACCAAGCATGCCTATATAGGGTGCGGGCTGTAAGTTTTTTTGAATTACTATAAAACAGTACTAAAATTGAGATTTTCAGATCTAAAAAACGGGTTATAGGATTCTCCTGAGTTAGGGGTGCGGGTTATACGCGAGATCTGGGTAATACGGCGGGAATTTACGGTATATGTAAATATAAATGTCCATAAGAAATTAAAGGGAAGGGGACACTTGCTTAACAACAAAATTGCCATGTTGTAATGAAAATTAGATTTTTTAGCAATAAAGTGTTTTTTTTTATGTATACCATAGATACATCATGGATCAATTGTTTGACAATCTGTTACTACTTTTAGAGGCTGGGAATAGTAATAATGTTTAACAGTGAAATTACTAATAGGAATTCCACTCCTCTCAAAAGCCAGATTTGGGTCAATTTATAAATATATTTCAAAACTTGTCCCATGTGGTTCTCATCATTGACTCTGTGTTTCTGTGTTGCAGTGTCGTTGGTGGTGATCATGTTTGAGTTGACGGGCGGCCTACAGTATATCGTGCCCCTCATGGCGGCCATTATGACTGCCAAATGGGTGGGCGATGCCTTCGGACGAGAAGGAATGTATCCTTATCTTGCAACTATAGAAAAATGTCATGAGACTGAACATTATAATTTACCAATGAGCTTTTTTTACTCATCAATAATAAAAAAAATTGTGGTAACAATTATCAACCAAAGCAAAAAAAGAAATAATCTCACCAAAAAAAATTAACTGGACAGAGGCCTTTCCCACTATATGCTTGCAGTATATAATTATGTAGTTGACATTTCTTCTAAAGCATCTCAAATGAGAAAACATTTATTTAATTTTGATTTCATCTTTTTTTTTTTAATGAATCTCATTTGCTTTATTGATTTTGTCTTCCAATCCAAGTTTTTTTGTCCACCTATCTCAACACGATAAACATGGATTTTACCTCTGTATTTTTTTTTTTTTTAAGTATTTATTGGGTCTGATGACTAAAACATAATTTAGCCAAACCTAGACTTAGGCGCATTGCCTTTCTGCCGTCCGTACCCCTATCTAGTTTACATTGGTTGTTTAGACGGTCTTATATTAATCATCATTTCAAGCTATGGAGAACATTGTATAGTATATACTTCATGTAACTTGGAAATACTCGGAAATTCAGACATGTTTATACATTAATAATATAATATGCAAGAATGATGAGATGAGATGAGAGAAACACGGTAAGTCAGATGACAAGTTTACACCATAAAACAGTTTGGGTAGTCGCGTTTGATGGCTACCTTGAATTCCCTAAGGGACTCAAGACGCGTATAATAAGGTTTGAGTTGATTCCAGCGGTCAATGGCCCTATATAAAGCACTTTTAGTGACTATTGGTTTAAGGCTACGTATGGCCTTAAGCCTATTACCTAAATGTCTACGAGTAGGTATGTCACGTACATCCAGCATGTCCGGCAGTTTTGACAATGAAAAGGCATAATAAAGCAGATGGATGTCACGTCTTTGAGTGAGGTATAAGCACCTACTCTTTGTATGTAATTCTTCAGTGTTATATACAGGGTTCTCCTCGAGCTTGACCTTATATACAGTCCATAGGCCTTTATTTTGGAGCAATTGTAGCTCCCAATTTTCACCAATTTTTCCTCAGTCCCAGATGAAATCTCCATAGTCGAAGGAGGGTATCACCATGGCTTTGTATATGTTTAATGCTTTAAGGGGGAAAAGTAAGAGAAACTAGAATTAGAGTACCGTATGTGTTTTTCCCATGAATGTGAAGAATGCTTAAGTAAGACAAACGTTAGTTGCAATGAACATGGTAAAGAATGATGAAAAAAAGATGAAACACAGGATGGGTAATCAGTGTAAATTTACCACATACCCTGCCCTGTGTCATATGATAACGTACGTGTATTTTTTCGAATATGACATACCCGGTAGTCAAATAAATTACATATATAAACTCAAAAAAAGGAAGTAAGTTTGCATGGAGAGAGTTTCCCTTAATGGCGGCCCAGTTACGACGCTCACATCCGTCTCAATGGTTATCCCTTCCTGGACAGTAAGGAGGAGTTTACGCATACCACGTTAGCGGCCGACGTCATGAGGCCCCGGTAAGTACTTCACATATTTTTTTTAATTTTTATTTTTTTTATTGAAACCTCATATTTATGCTATCATATAGCAATGATCTGCTGGTAACAAATTGAGCGGTCGTCGTGTCTTCTTCGAAGTTTGCGTTACAAATTGATTATGGCGGTTATTTGAGATTTTCTATATAGACTTAATAAGTACCCGGCAATATAAGCTCTAAGTATTGAGTGAGTGAGTACTGATTGTTTAATGCCATTTCAACAGCTACAGGCATATTCATTGTAAGAAAGCTTCATATGACATCAATTTTACAGATCATACATACATGTGTCTTCATCCACAAACAAAAGAGTGGACAGAAAATAGGAGAAAAAGACCTTTTTAAGATGGGCTTGGGAAGGCCATTTGTGTATATGTAAAAATGACCTACCGCTAAGGCCACATCCGAAAATATACTGAGCCATGGATTTCCCAATCCATATTTCTTCTTTTCTTAAAATTTTCTTAAACGTGCCAAGTATGATGACTCAGCTGGTCATGGGTTTAGTTGGGCAAATACAGTGGCCATAGAGTTATATTAGATTCAATAATTAGTGTCAATTGTTAAACTACGCAAACAATACAGCAAGAAATAATACTGTACCAAATCGCCATCACATGTTCATACTCATAAAACTCATCAGGATTTATTTCAAAGGGGGTCATCTGAAATCTTTTTAAGAATCCTACAACATACAAAAAATTTTATCACATTTTTTATATATTTTATGCACCTTTAATATAACAGTTTATTTGCTGTGACTTGCACTTCGCCTTTATGTAGGTGACATATTGCTGCACTTTTACTCACACTGTCCTGATTCCCCACATCAACGCTGAGCTTCCATCGCCCCGGCCATCGCCGCTCTATATGTGCTCACAACCCTGATGTCTACATTTGTCGGGATCAATCTTTTGGTCTGATAAAAGATATTTACAAATATTTATGTACCTCATGGCGGTGTTGAGAAAATGTACTCATTGTCAAATCTATTCTGATTGGTTGTGCTGATGCAGGTGTCAGCCTGAGTAGGGCCATTGTTACCTCACATTGACTGAATCTTTTTGATGTTATATAAGGCCACACCAAAAAAATAAGTTGGTCAATGGATTTCACTTTTCAAAAAGTAGTGCGAGCGAGCGAATTTATTTATTTATCCATATTTTTTTAAGATTTTTTTTTGTCAATGGGTTTTGTAGACAAGAGTGGAGCGAGTGACAATTTTTTCTTTTTTTACCCAGCTTCTGACAAAAGTTCTTGGAAAACCCAAAACCAAAAATTTAATCGGTTGATCTTGGAGAATCAATAGAAGAAAGAAGTGAAGAAAAAATTCTCAATTTTCAAAAAGATGAGTTGAGCAAAATCCATTGACAAAAAAAAAAATTCTATTTCCAAAAATAAGGTGCGCGAAATCCATTGACCAACTTTTTTTGGGTGTCTGGCCTAAGATCCAACAAAGCCCTAAATGTGTGCCCATTGGGCACAGGTGCTGAGACCTTTCGGTTTATTTCAAAAGCTTCTTGTGGGCTAACGTTTAAAAATGTATATATGCTCATAAGGTTATTGCATTTGTGTCCAATTAGCACACTTGCAATTTTGTCATTACATGAAGGGATTTATTTGTCGAGCCCTTGTTAAGTCTGTCGCGTTAAGTTATATGTTTTGAGTTAAGAGCTTTGACTCGCCCCGTATCTACATATAACCTGATGCCGCCTTGTCTTACCCCACTGCCCTGCTTACAGCTATGGAACGTAAGTCGCCCGTCCGCATGAATCGTCCTCACATGTTTTTTTCACTGCCACATCACCATTCTTACTGAAGAATTATCTGAATGATGAGTGTCAAATATGTAGATTTCACATTTATCTCATCAGTTGAATTTCCTCTTTTTCTCTTTTTGAAATATTTTTTGGATTGTCAAGACCCTGAAGTTGTCCCTTCAAGGTCCTCCTCTCCCCTCAATGTACCTGTTTCCTCCTTCCCTGCCTCCCACATTTTACCTCACTAGATTTGTCTTCATCCGTAGTTGTGTCATGCACACTGAGTTGCGTGCTTTATTTCAATATGATTCTCTTATATTTTGAACAGTCGCTATATCATTATCAACATTGAGGAGACTTCAGCTTTAGCTCAACCTACCCAAAATGTCTATAATGAATGCGAAAACATTGGAGCCAAAGCATAAGAGACTTCTTAGATCCTTTGTATCAAAATTGAAATAGTTTGGATTGCTAGTTTTGGTCGTTCATGTCAGATCCTTCCAACAGTACCATGTATGCCATATAGAAACTAGTTTACAGACATTTGAGTCATTGTTACTTGGTAACAGTGTATGGGATGACTAGATGTCATCATGAAATGTTAAGTATACAAACCTAAAGACAATACTACCAACTGGTTATTTCCATTAATATAAATTGAACTCTTTGAATGAACTCTTTGCAACACATATATCTCCAAAGCACATCTTTTCAACTGTTTGAACCTCTGTTATAGATGTGCAAGTTACTGTCCTTGATGCAAAATATCTGTTCATATATTCATGAAGGACTGTTTGAATCAAGGATATTAAAGAACATTAAAACAACACAAAAGTATATTACATATATTGAAGAGTTGCATGATGTGCCCTAAGGGGAGAACCACCCAGAAAATATACTATAAAAATGATGAGCATGATGACTAAATAATACTGATTCACCTACAAATTATTCCAGGAAGTGTCCTCTAAATATGAGAGTTAAAAGTTCAGCATTGCATCACTGTCATGAATTGACCACACTCCGATGTAGCGCACACATTTTATAGACGAAGAGTTGCGTAAATCCTGCATAAAAGCCTAAGGATTTTTTTGGTGTTTCAAAAGATATTTTGACGTAAAACTGTTGAATAGTGCTGTCTGATGTGTACCAGTGAAGTGAGCATTGACATGAGAGTCAATTAACAGTTAATCCTTAGTTTCCCAACATACACTGATATGACTACATCATATCAGATCCGGCTTATATATGTAGCCGACATGTAAACAATGCTTTACAAGAGTACTTGGTAAATGATGGGTTATGGGGAGTTTGAAATCAGTCTTGTCACTAAACATCATGTATTGTTTTTTTCTCCTGTAGGCGGTCTGACCCTCCTCTCTGTGTCGTTACCCAGGATTCTATGACCGTAGAAGATATAGGTAAGTAGCAACAGTCGTAGAAGGTTGACATAGCCGGTCAGAAATATCCTACGCAATTTGCACGACATGCACAGCTGAATATAGTTATACTTATATCTAAAGCCAACAAAACTGCACACAAGCACTGTGTACTCAGTAGGAAAGTAACTTGTGCACTGGTGCATTTTCAATCATACACATTCTAATTTCTTACTTTTAAATAGATTATTACTTCGAATTGATAAATTAAAGTAAAAGTCATGAATCATATAAAATGTTTCTTCACTAAAAGTGACTCTCTGTAAGTTTCTCTCACTAATGTTTTAAATTAATTTTGTTTGCAGAAAGTATTTTACAAAACACGGACCACAACGGTTTCCCGGTGGTGGTGTCGCACGAATCTCAGTACCTTGTAGGGTTTGTGTTACGACGAGACCTCAACCTTGCAGTCAGTGAGTACCGCCAAATTTTGTTATAAATAAATTTAAAATATTAGCAGGCAGATAGCATTAGTTAATGTGATATATTGCAATAAAAATTGATGCAAATTGTACTTATGTTTAAGTCTATTAAAAGAAGTATTTAATCATATTTTAATACATGTATACCGGTAGTCAAAAACTCTTATCTTCGATTGGCGGTTTCATTCTAAAATAGCACTTGAATTGAGATGTGGGAATAAAAATGACAAGTCAGAAATGAATTACATTGATTACATTGAAGGGAAAAAAGTAAAGGAATCTTGTATTAAGGATTATATGATACTGATCCTGCAGTGTGAAAAAGTAGGTCAGGGAGGAGGTAAATATTTAATCTAATGATTAATTACCGTAAAACCTCGCATATAAGACTAACTTGCGTATTAGCCGCACCCCTAACTTTGGCGAATTATGCAAGCTGCAGAGGGGTTCTGAAAATTGCTAAATCCCCACTGTACTATACTTACAAAGATCTTGTATTAAGCTGCATCCCTATATAGGCATGTTTGGTATCAAAAGAAAGCCGAGTCTGACTCGCATACAAGCCGCGGCTACTACGCGAGGTTTTACAGTATACAGATATTTTGCCCCTTTTTCCCCTGCATATTTTAATAAATATCATTACATTTCAGGTAATGCGAGGAAGAACCAGGACGGGGTGGTTAGTAACTCCTTCGTCTACTTCAGCAGTAATGTGCCCGTCAACACGTTGGTTGGGGGGCCCGAGCCCCTCAAACTGAAGCGCATCTTGGACATGGTAAGTCAAATGAAATATTTAAATCAATTATCAGCTTTGCAGATACCGCTTGCATCCCTTAGAAAAGGTCGCATTGGTTCTTTTTTTCATTCTTTATTTTAAAAAGGAAACAAAGGCCAGAAATTGCGGCATCTACATCTAAAATGTCAGAATCTTAGTTGCAAAGTGATCAGTTTCTCAGATATTAATAGGGATAGAAACGAAATTGAAAATGTCCTTATTTCGACATGCAAACCATCAATATTAGGGAAAAGAGGTAGAAGGCCCTCCCGCACCTCCAGAAAGAAAGTATGACAAAAGAAAAAAGAAATACACCCCGCCCTCGCCACTTTTTCCTAAAAAATATCTGCAAAGCTGATAATCCATTTTAAGTGGCCTAAGAGAAGAATATTACTTTGATGAACTACCGGTACTCATTTGTTTTATATAAGACATCTTCGAAATTTTCATTTTTCATGACTTCATAATATTTACTTCATATTTTAATTTTATAAGGTGAACTGCTTTAAACCATTGTATTGATGAGCAAAAGGTTGAAATAATTAATCTTTATAATTGATATGATATATGGTAAACTTGTATGGCTAATAGTAGACAGGAGAAGAACAGTAGGAAAACTATGGTATTGAGTAATAAAGAAGGTATAAAGAAGGCAAACTATACCATTTTGATAAATACATACAAAATATTGCTGAGGTACTTTATGTATATTTTCTGTTGTTCATTTCTAATTGCCTTACAATTTTCATTGCGATAGGCTCCAGTCACGATTACGGATCAAACTCCGATGGAAACAGTTCTGGAGATGTTCCGGAAGCTTGGTCTGAGGCAGACACTAGTCACTCACAATGGGTGAGTACAGTTATATAGAGCACTTAAGTCTTACTGTAAAACTTCTCTGATACGCTGACCTCCCTTATCGGCCGACCCCCCAGTTTGAGAAAATATTATAAGCCGAATTTGGATCCATTCAAACATGGTTTACTTGATAAAAAAAACCTCCCTGAGAAATCTTATCAGAGAGGTTCTACGTTATTAATCCTTTTAGGACAGCAACTCAAGTCTTTATAAATCTAGACACCTCATGTTCACAAATTCCTGCATCTTTGTCTTTTTATTGAAGAGAAATAAGGAGGGTTAATTTTAGACAAGGAGGATTAATTTTCAATGACACACTTCAGTCAAAAAATGTGTTAGACATGTTTTGCAATGATACTTCATTTAGATTAAATTAAGCTGTTCTGTACACACATTTACCGATATGTAAGTTTTCAAGACAGCATTGTTGTTGAAATTCTTCCTTTTCTGATTGACTTGATCTTACTAGTAGTTTTTACTGTGTGGTAATTTTATAAATTATCAACTATTTCATTGTACCTTTTTCTTGTTGTGTTTGTAGTCGACTGCTTGGCATCATTACGAAGAAGGATGTTCTCCGGCACATAGCACAGCTGCAGAACCAGGATCCCGACTCCATTCTGTTCAACTAAACGCCGCCCGACGCGGTCCCGCCACTTTCCTCTGCCTGTTGTTCCGACTCTATTCTGTTACGTATGGCCATCCGCCACTGTCCTGTCTCCCCCATGGTCCCAGTTAATGTCACCCAGTCCCAAAGTCATGTTCTTTATTTAAACTCCCCTTCCTGCTAACCCCCCATGAAGGCCCTCGGTCCCAACTCTCTTCAATTAAAGCCCACCTTACAAACCTTCCCCCATAGAGGCAGTAGAGTACCAATGACCTATGCTCGCCGCTCTTGATCTCCCTTTACAGAATCATCACTGACATTCAGCTCTTCTGGGAAGGCTTGCTTAACAACTCGTCCATACTGTACTATGTATGGGTGTGTAGGAGTACTGTTGGTACTGGTAGGTGAGGTGCTTAGGGCCAATATGCCACACAAGCATACCCTCCTTCACCCTGCCATCCATCTGCACTCAACCCATGCTTTCTGGTAGCTTGGTGAATTTTAAGTGTCGCTAATAGTAATACCAGCCCTACAGACTTTTTATCGGCGGGATCGAAAAATCAATATAAAGTCAACGACAACAACTTCAGGAAGCCATCTCAAGTGGTTACTTACTGCCCTTAGTTCTGATGTGTAACATGTAAAAAAACAGAACATTTTGGTGATAAGGCCAAAACAAAGAATAGTTGTGTTCAGATATACCGACCGACCTATTTTTTTTGGCCCAACCCAAATTTTCTCCCTTTTTTTAATTTTGAAGGCATTTTGAAATTTTACTACCTAGAAAAAAGTTTTTTTTACTAAAAAAAAAACAATTGTTGGTTGAAAAGATGAGACATGGGAGAAATTCTCCAAATCCTTCAAAAAACGTAAAAGAAAATTGACAGACCTACCCTATTTTTTTGGGGCTATGTTACCTGAACACAACCAATTTCTTGTAGGCCTGATAACTATATGGTAGCACCGCTGTGCAGTGCCGCCCTCGGCCCCGGTGCGCCGACCGTGTGTATATAGTGAAGGTGACCGGGGGTGGGCGGCATGTCTGTACGCACCCTGGTGTCGGAATCCTGGTTCGCTGTGCCAATGTTCCGGGCATCTCACGAGACGAGGAGAGACCGTGTGCTTGGACAATGCTTGTATTATGTACATAAGGGGGAGTTGTAAATTTTGTCTAAGTAAAGTTATGTGAGTTGTACGTATATATATGTAAGATATATATTATATTGTAGAATGTGCTCAGCATTTGCGCCCTAGCATTTGACCCTATGAACAATGCGCTACATGACAGTGCGTTATTTACGCTAGACGTTACGGGATATGTGAGGTACGTCAACGTTTAGCATCGGGACGTGTGAATCTCTACATGTAGACAAGTGATATGTTCATACGAACGGTGAAATATTCATACATCAATGAGACCAAAAACTAATGTGTTTCCATATTGGCGACAGTGCCTGCTTGATAGTACATTCAATTATTGTTCAATTATAGTCATTGAGTTGATTTCTCCCACCAGCCTATGCGGCGTCCGAAATGACAGCCCTAGAAATATCTAAGCATTTTGTATTAGCAATACCACATCTTTTGCCGATTGGCAATGCATTCCCCATGCCTTATTTGCTGTATCTCACATATGTATATCAAATTGTTTCATGGTTATCACATTTGGTTAATGTCAGATTGAGTTAAAAACCCACCAAGTGTAATACAGTGACGCTTTGTATTGAGAAAATATTGTTGATTGGAATCAGATTTAAGTTTTTGTTTATGACAAAGTGAGGGATTTATAATTTTGATGAAAATAAATTTTCCTCACATTATTATTGTTAATTCTGCTTAATAGAGCAATTAACAAATTTGTGCAGTAAACCAATATTTGGGATAGATCTTATATATAGAAAATAATTTATACCAAATATACAATCCTGGTGATATCCCAAAACAAATGTTATCAAGAGTAACCATACAGGTTCAGTTTCAGCAGATTGTTGGTTCAACTATGACTCAGTCCTCAGAGTTTGTACAAAGAAGACCCCTTAATACAAGCACCTATATACTGTCATAAGTAATTGACGGGAAATTGTACCAATAGTATCGATCGACTATAACATGTAAAAAAAGATACTCCGTTGAAGTTGCCTGCAAATGTAAAACTCCAACAACTCAAATCTGATCTGTATATTAGATTTGTAGACATTACATGACATATTTAAAATTCATACTCAGATTTTAGACAATTTCCAAAAAGGATTGGTGAATGTATATATAGTGAAAAGGGAAGGAAAGGCATCCTGATGTAATAAATCTAAACTACCGTAGTGTAAAAACAAGCCTCAGAATATAGTGTTATACTGTACAGTTGGAATTGTAAATATCTAATGCAGATTGCTGTAATTTAACTGTTATAAGGAACATTGAGTTGATCGAGTTGCTTATCCCATCCCAATTAAAACGTCTACGGGTCCAACAATTTCAAGTCATACGTATGCCGGTACATCAAGATACTAGACAATTTGATCTTAGCATCTGCTTTTATGACTTTGTCTGACACTAAATAATTGAGTGCTGAGTTTAATTCGTTAATGACAATTTTTAAAAAAAACCATTGCGAGTAAATTTCCAAATGCAGATGAAAAATGATTTATGAGCTCCTATATTTTCAGGGTTGGGGAGGGAAATTGACAAATATATATGGTATTCTGAATCATGAATGTAATATCTACATACAGTTGACAATGGACAAAGTCGACAAGGTACATTACTACAGATGATACTAATAATATTATGACCATTCTCTTTAGATTTTCTTAAGAGAACGCCAAGTTTTGTCGTTGTCTCATGGTACGTAGAGCTATACTGAATCTGGCATCTCTGCTGGCGAGGCCCCTTACTGTGAGATCATTATGGTCCACATTGATAATATCAATTAAAACATAGACAACACCTAACCTAAGTGTCATTTACAGGTACCACCAATATACTTTGCATCCTCCTGGTTACCCCATTTACCACCAGTTCTATAACTCACAGTGGAAACCCTTGAAGATAACACCAGTCCCACCCCACATTTTATTGCCCTGCTAATTTTCCTAAGACACTGGCTATCTTGTCCAGCTGTGAACTCATTAGGGCAGCCCTTTGTCGGCCTCGCCAGCAGCTGCCAGATTCAGTATATCCATAGCTGTGCTAGTTACTGGCCCTGTACAGAATACCTAGAGGTGTCTCTTCCTACCACTGACTGGTAGAGGTAAGAGTGGTAGCTTATAGTGTATATGGTTTATGTCTAGGTGAGATTACCGAGTGAACATGCGGGTTCAGATGGAGCACTACCGCCTGTGTCATACTATTTAAGATTATAATTTATATAGAGTGCAATATCAAGAGCAGGTACTGTTTCATAGAGCAGTATAATAATGTGAGGGACTAAGTTTATGAAGATACATTGTCAAAAATGTCATCACTGCATGAGTCATATTTGTATGTTTGAATGGCTGGGAGGGCGAAATAGCGAATAATTGTTTTCGTCTTTTCAGCGAAGAATTCTGTTGTCTGGTTATCGTCTTGTACCGTTTTATTATCACTGTCAGGAAAGGCTTTTGTATTTTACAAGGTCAGGTCTCTTTGTTTATACTCATGGACAGACACAGTGTTGTGGACTACACAATTCTGACTTTAGGTTTTCTGCAGGCTGGGGGGGAGGCTGCACTGCCTTTGTTATAGTGCACAGTTTTATACTCCAGCCACAAATGTAAATAGACAATGATTATTTGTGAAATTAGGAACAATAAGGGACGTTATGGGAATGAGTATTTTTAGGTGTAAATCAGCCAAATCTGTCGTAAACCAAGTTTGTGCCGGTCGCGGGGTCATGCTCAACATATCTGTAAAGATGTAGGCAGTGCGTTAACCTTGCAGATAAGTTCCCCCGTTACCGCAGTAAATACAGTGTATATGGTCATCTCCGTTATATGGAGATAAAATAGTATCAGTCTGAAATGGTGGAGCCCAGACCCAGTGTTCTCTCATCGAATGCTTCACCGGAAATATAATCCATTATTCTTACAAAAGCCACGTTTCCCGACTATCGTATTATTTTAGCAAAAGAATTCATATGAAGGGCCTACTTTATCAGAATGTTAATTTGCATTCACTTATTTTGAATAACTTTTTGTATGTATTCCATCCTTGTAATTGGCTATACTTTCTGCAATGCAGAGATGAAAACATTATCTCAATGCATCGATGGATATTTAATAAAAAAATGAGGGTCTTTTAGCAAAAGTCTGACATAGTATATCACAAAGTGCTTCTATGTTATAGGTTTTGTCTCAAATATGTTAGATCTATATCAATTTAACCTGATAAGATAGTTGAGCATTATTGCAGTTTATGCCATAGGCATGAGGACCTGGGATAATCTAGTATAAATTAGAAATGCGTAAAATGATGTATTTTATGCATACGTATTTCACATTGTTCTCCCAAGCGCGATCAAAGCCTTCAGAAAATCTCAGAAACATTGGTAACCAGACATTTTAAAGCCACATTCAATTGTTATTGACCTGTTGGTGAATATACTTAATGAAGGTGATATGATTCTTGGAGAAAAGCTGGAAGTTTTTAGTTTTCCAGAGCTGCCCCTCCTATTGTAAGTCGTCTTGTGAGGCTACGCATGTAGACCCGTGTCTGCCATAATAATATTTGTGGAAATGTTCACGAACGATGACAATTTATGTGATAAAAAAATATATCTTGTTCAATGCTAAAACTTCAATTGTTGTGTTCTTCTTTATATATGTCTAAAGATATGAATCTGTTATGATTCCCACCATTGCTATTATATTTTATCAATTTGTGTATATAGAATGATCATTTTTACAGCAGTCACTCTCTGCAAGTAATCTATCAGACCTTCAATACCCCATTCAAGTGTATGAACTAATTAACAAGAGTCATCTGTGATTATTATGTTTTATTACTTTTATACTATATGATGTAAGCACTTTGTACTTGAGATATCACAGCAATGAGCTCATCAGTAAATTTTAACAAAATAGAAATTTACCGTAACAACATCACAGAAATTTCCCTGCTTTCCATAAGTCCTCAAAAGACGGTATATGGAGAGAGTTGCTTATATGGATTTCCTGCGCAGTCTGTTATTTAGAAACTAAACTGACTTTTTACAGAAACATTTAATTGGAACCCAAGGATTATTTACTCAGGAATTTTTATCATACAGCCTTCAAACAAAATACTTGGAAGTAACAATTCATGTGTAGAACAACTGGATTTTGCACAGTATGGCCTTCAGGTTATTATCAACAGATCTAATTGGTTAAGATAGAGTCAGTAACCACCATGTTCTTTATTCAAGTGGTCATAGCATTCATTCTGGGCAGAGAAGTAAGCTAGACAAACCCAGCAGATGTGCTGCTTGCACGCGACACAACTAACTCGGTTACACCCGTCAACTTTCTCGATTCCCATTGAACATTTGGGACACCGCTTTCTGTCCGTACTGGCAGCAAACCACTGAATGAGAGCCTGGTTACTGTGGAAGTCATCACAGCCCCCATGGTGGAACTGACAGAGGCACTTCTTGCACAGTTTAGCATAGCAGGCAGTGCAGCTGTAGGAGGCGAAGCGGTCATCTTTCTGTACTAGTCCCTCACAGAAGGGAAGGTAGCAGTAGCCCCACTCGGCCTTGTGAACAACCGCGTAAGTGTCAATGGTCAGCTTCGTCAGGTGCCCGCGACCATTCTTAAATACAAGGTCAGCGAGAATAAGTAGGTCCTCGTTACTCATTGGCTGTTCACAGCCATCCATAGCACACATAACAGGGAAGTTACGTCCCTCGATGGAATGCTGTACGTGCTGCTGAACACACTCAGTGCAGTATGCATGTCCACAACCCGCGAGGTAGTAGACATCGTCTGGTGATTCAGGCTCACAGAAACAAGCAGAGCACTCGGGTAGTCCTTCAACCTCTCCAGACTGATCACTGTACCCTGGACAGCAGTCTTTGAGAACCTTACTGAACAAGTCCTTGGCATCAGAGTCAGTAGCAGAGATGAGGAGTGATTTGGTATGGCTGTTGAAGACAATATTGGACAGATAGCACTCCTCCTCCAGCTTGGAGAGGTCAGTGCCATACTTCTTGGCTAGAGTGGCAACAGATTGGCACACTGTGGAGCTATGAACAGAGAGGTCAGATAGCCTCAGCTGGAACCACTTATGGCGGTCAGCCAAGTACTGCCTGAAGACTTTCACAGCTTCAGTCCTGTCCTTCACCGGACCGTAAAAGTCCAGTTTCCTCTTGTTCCATAAGATGAGGGTGTTATACTGGGCATTAACTGCACTCAGGAGATGTACACCATCACCCCGAGTCAACTTGTTGTACCATCGCTTGCTCACGGTGACAGTTGTTGGTCGCAAGACTTCCTCAATTTCTGCCAAAGCAGTCTCAACCTTGTGTGAGAGGGAATGGGTGACATGAAGCTCAGTGGGAGATGAAGAATGGACTTCGACATCGCACCCAAGCCGTCTTCTTGTCGCCTTGATGATTTTCTCCAAGTCTGCTTTCACTAGCTGGTACAGCTTGTCTTCCATCAGAACCTTGGCAGTTTTGTCTGATGTTTCATCAATGTCAATTTCAAGTGGAAGATTCTGGTATCTAGCGTGGCAAAGACTGTCAATAGAGCTTGTCGCGATGCGATTGTTGGCAAACACAATATTAGCCGTCAGGTATATTTCCTCATCGAGAACTTTGGTAATGCGTACATTCACTTTCCGTAAATCTGTAACCTTATCCAAAATCCTTTTCAGTGCAGACTTGAACTTCTCCAGCTCGCCTGCTGTACATTTGAATGCAGGTTTTCGGTGGATGATCACTTCATTGGGTTCAAGTCCGATAACACGAAGTCCATCGCGCACATCTTTCTCCTGTGTTGATTTATCAAGTCCCTCGATCAGAAATTGTCCCTTGCCTTGTGCCCTTAACCCACTGACCTGAACCCCCTTGATGTAGAAAGCTGGAGCATCAGTGGCGCGGCTGTAATCACGAGTGGCACGGAATGAAACGGATGCTTTCCCGCTGTGAAACGGTCGTCTGCAGACTCTGACCATGACCTCCACACTTTGGTTGATGACATATAGAGGAGACTCCTCTGTGGTAGCTAGGGAGGTGAGCTCTACCAGCATGTTGTCCAGGGTGGAGTATGAGGCCAGGGTCTTCTGCACTGACTTAGGCTCCTTGAAGACCACCATGCCCCACTTCCCCTGGTTCAGGATGCCGGTTTGCTTGTACTGAATCACCCGCTCAATTTCTCCAAAGGGAGACAAAGTCTTGATAACCGCGTCTTTAGTTAGTCCGATCTGCTGCGTCTCTTGAATCAGGATGCTACGGTATTCGTGTGGCAGGAGGATCCTGTCAACCAGGCCACCGGCGGAGACCAGCGCGCGGACAGCACTGTCAAAATGAGGGTACGGTAGCTCAGAGTATTGACTCTGACCCTGCTTTTTCAGTTTTTCAACCTCCTTCATCAGCAAGGCGCGCGTCACCTCCTGATCCGCATGTGAGACGTAGACGGTGAAGCTGTTCCTGCTGTAGGCCTTGTCCTGGGGGCTCTGCAGCAGCAGATGGTTCCCCTCACACACATCCAGCAGCTGCTGCCTAAGGCTGCCATCTGCTGGGTCCTCCATCTGCTGTGTCAGCTGCTGCTGTTCCACCTCCCCGATGTTCTCTAAGGAGACCGGTACGACCGTCATCAGCTGCAGCATCTCCCGCGCTGCTTTGTACCTCTCCATGAGTGCCTCCCCGGTGGTGTCGCTCAGCGGGACAGCGCTGTGGATGAGGTCGGTGTCGGAGGTGTCCTGCAGGACCAGGATGTACTTCCCGGAGGTGCCAAGCTGGCTGAGGACGGAGGCGGGGTGCAGGTAGATGGTCCTCCACTTGCTGACAGACCAGAACCCCAGCTCCGGGTGTCCCCGCGACACACACAGCCCATCCGTGAACTCATCGAGCAAGATGGAGAACAGTTTTGAGTCAGTGTCATCGTAATTGTCGCTGAATTTGAGTTCTGACCGCTTGGACATATTGAGCTCGGCGTAGCGCCTTGTCACATAGGTCTCCATATCCCTTAGTACGGTCTCGTCAATGTCCCATTCTGCACACCACTTCTTAGAGTCACCCAACGCCAGATGCTGGACCCACTCGCGAGTGACATTCAGGAATACAAAAGCATCCCCATGTTTATGGCTGAAGTGGGACCTCTTCATGAGCCTACTCAGAGTGTCTTTCTGACCTCCCCCACAGAAGAGTTGTGGGACAAGTTGTTTGTAGGAGTACTCAATGATGATGGCCTCCAGGAGGACCCCCTGTTTGGCAGCATGCTGGGTGAGCGGGGTGTCCAGCGGCTTGCCACAAGACGCCTTCTTGGCCGGTCTCCGTACAGGGGAGTCCTTGTGCCTTCTGGGTGTGCTGCCTCCTGCAGTGGCAGCTTTCCTTGTGTCCTTCATGGTGACATCTCTGGGTTTTGCAGTCTTTGTGTTCTGCTCTCGCGGGGGAATGATGTAAAGGGGTTGTTTCTTCTCGGACGATCTGTGTCGTCGTTTTGACGTGACGACTTTGTAGAAGTCAGCCTCGTCGTTTTCCTGTATAGGCGCCATCTTCTCACCTGCAGCAGATGTCTGTAAAGAAGTGAAATCAGAAGTTTAGTCTCCAGTAATGAGGAAGAGATAAGGACTACATGAACTAAGGCCACTCAAAAAAAAGTTGTTTCTCATCACCGCGTGCATCATAAAAATCATGTTTGGGGAAAACTAGGATCAGTTGACGAGAATTTGGGTGTTCTCCCTACCACTACTCCTTGATGTTTGGGGAAAACTTATTTTTATAATTTTGTTTTTGTTTTGTTTTTACATTTTTGATGAAAAATATGTTAAAATTGGAAAAATATTGGCAAATTTTGTATCAAATTAAAGCTTATAATGATGTCGGTAATGCAGCCAACTAGGAATGACTTGCATTATAACTTTTTTGCTGACCAATAAACTCCGGATTACTAAAATGTGGAAATTGATTGCAAAAAGTCCAAATTTCCCTATGTAATCAAGCCTGAGTCAAAAAAATAATTAAATAAAAAACGCCCTCAATATATTTCTCAATGTTTGGTGATGAGAAACAACTTTTTCTTTGTGTTGCCTAAGGGAGTGCTCATATTTTAACAATGGGAGGCGTGAGATTTCACATGGAATTAATTATTTATTTTACAGGCAAGCATCCGTGCTAATCAGGAACTCTAGACAATTTCTTTGCCAATAATTACCAGTGTGTCATAATGGCCTAATTGTGTATCTATTTCCTCAGTACCACAGTCATATTTGTTAAGTATATATCCTTATCTAAATACATAAATATGTCATAACGTAACATGTATGGCATAATAATATGTGTACTGTTAAACGAATGGCGTAGTCCTAATGCAATTTACAGAGACCTATGTATGAAATGGGAAACCCCAGCCAGGTAATAATTATTCTTCTTCCCGAATGTAGTCGAGTATCCTTAGTATGGCTACTGGCCTTGCATCACAGCTAAATCTAGACACGGAAGTGGGCAGGGTAGAAATAAGAAGAAGAAAGGGGAATGAATAGAAGTAGTGATTGCAACACCGCCAGTCATACACCAAGATATCTCACTAGCTCGCATCTAGGGCTGGCATGTCCCCAATACAGTGGGCAATGTAAGCATGCATGCGCCATGCCTGTATGCATTGTGCATGGTAATTACATTAATGTTGTAGTATGTACTTGTATACCTTTACCTATATATTGATAGCATAATTATGTGCATGGAACATAATCGCTTCATGTGTTGTCTGTTCAGGGGGTTATTGATACACTATAGATGACTAACCTACTCTATAGCCAACAGCTCTCCCAATTAATGTACATTAATGCAGCGTATAGGCATATATGGGGGTTAGCATATAATGCAATACTATGGCAATGCCAATGGCACGGGGGTATGCTATGATGATAACATCTAAGGATTAAGATTTCTCATAAAGGAATCTGTAAACGTTTTAAATGTCAAAGAAAAAAGTTTCAGTAGTCACATAAAAGCATGAAAATGATGTGACCAAGTTGAAAAAAAAAGTAGAAAGAGAAGGCTAGATCATATATAGGACTATGCACATCACGTGAATGGGTATTTTCGTCATCAGCTGACACCTCCTACACAATAATACATGTGTTGACTATTGTGCAATGGTTTCTGCGCCCCTCAGGTGCGGATCCAGGGGTAAGAGGTTGGGGCGCTGGGGCGTGCCCCCCCCCCTTCCACGTATCTCCAGGTACATATATGTCAGAAGATGTGTGTTTGTCTCAAGGTAGATCCAACCGAATCCATATAAAATCTATACCCCCCCCCCCCCCCCACACACACACCGCCTTCCCCCCAAATCCCGCGATCCGCCCTGCCTCTCATACTCTCACCCTCACACTGCCCCGCCCCTTTCCTAACGTCCCCTTTAAAATCCCCCTAGGGATATGACACATCAGTATAGCTCAACTCATTGCTCCACGAATTAACAATTTCCAAAATGAGCAGTATTTGGATTCTTTTTTAATGAAAAAAAAAGTTTTAAAATATTTTAAAATGTATCCAAAGAAAATCTTTAGATATATTAAAAATATTATTAAACAAGTAAATGTACTCGAATCAATCAATCAATATGCCTCTTACCTGAGGTGCTGTGTGGGCCGTGATGGGGGTGTGGCTACACCTGTATATAACGGTATCTGTTATCTCTGTGTATAATGTAGTGAGTGTCTCCTATCTGTGTATAGAGTGAGTGCCTCCTCCTTAGTGTAGAGGCTGTTGTTACCCGGCACGTGGCGCTGAGACTGGTTCGGCCTGCCGCCACCATACACATATATACAGGAGGACCCTTACTACAGGTGGTGCAATGTGGCAGCACGCCAAGTCTAGCAGCTCCAGGACAGACCTGTATGGTCGTGTATGGAGGAAGGCAGCCTATTTATAGCTACAGTGTAATGTTGTGGGCAAGGTGGGAGGGAGGGGGATCAACAGAGGCTGGGGGAGGGGGGGGGGGGGAGCAGATGATCGAATTCAGGTTGGTGCTTGATGGTGAGGGGGAAGGTGGAAAATGGGGGAGGGGGCAGTGGATAGCAGGGGCATGAGTTCTGATTGAATTCAACTTATGACAGACGACCAATGCTCACCCCCCCCCCCCACCACCACCATAGCGCCCCCCCCCCCCCCCCCAAAAAAAAAATCAATCTATTTAAAATTTAAAAAAAATAAAAAATGAATGCCCCCCCCCCACACACACACATACATCTATCATTGGAGATCAAGACCCCGCCCCCTCATGTGCCCCTACAATGGGATTCATTTATTGCTGAGCCTATTCGAGCTGACCATGATGCTATGTGGATTTATTCACTAGAGATCAAGTCTGCTGTTGTTGTCTGCATGTTTGTAATCCGTTAGCGACCTATATGGGGGTGGATGGCTAAATTCGACACGGCGACATGGCCATTTCTTGAAATCGACGTGCGACATGGAGCTTAGTGACATGAGGGAAAAAATAAGTGACATGACATAGGGTGTTTCTTAAAATCAACATGGGACAGGACAGGTTCTTAAAATCGACATGCGACATGGGGACCCCCCCCCCCCCCCCCCATCTATACCCCCACCTATCGCTGATTATAGGAATCATAGGGGAGTTGGACATTTATAGTCAGAAGGATATTCTAGACCTACACTTGGTATTTAATTACATGTCTACTAGACTAGTAATGTAAATTGTCTCACTTTGACATGTCTAGGCCTATGGTCCATAGCACTAGCAGTCACTTCCCCTCCTATTATCACAGTGCGTACTCCATGACCGTAATTCCGAATTACGGTCATACAAGATGGCGGCTGCAGGAGAGTTCAGTCTATTTCTTCTCCAGTCCATTGTATGAAATGTATAACATATTGAAGGCTGCTTTTTGGCCAGGCTGTAGTATATATGACAATGCTACTGACCCAACACTCGGATCTTGTTCATATGTACTGGTTTATGCATAAATCAGCCATTTAGAGCTGGACGGTATGACCGTAATTCAGGCAATGGTATGACCGTAATTCTGTCATGAGAATGTCAGGTATGACCGTAATTCTATCAAAAAGTATGACTGTAATTCAGTGTGCAGGTATGACCGTAATTCAGTGGAATGCTCTCCTACTACAAAAGAATTATGATGGGGTTATTTTGAAAAGAATAGAATTAATTAGAGTGTGCCATGTCTGCTAATACGATCAGGGCTGCCAACCTGTGAGAGATTGAAAAACCTGAGACATTTCTGTGGTGGTGATAGTTTCGTGCCAAAGGCATGTAGCGTCAGGCCGAAGGCATGATGCAATCCTGGGGGCCACTAATCTCTAAGTATACCCCTGTGAATTGATCAAAATCATGAATGTATTGTATCAGAAAATTGATAGAAATATCTTATTACCATAGGCCTATAGAGTGAACCGTCCTGATCTAAAATATCAAAGTAGTATCTATTGTCAGAAATAATATTGTTACAATGGTAGTTCTTATAGAATGGGGACCTCTTAATGATTGTGTCATTAACTTCACTGTTTCATACAGCTCTTCCCACATAAGTATAGTTTAATCAATGTTTCAAATTCTCATCTGGGACCTGCGTAATATGATCCCCTAGAGCCACTGATCAACCCTCGTGTAA
Source organism: Harmothoe impar (assembly GCA_947462335.1). Taxonomy (NCBI): domain Eukaryota; kingdom Metazoa; phylum Annelida; class Polychaeta; order Phyllodocida; family Polynoidae; genus Harmothoe; species Harmothoe impar. Next base: position 14,060,796 of record OX381710.1, read on the forward strand.
AAATAAATACCGTATTCAATGTAATAAGCGCCCCCCCCCCCTTTTTTTCAGATTTTCCCCCAGATTTTTTAACGTGTTTCTGCGATTTTGTTACTGATTTTCTCACCTGTGTGTAAGATGGATCACATTACACCTGTGCAAAGCCAAGTGTGAAGTAATAAGGGTGTAAGAAGCCTTCTAGATGCCACTGAGGTCTGTACATGACAGCCATGGGGGGCGCTTATTAGAATGATTATTTGAGGCTTTTTTTTTTCACTTAAAATAATATTTTAAGCGCCCAGGGCGCTTATTACGTCGAATACGGTAAGCTACCCCTGAAAAATTGTGATAGATTTTGATCCTCACATTGTTATTAACCCTAGATATGAACTAGAACTGCTACTATATTCCTCAGTTTAATCTGGCGAATTCATTGTTATTCTGGCTAATCAAATTTGGTACAAATTCGCCAGACTGGCTAACTGATAAAACGTCCTAGTGAAACCCAGAGGATTTGCTTGTTTTGATGCAAGAAACCCTGAGACAAAATAAGAGTCCAAAAGCCGGAGTCTCCGGCCTAAAGCCGGAGGGTTGGCAGCCTTGTACAGTAACGATACAACGTTATAGACAATGGTCACACTCTTTCTACTGATCCCATGCGTCACATTTCTGTTAACCATTGGGGAATAGGGGCCATTTTAAGATACATTGTATTGTGATTCCCTTTTTTTCCATCTTTCCCTGCATCTACAACATTCTAGTTCCTTCTGTGTGTAGCCTACACAAGATCGGGGAAATTTGTTCTACCTGAAAGATACAAGCAAGTGCCAGAAGGAAAGTAATGGGAATGTTGTGTGACTGACAATTGGTACTGAATTACGGTCATACTCTATTTGTAAGTGAGAATTACGGTCATACTGTGTGAATTACGGTCATACCTGACCACATAGTTGGCATTTTGTTCTCTAAGGATGTTTGGTTAAAACTTATAGGGAGAGGAGATGTCCTATTACTCCTGGGCACATGTCTCATATATGGGAACACTGAACAAAGCATTATAAGCCAGAAATATGAGTTCAACTGACCATGAACTGACAGAATTACGGTCATACCTGAGGTGAATTACGGTCATACCATGTTTTGATGCAAACTGAATTACGGTCATACCATCCAGCTCTAAATGGCTGACTTATGCATAAACCAGTACATATGAAAAAGATCCGAGTGTTGGGTCAGTAGCATTGTCATATATACTACAGCCTGGCCAAAAAAGCAGCCTTCAATATGTTATACATTTCATACAATGGACTGGAGAAAAAATAGAATGAACTCTCCTGCAGCCGCCATCTTGTATGACCGTAATTCGGAATTACGGTCATGGAGTACGCACTGTGTACTTGATCGAGTAGTGGAATGGGCAGCTATATGTCTTGTACATGTATAACTATTGGATGATTCATCAGCCACAGAACAGGGGGAACCCTTTATATCCTCTATCATGTATAGACCCTTTTTTTCTAAAAATAATTTTGTATAATCATAGAAAATGGGCAAAATAATTAATGAGGAAATGAAAGCCTATATCATTAATTATCTATTGCAGGAACGTATCCTTGCCAGGATTTCTCAAACCATGGCACATGTGGCGCAATTTTGTGAACTAGTCGCTTGTGCTAAATTCGATCCCACCCTATATCAATCACAGGTTAATGAAGCAAAGGGACTCAGTGTAGCAGGTGCGTGAACCCGTGGCGCCACCTCGTGTTTAGTGTGTGTACCCGCAATAGCCCCCACAATGCATCGGTCCTTCCTTTTCCGTCAGCCATACTGTAGGTGAGTGGAAATTTGCCGACTTCAATTCTATCCGATGTCATCTTCACCATTTACCGCTACTAGATTTTTATTTTCATTTCACCAAGGATATAGTAACATTTCTTCTAGTAGATCCAGGCGTTATTTTCGCTCTAAACCCTCAAAATGATTCTCGATGCGACTTTGAAAACCGGCATGTCCCACTCGGAGGACCACAACAAACGTGGATTCGGGACTTGACAGGCCGTCAGAGGCGCACGGACTCGTGGATTTTACGGAATATATCTTGTCAGTGATTCTATGATTTGTGGACAACAATCCTTGGTCGTCTGCTATCAAAATTGCGTCTTGAATGTATGTTTTTGCCAGGCGATAGCCCTTTTTGGACCCTCAAATAGATTGTTTTGAAAGTGCAGCCTGGCCACTACCTGGGCCCTGGCTGTCAAGTGAAATAGTGACAGGAGGGCCAACTATCAATATTTTGGAAACTTTCTATAGTAAAACAATCACTTTACTGATCATAAATGAGTTAATCTATATCTTCAAGTCTGGGCATGGCATTATTTTGGCAGTCTGTATGGATATCTTTGGCTGGAAGGCCCCAATCTTGTATCACTGACACTGTAGATATGTGTATTCTGCTGGCAGCTGCACTCATCTGTGTGTAGCATGTTGCAATGTTAGTGACAGCTACATGCTGTGCCCTGATATTAAATGAACCATGTGATTAATCTTGTACCATTCCTGTCTTGCAGAGGCCGTCACCATGAAGGTCATCAACAGTTCTCAGACTATCAAACTTGACCCAACGGGTAAGTAAGAACTCGCGTAATTTATACTCAGTAAGGGAGTGCTCATTTTTTAACAACAGGGGGGGGGCGGTGAGATTTCGCGCGGAGCGCGCGAATTTTTTTCACCCCCCCCCCTCTAGAGGGGTCGAAATTTTTTACCCCCCCCCCCGGCAGGCCGAAAATCGCGCGCGTTCGCGCCCCTTTGTAGCATAGTAACGCGCGGGCTTTTCCCCTCAAAACAGGTTGAATTTTTTTGCCCCCCCCCCCCAAGAGGGGTCTGAATTTTTTACCCCCCCCCCCGGTCAAGGGGTCCAAATTTTTTACCCCCCCCCCCCAAATCCACCACCCCCCCCCTGTTGTTAAAAAATGAGCACTCCCTAAACACTGACAAGACTGTCACAGTGAAATAAATACATGATAAAGATCTACTTGAAAGTCCACAAGGAACTACATTGTATATAAAATTGAAAATGAAGGGTGTGATGATGATTATCAACAAGCTAAGAATTCCTGACAAACTTTGGGTGAGGAAAAAGTGATCCACCGACTGAACACCTTTTAGTTTATTTAAATCCTATACCAAATTTAAGGCCTAAGGCTAAGTAATAACATGAATATGATCAAGTTACATGGGAGTTTGACTTCTTTTGCTAAAAAGTATGTAGTAGATCCATATATAATTTTGAAACAAGTCTGAATTGACTGATATTTAGAAATGCTACATGTCATATGTAGAATAATTTTGCCACTACATATAGCTACATCATACATGTATTAAAATTAACTCACAAATCTATATCAAATCATTTTTCATTGCTTTTGAAAGATAAAGTTTCATGATGTATTTAGTAATAGTATAGCAATTTGCCACACACAATGATGACCCCGGGATTAGGAAGAGTCTTATCGACCAAGCCGAAAACAACCCACTCTGATTCATGTGGCAGAAATTATATTTTAATGTAGATCTCGACCAAAACAGTCTCTAAATACATATAAGATAAGTTATACCGTACCTTTACTTTATAAGACTAACTATTGAATGTTGGTTCTGTCTTTTCCAGTCGACATCTCGGTCAAGGCCCGTGTTGTAACCGTCAAGGGACCCCGTGGAGTCCTTAAGCGTGACTTCCGTCATCTCACCGTAGATATCAAGAAGGTATGAATGAACTCTGCATTTTCACCTAATATTTCGGATAATATACTCCTATTACTGTAAAATATTGATTACAAACCTACTTTGACCAATCATAAAAACCACACCCTTCATAGGCATGTGGGTTGGTATCCAAGTAAGGCTGGGTCTTACTCGCGCAAGCTGTGGTTTCTTCACGAATTTATAGCAGTCTAAATTGTCTGCAAAGTGTAAAATGCCTTTCTGGTGAACCACAAGAAAATGTTTTGGATAAAAAAAACATGAATGCCATTCATGATGAAAACCATTGTCCAGTTCTGCTGCTGAACCGTGATGGATACATCTTAAACACTTCTGAAATGGCACATGTTAAAATAGTCAATTTGGAATCGACTGTACGAATGTACAGGCGATGATAGACCCTGCTCTAATCACTGGGGGTCCTGCTATGTGTCAGGCCTAGTGTGATCAGAGGGTTTGTCTTATAAACCACTGGTGTACTATCATATAATCAAGAAACGGGCACATATCTTAGTGAATATGGAAAGCTAAGTGTCTAGAGATAAGCATGGAACCTTGTTTGGCCCTGTAAACCTTTTACTTTGTCTGTAATGAGGTCCTGTAGTTCACCCACAGTCAAAACATGGGGATCTCTCACCAGCCCAGGCTCGCTAGCTAGCTAATATTAAAAGTATACCCGTATATTTAAATATCGATTAATTATTGATGAGGAGAAATAATGTTCAATTCGTGTATCTTCGAATATTTTCGTTCAAATACAGATTCAGAAAGAATATTTCAGACTCCGTATTAGACTAGCTGAAACAGACAAACGTTAAAAGAAATCCAAGATCGTTTTTTTCTTCGACACTGAAGTTAGATGTAACAGGTTTACTTTTAGCGATCCAAAACATGCATAATTATGATGATAGGGCTCAAAAAACTTCTTCTGTTGATAAAGTTCAAGTAGTTGAAGACTAAAAGAAACGGAACTCATAAAGTGGATGTCTGTAGTGATGATAACTTTTGTCCAGTTCTGCTACTGAACATGACTTGTTGATAAACGACAAGCTGATACAGCATCCTGGAAATAAATGCTCCTACATTGAAATGAATCCGTATTTATTGATGACAGTGATATACGTGCTTGTAGGATTGTATATCTCGCTGTCTGTTTGTGTGGATGTTTGATGGTACACATTGTTGGTTTCAGATTGGCAAGTCTTCGATCTGCGTGGAGAAATGGTTCGGTCTGCGTAAGGAGTTGGCCGCTGTGCGCACAGTGTGCACCCATATCCAGAACATGGTCAAGGGTGTCACCAAGGTACGTCCTATAAACTACATACATTTCATCTCATCTCATCCCATGAACATCATCATTAATGTCGATATGAAAATCTGGATGTCTACCATAAAAAATGTCAGCAAAAATATTGTGATATTAGAACAATTATGTCATAACCTGAAAACTGTATGAATTATTTGATAATGAGGGCCAGAGATTTGTTCTACACTAGATGGAGCTTCAAGTAGTCCAGGTAAACGAGATCCCAGTTTTCATACATGTTTTCTACAGGTGAGAAAACATGTATGAAAACTGGGATCGCGTTTACCTGGACTACTTGAAGCTCCATCTAGTGTAGAACAAATCTCAGGTCCTCATTATGATAGGGGCCCTAGCGAAGGCAATGCAATACGCACATGCTAGGTGATGCATTTACTTTTGTATCTGTTATCTTTTACCCGAATAAAACACTTTTTTTTAAATAGACAAGTAGCTAAGGGTCCATCGGTTAGTTTCTCTGATGTCTGTTGTGATGATAACCTTTGTCCAGTTCTGCTACTGAACATAACGTGTTGATAAACGACAATCTGATACAGCATCCTGTAAATAGGTTTTCTCATTTCCCCTTGAATAAATTGCAATACATTAGCAAAAGTATTATTATAAGATGATTTAGTTATGTGACTTCTTTTTCTGCATGGACAATTCACAGCATGTCTTTTGCATTTATGTTTAGAATATGCTTTTAGATACTACCTGGTATTTTGAGGCAGAATTTGAAATAACGAGAAATATCTGGTGAGGGGGGTGGGGGGCAAGATTGTTTATAGTACCATAAACTATTGGACTTCTTGAACGATGTCTGTAGTGATGATAACCTTTGTCCAGTTCTGCTACTGAACATAACGTGTTGATAAATGACAATCTGATACAGCATCTTCTAAATATTTTCTTGCATTTCCCCTCAGAGTGAGCAGTACGTTTATTGACAATAAGATATATTATATGTATGATTTGGTGGTTTCTCTGGCTGAATAAAAGCATGTCCATTGCATACTTGTAAATGCAAATTTGAACGGTATTTGCCACAATTTAAAATTCGGGTGGTTATGGCAGGTGGTGAATTTATAAAATGATGCTTGCAACTTTGCAAGTACTATTGAAGAATGGATGACTGTTGTGATGATAACCTTTGTCCAGTTCTGCTACTGAACAAAACGTGTTGATAAACGACAATCTGATACAGCATCCTAAAAATAAGTACTTATAGCATTGGAAGTTTTGAGAATACTATGGGCTGCTTCAGAAGATAATGTCTGTTGGAGGAGCGTGTAGTGTGTTCGTGGACCATTGCAATTCATGCAGCCCACACAGATATGGGGGTGTACTGTTACCATGCACTCTATCGTACACCCCTACTAGCTGTGGCCCAATATCTATTGATCAGTATAACTTATTGATATATGATATATAAAGTGTGGTGGGGGGGGGGGTATTAAACTATTTATGCTATAAATGGTATATTCAAACTCATTCAGGATGTCTGTAGTGATGATAACCTTTGTCCAGTTCTGCTACTGAACATAACGTGTTGATAAACGACAATCTGATACAGCATCCTGTGACTATTTCTATTTCTCCACCGGTTAACATTACATATTTAGCAAAATCTAGGGGCGTTCATTCGTGAGCACAATATTCAAATTTAGAAGTTCATTTGAGAAAAGTCTAGAACCCCCTGAAAGTATTTTCCCTCCTAGCTTTGGTAACACTTATTGTAGGTGATAAATTGTCATGATGAGCTCAATTTAATTATTCATTCATTCAATGGGGATGTCTGTCATGATGATAACCTTTGTCCAGTTCTGCTACTGAACATAATTTGTTGATAAACGACAATCTGATACAGCATCCTATTGAAGTTTTCTTCTTCAACAGGGATATGAATAAGTTGTCAATGATAACCAAGCCTCCTCCTCCACATCCCGGTTCATGAATTGGGTGTGGGAGGGGGTATTTTTTTAAATAGCATATCCCACTCTAAAATAGATACATAGCATATGAAAACTATGATTCCCAACGTCTAGAATACGATATTCCCCCGATTTTCTGGCAATTTAAATCCGATTATCTTCAAAAGTGGATGTCTGTAGTGATGATAACCTTTGTCCAGTTCTGCTACTGAACATAACGTGTTGATAAACGACAATCTGATACAGCATCCACGATTATACAGAAGTTGAACAAGCAATCATACAGTGTGTACGGCCAGTTTCAAGTCTGCATATCGCCTTCATCCTGTGCTCTGCTCTTTTCTCAAATTCTGGGGTGTTCTGTGTACGCCCATTTACTGTAGTATTGTAATAACCCTCTCCCCTCTGTCCCTGCAGGGTTACAAGTACAAGATGCGTTCCGTGTACGCCCATTTCCCCATCAACGTGGCGCTCAGCGAGGGTGGCAGCGTGGTGGAGGTGCGTAACTTCCTTGGAGAGAAGTACTCCCGTCGTGTCAACATGCTGACTGGTGTCAAATGCAGCATGTCGGTCGGCATGAAGGACGAGCTCGTCATCGAGGGCAACGACATCGAGATGGTCTCACGCTCTGGTAAGTGCTGATAGACATTAACAACGTTAAATTAAAAACCCATCATCACCCAAATTCCCAGGTGTGTCTTATTGCAATATTGGTGGTGGCGGTTATATGCAAGCTATAAGTATAGCCAGGGCAATGGAAAAGTTATTCATGGGAAAAATGTGGCCAGGGAAAAATATTCACCCCCGAAAGTTAGGGGGGATACGAAAATTTATAAATCAAAATTGCTTCATCAATAGAAAAGCGCCTAGTGTTATATAACGGCGTATAGTAAAATAGCGTCAGGGAAAATAGTCATTTGTAGTCTTGCAAAGTCAAATTTCAATCTGAGATTGTTGTGGAAATGCGACATGGTGTGATGATGATTTCTATCAAGCTAAGAATTCCTGACATCTTTGGATGAGGATAATGTGATCCACCGACTGAACACCTTTCATTTGTAGTATTTCATAGTTTCTCAAATTGCATGTTGATACAGCAGCATACTAATTTGATCTCTTAATGTAGGGAATATCATGGATTGAAATGTGATGCAGATTAACCATTGGTGTTGTAAAACGTACAAGCCTCACCTAGACTTTGGGAATATCCTATACGCCTCACAGGGGATCTGATTACCCTATAATTATTAACTTTAGTATTGTGGTACATTGTATGCATCTAAAAATCCACGTATAGGCAGCAGCTAGTACGCAAGGCAAATCTTGAACTGCTTATAGGAAGCTGAGGTTTTTACTCTTAGTTTATTTCTGTAAAAGGTTGAAAATATAGCGCACAGAAGTGGACTTTGTACTAGTGGCTAGATCCCCTGTCTCAGACATTTGTGGGGCGTGTTGTCGGAGGCGCGTCACACTGATAATGGCAGGTACAGAAACGTGCTGGCTACGTGCCCCACTGTGTTCAACAGCACTGGAGGCCCCGTTACCAGCACACAGATATAAAGCAAATTTAGAAAAATAATATTAGGCCATTTAAAATTGAATATCAGCTTTGGGGAAAATCGGTGAGGGAGGGAGGCTTTTTTTTTTTTATATATAATTTTTCTCGGAGGTGCGGGAGGGCCTTTTTTCTTTTTTTGCATAAATTTATGGTTTGCACATATAAATAAGGTCTAAAATGCCCTTTAAATTTCGTTTCTACCCCTATTATCAGCTGAGATATTTAAATTTTTGCAACATGTCTTCTGATTTTTTTTAGATGCGCCCTTTTTTGGCCTTTTTTTTCTTAAAAGGTGAAAAAAAATACCAATGCGGCCCTTTTTAGAGGATGCGCGCGGTGTCCGCAAAGCTGATAATCAATTTTAAGTGGCCTTACCGAAAGATGGCATTGTGGTGTACAACTTAGAATTAGTTTTGTGTTAAATGTATCATGATAATGAGGTTTCAGTCATTGCATTCTAGGAGTGAAATTTCGTGGTCTATTTGATGGTGTCTTTATTTTTTTTCCTACGGGTTGAGGTGGGGGTTACTCATACTAGTAAATAGTGGATGAGGGATGAGGAAAATTTGATTCGACTCAGCATGGTTTACAGTGTTAAGGTCTGCCACACACAATGATGACCCCGGGATTAGGAAGAGTCTTATCGACCATGCCGATATAACCCCACTCTGAATTATGTGGCAGAAATGTAATATGTATCACTGGGAAGTCGCACTAAAGCTAGAAGTTTAGGTTTAGTATCTTTTGTCGAGTTCAGATATGAATCCAATATTTTACTTGTAACCCCCTCCTTCAATACCATACGTGCTGATTAGTGTAAACAGTCGACATAATCAGACCCCCTGTGAGGCTTATAATATATTCCCAAAGTCTAGCTGAGGCTTATACACGAGTTAGGCTTATATACGTAAGGTTTTACAGCACTAATGGTTAATTTGTATGGCATTTCAATCCATGATATTCTCTATATCAATAGGTCAAAAAGACGAAGGCTTTAAATCACCGGGTAGTCTTAAAATTTAGTGATTTAATAGACTAAATGCTTTCTGTCGTCATGATGCCTAAATGCCGCCATGCTGGGTAGCTGGCCAGTCCTGCATTGATGCATCAATGCAGCTACCGTAAAACCTCGCGTATAAGCCCCATCCCTGAATTTGGGCCGATCCTATAAGCCGCACCGCCGATCTGACTTCTAGTACTGTAACCATAGTAACCATAAACTCGCGTATAAGCCGCACCCTGAGCCTGGGCCGATCCTATAAGCCGCACCTCCGATCTGATTCGCGTATTAGCCGCGGCTTATACGCGAGGTTTTACGGTAGGTCACTTGAGTGACTCGCACTCGCCTGACTAAGAGTTGCCTGTCAGTGCTGCATCCAACAGTCATTAAGAACTGAGGCTGATACAGACTAGAAGGTGTGATGATGATCTCTATCAAGCTAAGAATTCCTGACATCTTTTGGGTGAGGAAAACGTGATCCACCGACTGAACACCTTCTAGGCTTAAGGCGTCCAAAAAAAGGAAACTATTTTACCCCTCAGGCCCTGTACTATTTTCCCAGGAAAAATCTCGACCACAGATTGGCTTTTCAAGAAAATAGTGAGCCATGAAAAACTAGAAATGCGGAAATATCAACTAATTATTCTTTGGAGGATAACATTGATTTTAGAACTGTTGGCTTTTAGGAAAAAAAATGCTAGTAGCCTCTTTGCGCCTGAAAGACAAAAATTTCCAAAACTTTTAGTAGATCCCCTGTCTCAGACATTTGTGGGGCGTGTTGTCGGAGGCGCGTCACACTGATAATGGCAGGTACAGAAACGTGCTGGCTACGTGCCCCACTGTGTTCAACATCACTGGAGGCCCCGTTACCAGCACACAGTTTGAAGGAACTTTTTAAAAAAATGTTTTTTTTTTTGGGGGGGGGGGGTGTACTCAAAAAGGAGTCATCTTTTAGGGCACAGGGATTTTGATATTGAATAGAGTTTTACTGGGATTTCCAGAAAATGGATCCTAATCTGCCCAGTACCAATTATTATTTTCTTTGTTAAGATGTCGACCAGGGATTGGCTTGGCCTGACTCTAGGGAATTATACTTTTCAAGAAAGTACTGAACTAGTTGTTAAGAATATCAGAAATATAGAAATATTAATTTTATCTTTGAAGGGTAAATTTTCTACAAAACTTGACTTTTAGTAGATCCCCTGTCTCAGACATTTGTGTGTCGTGTTGTCGGAGGCGCGTCACACTGATAATGGCAGGTACAGAAACGTGCTGGCTACGTGCCCCACTGTGTTCAACAGCACTGGAGGCCCCGTTACCAGCAGACAGTTTGATGAAAGCAACTTTTAAAAAATCATATCAGTACAGAAATTCTTGATGATGAAATTAGTTTCATGGTACTGTGATAATGAGGCTCCAGTCATTGCATTTCCAGGAGTGAAATTTCGCGGTTGATTCTCAATGATTGATATTCAATCAGGGTGTCTTTAATGTCTACTGAATTTTATTTGTGGACCACCAACTGGCTGCTGAAGTTTCTTATCATATTCCGGAGGCTCCAGGGACATAGAAGTTGTGGGCGTGAAGTCTATGGGGCTTTACTCAGTGGTATTTTACTGTGGGTCGGGACTATGAAATGTGCATCTAAAAAACGAGGTGTGATGATGATTATCAACAAGCTAAGAATTCCTGACAAACTTTGAGTGAGGAAAACGTGATCCACCGACTGAACACCTTTAACACATGATCATTAGACTTGTCAGATATATACATGTTTTAGAGACATAAAATGGCCTCGTGCGTCTAAAGAAAAAAAGTTTTGCTAAATTACGGTTATTTTGGCCATGCAACTGCTTGACGAAGTCACAGCAAAAACATGCCATTGTATTAAAATTGGATATGAGCTCTTGATATTTTTGATTTTCAAAAATACGTAACAAATGTTTCTTGAAAATCTGCCACAACCATGATGACCCCGGGATTAGGAAGAGTCTTATCGACCATGCCGATATAACCCCACTCTGAACTATGTGGCAGAAAGGTGTACTGTGCGTTTTAATTGAAATGTGCAATCAAATAAATATCAATAAATTTTAATATTGACAAGTTCTTTGAAATTAGCAACGATCTTAATTAAATTTGTACTCTTTTTAACTCTCAATCCCCTGATACAAAATGATGTAACTAAATATGCCACACACATGATGACCCAGGGATTAGGAAGAGTCTTATCGACCAAGCCGAAAACAACCCACTCTGATTCATGTGGCAGAAATCTTAAAAAAGATTCCACTTTCCCTATTTTTGCTGGAATTTCTGTATTGAATTGAGCTTATTTCCTACCGAAAATTGACCGAAATCCAAGGATTATTTTTGTCGACAAAGGAGTGGCATCCATGCTAACCCGGTTAATGCTCTTTCTATTCTATTTTAACAATTTAAAAAATACTGGATCTTTCAAAATTGTAATATTTTGTCACCGATTGTTCTTGCAGCTGCTCTGATCCAACAATCCACAACAGTACACGACAAGGATATCCGTAAATTCTTGGACGGTATCTACGTTAGCGAGAAGACCAACGTTGTCGTGGAGGCATAAAATGGTGATAGCAAGATGTACAAAGAATAAAAAAAATGAAAAGAATTCTACTGTTTTGTCATGCTATTGAATTACGTGATTCAACACAATATATACAAAGTATTACAATCAATCTAGCTGATTTTAGATTGACCAACAGTTTTCCTTGATGACTCTTTAATAGGAAGCGTGATGGTTAAATTCATGAAACAATGAAAAGGGAGGTAAAATCCTGTCACTAGGTGTACCTCTAGGGTTTTCACATTTAGGTGCATTACATATACAGTGTTTCTTTTGGTGTACAAGCATGGATGTAAGTTTTATCTTCGCCTTGAAAAACCATTAGTTCAACGCGATATGCATGCTGTCATTCAGCAGGAATTTATGGTTCTTAACAGTTGCAAGAAATATTTCTCAGTTAAAAGTAAATTAAAACTAAGATAGTGGAAACCGTGAGTAGGTGCTGCTTCCAGGGATAAGACCTGGGTGATATGCTTCCCCCTGTAGACACCAGGTGGCAGGTGTGGCTGCGTCCTACTGACCTAGATAGGATTGCACCACTCCATGATGTCAGGTACATATAGACGCTGCCCGCTGCAGCATGGCATGGTGAGCCACAGTCTCGGGGTAACCCAAGGCACCCCCGCAACCACATACAGAACACACAGTCTTGGTTCGGATCCCGAACCACCCCAAATGTCCGAATGAACCCCAGGGACAAACCTGACACTCACTGTACTTTTGTGTTTTCTTGTATTCTACAGCCATCTTCGGTCAGCATAGTGAAAATGTGTCAATAGGTAGGATCGGTGACCAGTATGATCACGGGCACCTACTTAGGGAGTGTTCATTTATTAATTACAGGGGGGGGTGGTGAGATTTCGCGCGGAGGGGCGAAATTTTTTTACGCCCCCCCCTCGAGAGCGCGTGTAACGTTTCGCGCCCCCCCTCGCCCAAGGCGCCAAAAAAATTTGGCCCCCCCCCTTTGAACTAAAGTAACGTGCGGGCTTTTTTGCTAAAAAGGGGCTTAAATTTGTACGCCTCCCCCCTCAGGAGGGGTCAGAAATTTTTACGCCCCTCCCCCTGTAAATAATAAATGAACACTCCCTTAGCTAAACCTCAGGGTGAACACTTGATCTCCCCTCTGATGTTTAGACCACTGCTTATATTCACTGGTCGCCCATGAGTATGATAGTATGCACCCGGCTTGGCTGTGGCTCTGTATGTGTATTTTTGCTTACAAAGCTTGACTTACAAAGAAGGACTTTTGTAATCTTTAAATAAGAGTTTTGGTGAAGTTTTGAGGGAAATTGTTTGCCCTGACTGGTCCAAATGTCATCGCGGGCACCTGATAAATACATTATGATAAATCCCGTCAGAAGGCGAGCCCACACGCTGGTTCCATAAAAAGGCTATATTTCATTAATATCAGATAGTCATGCTATCACCTAACACCAGTTTTAACCCCTATCAGCCCATTTAATAACGAGAACCTGGTCTTTCATTAACAACATCCCGGGGGGGGAGCCACTTCATATATTTTGTATACACAGGTGTGCGGCTGGGAAGGGCACTTTTTGAGCAAAATCCCCCTCACCAAGGGTCTGTTTTTCACCAAAATCCCCCTCACCAAGGGTCAATTCTCACCAAAATCCCCCTCACCAAAGGTCACTTTTCGGAGATTTCAACAAAATCCCCCCCAAAAAGGGTCACTTTTTGCCAAAATTCTTTGCAACAAGGGTCACTTTTGACCAAAATTCTTACACCAAGGCCGACTCCTCAGGGAAAATTGCTAAAACCTAGGCACTTTTGACCAAAATTCCCCTCACCAAGGGGTCACTTCTGACCAAAATCCCCCTCACCAAGGGTAAGGGTTGTCAAAGGGCCAGCCTTCGGCCTCGCCAAATCCTGGGAGATTCACTTCTTTAGTTTAATAATGCAGTGGCTTTTCACCTACTTTTTTTTGCGTCAAAATATTATGTAGATCTGTGGACCCCTTCCCCTTAAGGTCAGAAGGTCGCTGAAATTAAGGGCTGATGGTCACAAAGTCCCCTTTTTGATCATTTTTACTATAGCCCAATTTGTCCAAAAGTCGCCAGGTCGCTTGAAATTATAATGTACGAGGTCGCTTGGAAAACATCAACCATTGACGTGAAATATGACACCATTCTAACGTTTTTTCAAACGTTTTTCTGTGAGCATATTAATATTTTAAGTAATAAGCTCATGAGGGACACCTAGTGGGCGGGAGTGGAACTGGTCCACGGAGATTGGCCTGGTAGGGCCACCTAGGAGAGACTTTTGGTGCCACGTATTGGTAACTCCTTGGGAGATTGCAATGGGCTGTCAAAAGTACTATTATGCAAAAGTGCTTCTCCCTGGTACCAGATACTGGTACCAATAGAAATGTTTTTCAAGGCCACACCATTTGGCAATTTAACTGGAGTTACAGAATTTATATTTAGTGTTGGGGTGTTCATAGTACTGCAGGGGGCCCGTAATATATATATATTATAACACAGAGTGAAAAAGTCATTTTCTGGCATAATTTTCCATTTTCAAAGGTCCAAAACCCTAAAAATATGCCCGGGACCCCCTATCAAAATTACTTTTATATGTTAGCAAATTATCTGAATGATTTTCTGAGAGAGTTACCTTTTTTTTTTGTTAATACTGAATACTATTTTTTAGCCACTAAGGCTACAAATAATGTCGATTTCTTTGTACTCTTTCTCAAAACCTCATATTTTTACCCAGAATGTCATGGCAAAAAATTGTAAAATCATTTTTACAGTAAAGAGGAACATATAGGTGTTTCACATGTGATGTTTTGCATTTCTGCGCATAATGGTTGATATGAAAAAAAATCATGGAAGTTTTCACATATTTTCTCATTTACAGAAAAAAAAACCACTTAAACTTTTCAAAATTCTATATTTCAAAAAGTAGTTCGGGACCCCCTATTTTTCTTAGCATTTGACGATTTTATATAATTCAAACTGCCTGTAAAAAAAATTGGTGAGATTCTGTTAACTTTCAGTGACTTTGAGCCAAGGACTGGGCCGACCCGTGGCGCCCCCTACGTCCCTTAACCTATATACGGCGCAGATTCGGCCGTTGGGCACCAGATTCAAACATGTCTCTGTAGCGTGATGAACTCCCACCTACCCACAAAGAATTAGTTCCCACAGAGCCCTGATTACAAATAATGTCAATCAAAGTATCGAAATTAGTACAAAACATGTAGTCCTACATCATGGTATGTAGAGTGACAGGGTATCTCGTAGATATAGGCCGTTCTAGGACCATTGGACGCGCCCATATAATAATAAACCAATGCAGTGCTGCCGGGTGATTGCCCGACACTGCACTGTGTTGAAACATCATGCCAACGCATGGATTTTAATAAGCTTATTACATCATGCCGTCCTTAAATGGTTAACTATGCAATTAACAATCTATAATATTGTGTGCTAACTCTGCATACCAGCACGCACATGGTCACAGTTAGGCACAAAGGTGTGGTGTGGTCCCGGGGGGGGCACTTGAATTTTTTTTGACAAGGGTGTGCGGCTGGACCTCTGACAACCCTTACCCTTGTTATGGCGATTTTGATGCCAAAAAGTTACCCTTGTTAGGGCATTTTTGGTCAAAAGTGCCTAGGTTTCGGTAAAAAAGCGATAAAAGGTCGATTTTGATGCCAAGAAGTTACCCTTGTTAGGGCATTTTCGGCCAAAAGTGCCTAGGTTTCGGTAAAAAAGCAACAGAATATACCATGTTTGGGTAAATCTGCTGAAAAAAATACCCTCTTGTGCAGAATTTTGTTAAAAACTGCGACATTTTTTGAGAAAACTAGCAAATCTTGGTGAAAACCCAGACATTTTGGTGAAAAGTAGACCCTTGTTAGGGCGATTTTCATGAAAGTGGACCCTTGTTAGGGCGATTTTTCTTTGAAAAGTGGATCCTTGTTAGGGCGATTTTGTAGAAAAAGTACCCTTCCCAGCCGCACACATGTGTATACAAAATATACTAAGTGCCCCCCCCCCGGGGGTGTGGTGCAGGTACTGGGCCGGGGGGGGGGTGTAGGGGTAGGGGTAGGGGGTACAAAGGGTGATTGAATAGGGCACCTACCAGGTTGGGACACGCCCACCAGGTCATGTGATCAAACCTGGGGATGTGGGTTGAGAGTTTTTTACACCACAGTTGAGTTGGCCTGTAGAACAAAATAAATGTCCTGACTGTATATTTTACATACAGCGCTGTATGCGATATGGTCCATTGAGCACCCTTCCCTACTGTGAGTAAAAGTCAGATATAGACACACGTGAGTAGCTGCATACATATTATAAGATTTGGACGCTGGTAATTATGCTTGACTATACTAGGTGAGTTCGGTACCAGGTTTTTATTGACCGGATCTACCAGCCTGCCTACTACCTGAGCCCACCCCTCACAAAGACCCAGCTAAGTTTTACTGAAGCCTGTTCCTTGCGAGGGGTGGTCTGGGTGAGTAGGCAGGCTGGTAGATCCGTTCAATAAAAACCTGATACCGAACTCACCTACTGAATCTGGCATCTGCTGGCGAGGCCCCTTACTGTGAGGTCGTTATGGTCCACATTGATAATATCAATTAAAACAAAGACAACACCTAACCTAAGTGCCATTTACAGGCACCATCAATAAACTTTGCATTCTCCTGGTTACCTTGTTTACCACCAGTTTCGTAACTCACAGTGGAAACCCTTGAAGATAACACCAGTCCCACCCCACATTTTATTGCCCTGCTAATTTCCCTAAGACACTGGCTATCCTGTCCAGCTGTGAGCTCATTAGAGCAGCCCTTTGTCGGCCTCGCCAGATTCAGTATAGTGCCTTGAATAATGTTCGGCCATGGTATATAACCCTTATACAGCTACTGGGGGTGCAGAGGGGTCCCCCCCTGAGGTCGGAAAGTCGCTGAAATTAAGGGGTCCAGGTCAAAAAGTCGCATTTTTGGACCGCTTAATCTATTGTCAATTTTTTTTCCAAAAGTCGCTAGGTCGCTTTTATTATTGCCTTAGGTCGAAAGTCGCCTCCAAAACGCCCCAGGTCGCCAGGTCGCTTTTGACCCATCTGCAGTCACAGCTACTCACTTGTACCATATCTACCATGATTACATGTACCTACTTACATGGGATCTGCCGACGATGATATCAGAACCCTCAGCCAGTTCTCTAAATGTCAGGGCCGGATCTAGGATTTAGAAAAGGGTGGCGGTGGGATATTGTGTACAATGAATCATTTGGGGGGGGGGGGCGATATAAAAGATTCAAATCGCTGAAAGAATGGAGCGACGACAGGTACCTGGGTCTTACACTGGTCATAGGACATAGACAGTCCTCAGCCAATCTATAATTTATGGGCCTTAAAATGGTAATTAAAGGTGATACAGCTAATGGTGAGTGTGATGACCAATACATAAAGGGCCTAGCGTCATTTAAATAACTGTAGCCACTCCCCACACACATTATGAGCACCCATCATGGCCAGCAGTGAGTGGGAACATACTCTATAGGGCACTAGAGCATCGAAACTTGTTTGTTGCTGGAGGCTGCCATGTTTAGGGACACTTACAATGAACGCACGGCTGTTCTGTGGCCGGCCAAAACCTGCATGGAGGGGGCCATGTTGGATTCTCCCTTTATACCTCACTCTTGCGCAGGTGGTTGTATGGTGAACGACCCAGTGAGCTGCACCATAGGACCCACTGCACATAGCTACTCCAGGGTGAGAGGGAGGGGACTGAGATGGGTCATATGAAGCAGGTCTCCAATGGGTCCCACAGTATAGTCTGTATGGGACAAATGGGAGGTATGCTGACCACCAAGCTGGAGTAGCTACACTGGGGCCCTGCCAGTTACTCCACACACTGTGAAGCTACATCAGGGCAGAGCAGGGTCACCATAGACTCGAGAGGGAGCATCTAGGTCACGCAGGTCAGTGGGAAGGAGTGGTTGGCGGGGGGGAGGGGCTCAGTGAGGAGTAGTGGAGAGGTGGTGGGGGGGGGGGGGGGGGGGGGCAAGGGTAGCGATGCGACTACAGGGGGGGGGGTTTAAATTTCCGACCCCTCCTGAGGGGGGGGGGTAAAAAAATTCTGACCCCTCTTGATGGGGGGGGGCGTAAAAGTTTAAGCCCCTTTTTAGCAAAAAAACCAGCGCGTTACTATAGTTCAAAGGGGGGGGCGACAATTTTTTGGCGCCTTTGGCGAGGGGGGGGTCGTAAACAAATTTCGTCCCTCCGCGCGAAATCTCACCACCCCCCCCCTGTAATTAAGTAAAAGTTTACGCCCCTTTTTAGCAAAAAAGCCAGCGCGTTACTATAGTTCAAAGGGGGGGGGCGACAATTTTTTGGCGCCTTTCGCGAGGGGGGGGGGGGCGAAACGTTCCACGCGCTATCAAGGGGGGGGGGGTCGTAAACAAATTTCGTCCCTCCGCGCGAAATCTCACCACCCCCCCCTGTAATTAATAAATGAACACTCCCTTATATCACTGTGCTTGCTCTTGCGAATGTTATTGTTAAGAAGGAGTCTCTTTCCACTGACATAGTTTTCAGTCCTTATTTCTATTCTTTTTATCACCTTTTTTCCTTACAAGCCTGCATTTTTTTTCTTTCAGACCTGAATGTTAGTACTAACATGTCTTAACTTTTTTCAGATGGCATCGCACGTAGTCAATGTCCGGGGTGGGGATGACATATTGAGTAATTTCTATGTATCTCAGACTCATGCAGTGCTATTCGAAGGCAACTACTACAAGTCGGTAGAGCATGCATACCAAGCCACTAAGGCTCGCTTCTTCAAGAAGCCTGAGATCGCAGACGCCATCTGTAAATCTGTCGATGGCTATGAGGCAAAAAGCCTTTCTTATTCTCTTCCAAGATCCGACTCATGGGATTCGAAGAAAGAGGGAATCATGCGCAAACTTTTGTTGTGTAAATCACACTCAGTCCCAGTGTTCAATGAAGTGCTTATTTCGACTGGCAACTCCCCTATCACACATCCAGTAAAGAATGAGTTCTGGGGAAAGTTGCGGGGAAAAGGTCGTGATGTGTTCTCTCAACTACTGATGGAGCTGAGGGGACAGTTGACAGGACCAGGTATGAATTTGTTCCTGTATTGTACACTAATGATTGCATCCATACATTGTTAAGTTATAACTGCATCCATTCTCCATAACTTCTTTAAGCGGGCATTATCCCTAATGACTTCCGCATTACCCCTAACAACTTAAGTTAAGAAAACTTACTTTTTCATTACTGCCTTATGTATATTATACTCTAATATCACCTGCAATATCAACTTAATTGCGATTGAGGTATGGCTGTATTATGTTTGTATGTCATCTTGATCTCTTGGTCCTTTCAGTATGACAGATCCAATTTACGACACAGGTCAAGCACTGTTTCATTTCTGTATGTTTGCTGTAGTTACTGCATTTGTTTCGGTTGCGGTTGATTGCAGTAGTTCATTAGATCCGGGGCACCATGACCATGATGACGGGGCCTTTTCTGCAGCTGGGGGGGACATGGGGTTCCCATTCACAGTACAAATGGAGGTGGAAATCCCATCTTCTAGCGACTCTGGCTCTTCGTCAGGGGCAATGGGTAAAGATATTGGCCAAGATTTAAGGTATAGAAAGGTAGAAGAATATGTTGGGGTCCCAGATCCTATTCAAGATGGCGACCACAATTATTGTTCTAAGCCAAATGAGACTAGCCATGACCATACTTACAGCCATAGTCCATTCTCATCTGTTCAGAAAGTTGTGAAATACGTTGAAATACCAAACAAGTGTAATAAATCAATAGTGAAACCTCCAGTTTCAGCAACTGCAGATTCTAATATACATAAGGATCGCGCTAAACTGAGAAAGTGTAATAAATCAATAGTGAAACCTCCAGTTTCAGCAACTGCAGATTCTAATATACATATAGATCGCGCTAAACTGAGAAAGGCCCGTAAGGTAGAAGCTGTTATAGCTGAAAGGAAGCCAGCTGCAGTATGTTCTATCTGTGGGAAGATCATGTACATGCGCTCGGTTTGTTGGGTTGAGGCATTGCCTGAAAATGAGTGGCTCGCAAAGGATCTCATTCCACCAGGTTCACCTGTCAACATCATAACAAAAGAAATCAAATCGAAGACAAAAGGTCCCATATTAGAGAGTGAAGATGCTACACCCAAAATCGGTGTATCAACATGTAGCATCTGTAAAACTAAAGTCGCAAATCAGGCACACCGAGGTTTCAATTTCTTTTCTGATTTTGGACCACAACCCAACTGTATACAGGAGTTGAAGTCATACAATCAGTACTCAAAAATATCCATTGGTAGTTTGTATTGTTCAACCTTTAAGAAAACTGGATATGGTTATCTTCATTTGCATGGCAATGTGCAGCTATGTAAAAATAGTGAGAAAAATCTGAGGGGTATGGTTGGGGTATTCCATGATGGAACTCACAGTGAGCTTGACATGAGCATTATTGAAATTCGACCGACATTGTTGTGGCTGAAGAAAAATAACTGGCTCTATCAAGAATTCCTTTCCAATTTGGAAACAATTCATGGTTATTCTGAAACATCCCAATCTTCTGGCCTTTTCTGTGGTATTCCCAAGAAAACTGGAGATGTGGATATCATGGATGATGGGCAGCTTTCTTCCAAGGATCTGAAAAACAAGGTTGGTCTCATGATTCCCGCTAAAAGATTTGATTGCCCAAAGGAACCTGTTGAGATTCACGATGTAGTGATAGGTAAAGTGGTAGAGAAGGACCATGGCAAAATTGAAGTGAAGGACTTAACTTTTGGTGACCAACACCTAGAGGCTAAACTATTTCCTCATCTGTTTCCTTGGGGCAAAGGGTCATGGTACAAGTGTGTTCGGGCATTGACTTTAGGTCACTATGGTAAACTGCGTTTGCTACATGCTGACAGGAGGTTTGCAAATGACAGAAAGTACCCATTCTTTGCATATGATCGGAAGATAAAGGCGACATTAATGTACATAAACACTGCTATTGCTTCTAACAGAAACCGAAATACCAACCTCAAATCTTCAGACCTGAGCTCCAAGGTTCAATACTTCATGTATGGGGAGGTTGTCAATTCAACTATACCAGGAAGTAGGGCTTACTGGCAAAAACAATTCCTAGATTTAGTTGCTAGGGTAAGTCACTTTGGGCCAGGAGATATATTCTTCACATTGACCTTCAATGAGGGATGGAAACCACTGAAAGAAATTCTCTCTCAGTACAAGAACCCAGCAAGCATTCTCCACCCAGTTGAGCCAACAATGTACTTTTTTGAGCGCTTAAATGCTGTAGCACCTCTTCTGTATGGGAAGGACTGCTTATTTGGTAAATGCATCCACCATTGGTACAGAATTGAAGCACAGAACAGGGGTGCATTACATGTGCATGGTATTCTCTGGCTGGAGGAGGGAACATTGGTGAAGGACAGTGTTGTTGCTGAAGTCCCCAGGGGAAGTGATCCAGAGACCTTGGCATTGCGTGAGCAGGTAGAGAAGTATCAAGTACATAAATGTCTACCAAATAGGTGTTTCCGCACATGGAAAGGAGCAGCCACAAAGGTTTGCAAGTATGGCTTCCCCTTCTCTATAAGAAAGGACGATGGGTATGATGATGCTGGCAAACGATATGAGTACAAGAGGTCACTGCCAGAAGACCAGCGCATAGTGTCGTACAACCCACTGCTCCTGAAAGTCTGGGATGCACATCTCAATGTCCAGTACATTACAAATACAGGCATGGAAAGATACTTAGTCAAGTATGTTTCAAAAGTAGAGCCAACATTTACTGCCAATGTAAAAATAGACACTGAGGTATCTCGGTATATAGAATCACGATTGGTCGGTGCACCTGAAGCTGTAGCTATTCAGCTTTCATATCCAATGGTCACTTCTGACACAGCAGTCGTCTTCCTAGACACAAATTTCCAATCAGACAGATCCCGACGTTTGAAGCCTAGGGATTTAGTGAGTGAGCTAGACCCAGATAGCCCTGATGTCTTCATGGATGGTGCCCGCGAAGGCTATGAGAATAGGCCTGTCTCACCGCAGTTTGAGACCATGACATATCCACGATACATAACACAATATAAAGATGTCAAAGATAGACCAAAGAATAAGGCATATGCCATAGACAAGAAGGAGAGGATAATTGTTGAAAGGCGCGCACTGATACCACGGTATAGGTTCTTAACAGCTCACGATGGCGAGGTGTTCTATTATCAACAGCTTCTTTTGAAATTCCCATTCAGATCAGATATTGATCTCATCAGTGAAGACAACGAGTCCAAGACATATAAGGAAGAATGTTATATCAGGGAGGTATTCAATGATGAAGATGAAATAGATGTTTCTTTCAAGGAAATGAAGCATAGGAACTATGACCCAAAGATGATAGCTAGGGTAGCAAAGAAAATGCTGCATGAGCAATTGGCTGACCACAAGACTTTGCAAAAGAAAATAGCTGATCTAGATTATGGAGAGGATATACCCTTTGAAGAGTCTGATTTAAGCTCATATCAAACAGTTGGCATAGATGATGAGATTCAAGGCAATGCTGATATTCTGCATTTGGTCCTGCACAACAAGATGAAAATTCTAGCAGAGAGAAAAGACCTTCAGGTTAGGATTGGCCAATTGACAAAATGTCAGAGGACAGTTTTTCAGTACGTTTCAGAATCTCCCAATCAAATTCTGGCATTTGTTACAGGTCCAGGGGGTACTGGCAAATCTTTCCTTCTGAACACCATTGTGCTTGAGCTAGAATGTGCTGCAAATATTGTGGAAGTTCTTGCCACATCAGGAAATGCTGCACAATTGATAGGTGGTCAGACCATACATTCATTTTTCAAATTGTCATGTGATCTTGAGCGCAAATTTGCATACCGTGATAACACATGGTCAGCTATTGCAGCCACAGATGTCATCATAATTGATGAAATCAGCATGATGAGTGCAGAGATGTTTGAAACACTTGATTCTATCTGTAGGGATGTTGCAGATGAGGGATTGAAAAGTAAGCCATTTGGGGGTAAAAGCATCATCCTATTTGGTGATCTGTTCCAGCTGCCTGCAGTTATTGCAGCACCAGCATATAGGCAAATCTATTCGAGTCAACTTTGGACAGTTTTCAAACCTTTTTTCCTCGATGAGAATTGCAGACAGAAAGACGACAAAGATTTCCAGTTACTGCTGAACAGAATTAGAGAGGGAGTCAAAGAAGAGGGAGACATGGCAGTATTGAAGTCCAGAGTGTGTGGGGAAGGTCACGAGATGTCAAGCGAATGTACTGATATCGCAAACCCATATTCGTTTGTACTATGCTCAAGGCATGTGTCTCGTGAGGAATTAAATCAAAGAATCCAGGAATCTCTACTAAAGCATAACCCAATATATCAGCTGAGAGCAATAGACAAAGATGAGGCAGGGAACCGTCTGTCAGAAGATGATTCTCAGGTACTAGACAATATGAATTCAATGCCAAGCCAGTTGACAATTAGAATCGGTGCAAAGGTAATGGTAACAAGGAATCTTGATGTGGCTGGGTCAGTTGTAAATGGGACACCAGGGATAGTGAGAGAAATAACTAAAAACGTTATTACAATTGACAGATTAGATGCCAGTGGTGACTTTTCAGTTTTCAGAGTGAAGCAGAAGATAGAACTGAAGAGCCGGGGTATCAATGTGTACAGGCTGCAATTCCCAATTATTCTTGCTTGGGCATGTACTGTACACCGGATGCAGGGTATGACATTGGGCAAAGCATATGTCAGCTTGGACGATACCTTCTTTGCTGCGGGCCAAGCATATGTCGCACTGAGTCGTGTGTCAAGATTAGAAGATCTGCATTTGGTAAAATTTGCTGAAAAGGCTT
Source organism: Harmothoe impar (assembly GCA_947462335.1). NCBI lineage: Eukaryota > Metazoa > Annelida > Polychaeta > Phyllodocida > Polynoidae > Harmothoe > Harmothoe impar. The sequence goes on from OX381710.1 coordinate 14,084,841, forward strand.
TTATATCAGACAGTGTTGTCACTGAGCTTATGAAAGAGGCACGGGAAACAGGGAAGCTTAGGGCTGCATCCTCATTTAGAAGAGGTGAAAAAAGGAAACAAACTGCTGAAACATCTCGTAATGTAAAGAAGCAATGTGACATTGAGGGACAGCAAAAGAAGGCACAGGCTCAGGCAGATGGCGTGGGTCAGAGTGAATCTATTTTTCAATGCAATGGTGCTGGAAAAGGGGATAACGCACAACATGCAAGCCATGAGAACCCACACGTTGCAACTCCCCCATTGACCACACAGGATATAAGGTTAGAGGAAATGTACATACAAACCTTCAATTCTCTAAGACAAGAACTAAATCACAGGTTCTTTGAGCCAGTGATAGTTGAATCTGAGATAGATAGGGTACTCACTACATTCAGGCCAACTTTCAACAAGTACAAGTTCTTACTGCAGGGTTTACACTCATTTGTTTCCTTAGGACATGAAGAAATAGACCAGAATGTAGCAGGATTTATGCATCCGGCTATGCTACAAGATTATGTCCCAGTAAGAACTACTCCTGATGGCAACTGTTTGTGGAATGCTGCTTCCATGTGTATAACAGGAAGTGAGCTCCACAGAGTGACCTTGAAACTTCTGACAGTAGAAACCATGTGGTCTAAGAAAGATTATTTCATGTCTCTAATGCAAAAGGATACATTGCCAGATCCTCGCCCTCTCGAAGTTAGAATAAACGCAGCAATACAGGTAGCAAGAAGAGACAGAGCCTGGGGATGTGAGTTCCACTTACAGGCACTTTCAATTCTACTGCAGAAAGATATATTTGTCTACGCACACTTTTCTAGAGAAGGGCTGATCTGTCTTCCACCAAGTACTCCTCCTGAAGTTGTAGCAGCTAGATTTGACGATCGCACTAGGCTAGGTTTTCATCTATTCTACACTACCCCAGAGCAGTTCAGAACAGAGTGGTACAGTGATGAACCTGTGTGTATATTTTATGACAATCCAGGGAAACATTATACAGCCATACTCAGGAAAAAAAGAGACCCAATTATATTTAAACCACCAAATAATCTCTTCAACTTCTAATGTCAGGTTTCTTTTTTTTTCCAGGTAAATATGAGGTTCGAGTGGATGGAATCTGCCATGACAATCTATATCACGAGTGTAACATCTCTAACTGCCATATTCCTCACATAAAGAAAACTTCAGAGTATGTGGACAGTCACTGTCATCTTGACCGCCTCTTAGCTTGGCAAAAGCTTGAGTTGTCACAGTTGCCAATGCCAGTGCAGTTCAAGGGGTGTGTCACCAATTTCATCGACCCTTCCTTTTACCATCTTATGGACAAAATTCTTCAGCAGGATGGTGTTTGGGCTACCCTTGGGCTTCATCCCAAGCATGCCAGGGAGTTAGGGAAGGTGAAGTCCTTCATCACAGAACGGGCAGCGAAGGATGACATCGTTGCTGTTGGTGAAACCGGTCTTGATTGTGCCACAGACACCCCATATGCAGATCAGTTAAAGGCCTTTCAATTTCAGTTAAATCTTGCCAGGACTCTTAACAAGACTGTTGTGGTTCACTGCCGTGGTTACAGCAGTGAAGCTTTCACTGTGTGTACTGCAATTTTGCGAGACACACACAAAATTCATCTGCACTGTTTTACAGGAACAGTGCCAGAGATGAATGCTTGGTTGGATTTTTTCCCCAACCTGAAAGTAGGTGTGACTAACTTAGTGAACACCGACTCCAGTGAAATATGTGCCATTGTGAGAGGTCTGGCTCTGGAAAGGTTGGTGGTTGAGACTGATTGTCCACACTTTGCTGCTAGGACAGTCAAGTCAATCACACCTCCCTTTTCTCACCCTGGCCAAGCTCTTAATGTAGCTAGCCGCGTGGCACAACTGAAGGACAAAAAGGTTGATGTGGTGATAAATGATTGCACCCGTAACACCAAATTCCTGTATGCTATGTACTAAATAGGTGAGGGACATTTCAGATATAGTTATCAGTATTTGTACGTTTCAGATATAGCTATATCAGTATTTATTTCAACAGTTTCTAAAATATCTGAAATATCTAAAAGAATATGTTCATATATGTTCAAGGTCCTTTCCACATAGTAGGCTTAAAATCGGAACTTTAAATAAATAACTTTTACTTTCTTTCTTTACCAGATGTCTCCAGAGAAAGCATTTTCGCTAGCTCATATAGAGGAAGAGGGGTTACAGGAATCATTTAATTTGGCCAAGGCAGAGCATGCCGCGGCTTTGCATGTTTTTATGCCTGCAAAGAAGCGGTTAGACAAGGCGGTAAAAGAGTTACTGGGCTGGGAGAGGCAAATGAAGTCGAATCAGGAGAAGAAGAAGAGGCTGTTAAAAGCCATCAAAAAAAGCCGCAAGGCTAAGTTGGCTCTGAATAAGCCAGTAGAAAAGGTAGAGGACGTAACTTTCGAACAGGCATTAGAAGAGGTTGAAAAGGGGGGGCTGAATCAGGCACAGGAGGAGGTCAGTGATGCAGACCTTTCTTTAGTGTGCATGGACATTGAAGAGGGGGATATGTTGAGTGAATAGAGGCTACTGTAGAGGCTACTGTCCTACATAACTTACATGGTTGTATAAAGTAGTTTTAAGCGCATTTCCAGTAAGATATGAGGATTCTGTAACATCTCTATTGACTATTGGATAACGGGCTTCTATTTTTTTGACATAGGTATAGGCAAGGGTATTTACTGTCCTGGGTATATATGCATGGTCGTAAATAGTAGTGTTAAGAGCATTTCCAGTAAGACAGCGGGATCCTGCAATTAAGCAAGGGGTTGCCATGATAGGAAGTAGGTGTTTGCCATTGTTGTTTCTGGAAAGGACGGCATGGTTGTACCTATTTAGGCGAGGGATTCTGCGGTGTCCATGGACAGCAAAGAGGGGGATATGTTGCGTCAATAGGGGCTACTGTCCTACATAACTTACATGGTTGTATAAAGTAGTCTTAAGAGCATTTCCAGTAAGATATGAGGATTCTGTAACATCTCTATTGACTATTAGATACTGGGTTTCTATTTTGCTGACATAGGTATAGGCAAGGGTATTCACTGTTCTGGGTATATATATATAGATGGCTGATATATTAGACAGAAACACCTGTGTCTCATCATTCTCCCTCTTCAACCTGGGTATCATGGGTTTCAGTATCAATTTGTTTCTTTGACTCAGATTTGACTCTTGACTTGAAATTGACTCTTGGCTCGAAGTTGACTCTAGACTCTAGATCGACTCTTGATTCGAAATAGATGCTTGACTCGAAATCGACTCTTGACTCAGATTTGACTCTAGACTCTAAACTGACTCTTGAATCAAAATTGGCTCTTGGTTCAAACTTGACTCTAGACTCGAGATGGACTCCTGAATCAAAATTGAATCTTGACTCAAAATCGACCCTGGACTTGAAATCAGCTCTAGACTCGAAATCAACTCTTGACTCGAAATCGACTCTTGGCTTGAATTTGACTGTTGGCTCGAAATCGACTCCTGGCTCGAAATTGACTCCTGACTCGAAATTGACTCTAAGACTCCAAATCGAGTCTTGATTCCAAATCGACCTTTCCCATGACACCCTGGATATCATGGGATTTCTGTAAGTTAATGTATAGGGATATTTGTGCCACTATTCATGTTTAGTGACTTTTCATGAATGGACTACGGCTTAAAGGGAAAAGGTTTTACCCTTTTATAATCACATCAAGTTACATAAGGCTTAGGTGGTATTGTATTGAGGTACTCTCCATTGTTGATTCTGGAAAGGACGGCATGGTGGTATCGATATGCATTGGCCATTAATACATATATAGGACAAAATTGTCAGGGCAATTAAAAGCAGTACGTTAGTGTATTGAAGTACTCGCCATTGTTGATTCTGGAAAGGACGGCATGGTGGTACTGATTTGCATTGACCATTAAAATATAAGAATCATATAAGGGCAATGCCAAGTAGGTGGTAATGTGTTGAAGTACTTGCCATTGTTGATTCTGGAAAGGACGGCGTGGTGGTACTGATTTCCTGTTACCATAAAATATTTGTAGTATTTTTTCACATCAAAGCAGGGAAAAAGTCACAAGCAGTATTTATATATATATATAATAGGATATAAGCATGAATACTGCTTAAGGAATGTTCTCTCAGTTAAAGTTCTCTCAGTTGACTGTTATTTTCCAACAAAAAAGCGTTCTCTCAGTTGACTTATTTTGACTTATTTTCAAACAAAAATTAAAATAAACTAACCCAGAGAGCATTCTGCTAGAGCCCGATTGTCTGAGAAGATAATTGAATCTTCCAATAAAAGGGGAAGACATGCTGGATTTATACTGAATGAATTCTTTTATTAGAAACCAATTCGCATGAACTGAAAAAGCCTTAAGTTTCATTTCAGGTGTGCTACGTGATATTCATGGATATTGGTTGCTGAGTGCTGGAAAATGCTGCATAACTGAGCAGACGTAGGAGGCAAAATAATGGTGAGTAGCCTTTGAATTGCTATATGCCAAGTTAAAATAAGTTTCTGTCCAACAGCTTTAATCTATAAACATACAATTGATGAAAAGAAAAAAGGATACATTCTGTCGTGAAATAAACTGATTAGAACATTCAATCCTATTACTTTCTATTGGTTTCATATCCACATCATGTATTTATCTGTTTCAAAACTTGAGAGGGAGGTAACCATATGCTTTTATCTATTTCAAAACGTGACAATGAGGTACCAGTGTTGATTCGCAACATCTCAACATATTGCAGATGTCGGGAAAGGATCAGCTATTGATGCTATGGTGGCAGAATGCAAGAAGAAAACGAGCATCCATGCAAGCTAATCGCGGACCTTTGATAGCATAGAATGAAAATAGATTACATTCATTAGGTTGTGAGGCCTATGGTCAGGTTACTGAATAAAAATGTTTTTGTTGTCATAACTGCCAGAGTCTGTTTATTTATTTAAGTCCAAATATTAATTACAGGGGGGGTGGTGGGTGTGGGGAGCGCCCTAAAGAATCTCGACCTCGTGAGAAGCGGGGGGTGGGTGAAATTGTTCAAGTGTTCTCGGGGAGGGGGTGGGGACATTAAAATATGTTTGTGCCTCTGCATATAATTTCACCATCCCTGTAATTAATAAATGAACATTCCCTAAAAGCTGACTGAGAAGATAGGGACAAAAAATAATGCAGAGGGCAAAATTGCACATCTGAGCTTAAAGATTAGCAATTAAGCTAAATTCTACTTTTTATTGATCATAGCTATGACCCTCCCATAGTCAATAGCAAAGTGAAAATAATGTGCCCCCTGTATCCCGGCGCCGAAGGCGCTGGTGTCCAGTAATGCTACTATCTTGTCCCCTGTGGACGACTTGTAGACCATCATGTAGGCAGCCATGTTGCCCCCCTGCAGGACGCCATCCTGTCCTCCTGTCTGACCATCGTCTTGTCCCCCTGTAGACCGCCATCTTGTCTCCCTGTAGGCCGCCATCTTGTCTCCCTGTAGACCGCCATCTTGTCCCCCTGTACACCACCATCTTGTCTCCTGTAGACCACCATCTTGTCCCCCTGTAGACCGCCATCTTGTCTACCTGTAGACCACCATCTTGTCTCCCTGTAGGCTGCCATCTTGTCTCCCTGTAGACCGCCATCTTGTCCCCTTATAGACCACTATCTTGTCCCCCTGTAGACCGCCATCTTGTCCCCCTGTAGACCGCCATCTTGTCTCCCTGTAGGCCACCATCTTGTCTCCCTGTAGACCGCCATCTTGTCTCCCTGTACACCACCATCTTGTCCCCCTGTAGAACACCATCTTGTCCTCTCCGTAGACCGCCATCTTGTCTTCCTATAGACCACCATCTTGTCTCCCTCTACACCACCATCTTGTTCCGCTGTATACCGCCATCTTGTCTCCCTCTACACCGCCATCTTGTTCCTCTGTAGACCGCCATCTTGTCTCCCTGTAGACCACCATCTTGTCTCCCTGTAGACCGCCATCTTGTTCCCCTGTAGACCGCCATCTTGTCTCCCTGTAGACCACCATCTTGTCCCCTTATAGACCACCATCTTGTTCCCCTGTAGACCGCCATCTTGTCTCCCTGTAGACCGCCATCTTGTCCCCCTGTAGACCACCATCCTGAGCAATCTTCTGAAACAAGTAACACAAATTAGAAACATTTTCACCATAATTGCTACTACTGCCACCATGGCGCTACAGTCGACTTGCTAAACCCCTATAGATGCACATTAACTGTATATGGGTAAGTCTGAGTACCGGTAGGGGCGGGGTTGTGGGCGGGGGGGGGAGGGCAGGTGGCTGAGGTAATGGGGGAGTATAATGGGGTTTTAAGGTAAGAAGTTAAGCCTTAAGTAGCTGCATTATAAGTCTGGGTGGGGGAGGAGCTTTCAGTTACAGTTATATAGACTTAAAGGGAATTGCTAGTTCCTACACAGAAGCCACCTGGTGGCAAAAATCGAAACTCATGAAAAGTATTCTTTAAGCTATATTCATATTCCTACATAGACTCTTGTATAAGCCGCACCCCATATAGGCATGTTTGTTATCAAAAGAGAAAGCTGGCTCTGATTCGCGTACAAGCCACTGCTTCTACACAAGGTTTTACGGTATTCACTGTTAGGACACCCATAGGATCCTATAGTTAAGACAAAAGAATATTTTTCAAAATTCATACCTTTCTCATTTCATATGTGACCCCCTGTTTTATTGGTCCTAAAATGTTTGTATAGATGTTCATTATACATTCCCAAGGTTTGGTTGCAATCTCAATAGAAGAAAGGGGTTATCCATGACAGATAATGTGAAAATGCTGTTTTCCTATCATTCCTTTGGTTTAGGTACTCCTTGCTCAAATTGCCGTATCATAAAAGTTAGTACCGTAACATGGCAATTTCTTTTGATTTTCTATTAGATAATACATCATACTAACATAATCCTGAGTTATATGCAAAAGTCAATAGAATATCAGTAGTCCTGCGACTAGTAGAAAGTCCCTTTAAACTTCATTCATCAACTGTAGATAGTAATGTTGAAAACTACCTACATTCTTTGTGGGTACAATATTTAAGGTTTGAAAGTATTTATTAATAAACCACACTTGTGTTAGGAATTGTGCCAATAATAAAGTTTCCTTATCAATTGGTTTGTGATGACATCATTATATAATTCAGATCCGACTTATCTTTGTTAAATCCAGTCGGCCAACACAGGTGACTGTATGGGTCAGAAATGGCACAGATAACTCCAGCCTCTAGAAGAAATAGCAACTCAAAACTTTGCTTTCTTTGCACCAAATTGATAGGAAAGTATTTGCAAAATAAAAGAAGAAATAAAGGGTAAAATGAGTCAGTATTGCTCCATTTTTGTTTGCTAGATGGTGAAAATGAGTTAACCTGAAATTGACCCTTTTCTTGTCTTATTTTTGGTGTGAGGAGGGTCAGTGAGGGGTGACGGAGGAGGTGGGGGGGGGGGGGTAGACTGACCGCGCCTTAACCCCACCCTCCCCACATACTGCATATATACACCGTTAACCCTTTAAGCACAGCAGGAGGCATTAAGGAGTCATGGTGACACTGTAAACAGTTAGTGTAGGCACACAGTAGAATCTACTCTAGATGGACAGTAGAATCTACTGTAGATGTACATTTACAATATAATCTGCTGTAGATGTACAATAAAATCTACTATAGATGTACAGTAGAATCTACTGTAGAATGGATTTACAGTAGAATCCACAGTAGATTCTATTGTTAATCTACAATAAACTGTACACCGACAGCAGAATCTACTGAAAGCTACTGTACACCTAGAAAAATGGCAATCAACTTTTTACAGTGCATATGTCATCATGATGTTCCGACACATTCTCAGCAAATACCTCGATTGGCACCATCAGGAGTGTATCAACCCCATAGGCCCAGAATGCAGCAATCATGTATCATGCCACCCCAAGGGAATGATGCATTAAAGCATCATGCTGGCCTTTCAGGGTTAAATGTGGGGTGTGGTACCAGAATAGACTGACCACGACCTGACCACCACCAGACCAGGCCCAGGTCACCACTACAGGCCGGGGTGGGTAGCTACAGCAAGGATCTAGTAAACTCCATCCACAAATACCTGTTGGATATTGGAGATATCAAGCCTAGTGAACAAAGGACACATAAATTGAGGCCCCGAGACTGACGACCGAGCCTTTTCAATGCCTAGTAACGCATAGTCAGAGATATGATGCACATTTGTACATTCACGGGTGTACATTATGCTTTAATTACTAATTAAAACTTTTTCATTTCCAGCTGGGAATTCAATTGATCGCAACATTAATTTATAGAATGGTTCTTCAGAATGACAAAGATTTATTTCAGAATTTTGAATTAAGAGCACATTTAAACCGAGCAGTGATTGCAGTATATCTGTGGGTTCACAGTTCTAGAGTTCCCATGACAACATCATTCAATGTTCCAGAGTTCCCATGACAACACCATTCAATGTTCCAGAGTTCCCATGACAACACCATTCAAGGTTACAGAGTTCCCATGACAACACTGGCAGTGGTTCCAGAGTTCCCATGACAACACCATTCAATGTTCCAGAGTTCCCATGCCAACACTGGCAGTGGTTCTAGAGTTCCCTTGACAACATCATCAGTAGTATAGTATGTATCGGAACGGGACTATAGTTAAGTACTGTTTATTACTCAATCGACATGCAGCCAATCAGAGGCCTCCATTTGGTCACGTGACCCGTTGCCATGGTAACGTGACCTACTTAGGGCTCTCAGCCAATCAGAAGCCAGCATTCTGGGTGACCTACTGACCTACTTAGAAGCTCTCAGCCAATGAGAGGCTGGCATTCTGGTAACTATGGTAACGTGACCTACTTACGTCACGTGACCTACTTAGGCTCAGCCAATCAGAAGCCGGCATTCTGGTAACTAGGGTAACGTGACCTACTTAGGGTTTGTTTGTAAACAACACCACGCGGCTCTCTTGTTTGTAAACAACACCACGTGACACGTGACTGTTTGTAAACAAACAACGTATATATAGAAAAAAACACAACAAGTTCCATCTTATGTTAAAATTATATTTTCGAATAAAAAAGCACATCTGTAACAGCGTCTATGTGTAACTACGCGCGTTCTCATTCAAAACACTATAACACTATCATACCGTAGCAGCAGCAGGTAGGACCGGAAGAAAAGCAAGCGCACGAGCAGAAGCGACGACACCATTTGCACCATCCGGCCGTCGCGTTGGTAGCCCTACTACCCGTCGCGCGTTCCACTGGAGCGGCTTTAAGAGTGACAAATGACGATTCTTTGTCGACGCGACTGCTAACATCAGCATCGGCAGCAGCATCGGCAGCATCGGCAGCAGCATCGGCAGCAGCGGCAGCAGCCTCGGCAGCAGCGGTAGCAGCAGTAGCAGCAGCAGCAGCAGCAGTAGCGTGAGCATTAGCAACAACAGCAGCAGCGACAGTAGCAAGGGCGGCAGAGCGGGCACTAGTAGCGTTATCAGCGGCGTCATCGGCAGCCGCAACAGCATCAGCAGCAGCAGCGTCGGCATCGGTGGCATGAGTAGCTGCATCGGCGGCAGCAACAGCAGCAGTCACAGCCGCAGCGGCAACAACAACAACGTCATCACGACCCGCATCACTAACAGCCGCAGTAAATGCAGCAGTAGCACGCTGAGCAGCACTAGCAGCAGCAGTAGCAGAGGCTACAGCATCAGCTTCACATTCGCGCGCCGCTTCGTCATTCCGCTTCATGTCACGGTAGCAACTTTCCATCACGAGGATCTGCAAATTGAGGCGCGGTGCTGGTGGTGGTAGTAGTAGTAGTAGTAGTAGTAGTAGTAGTAGTAGCGTGAACGATGATGACGATGCTGAATGTGGTTTCACTCCCCTTATATACCCTTACGCCCCGCCTTTTTTCAAGCCACCGGCCAGCTGCCCCTTCACGGCAGGTCTTTAGATCAGCCTTAAGTCGCTTACTACGTGGCTCATCATCCCTCTAATCGCATTTTCCAGCCGCCAGCCGGCTGTCTGCTGATGACAGGCGAGGGTGATTTGTTTTTTTCTTTAGATATAAGCCGCTTACCACACGCGCACCCTCTAGTCACAGACAGAGTGACAGAAAGGGAGGGGGTCGCTTTGTTCACGCTACCTGTAGTTGTTTTTCTATACACACGCTGAGCCTATGACCCGTTAATCCTTTATACAGGTAACACGCGTTCAACTAATTACCCTATTGTATGACAGTCGGTACACGGATTTAATTTTAAACCGCCTTCCCATCTGGGATCCATGTCTGGCGGGGTGGAAGGATCCAGCTGAAAAGTGTGATTAGGGCTTTTGTTTCTCTTATGATAGCAGCAGGTCAGCATGCGACAGCTGAAAATGTCAGACTCGCCGCTCCTATAAAAGACTGAGATGCGTCTCTCTTTCCACACACCCTTCTACCATCGCCGCCGACACCGCCACCGCCGGCCAGCCGACCGCCGCCACCGCCTGCAGTCACCGCCATCACGCCAGCAGGGAATTTCGAGCTGAGTCTGCTTATTGCTTATTTTTTTTCTTTGAGCTTTTTGTTTTCTTAAATTTTTATTTTCACTCAGTCTTTTTTGTTTCGGAGGAAAGAAATATGGCGCTGCAGAGGGCGCGAGTTTCTAAAAGACGGTCGCGCGAACAAAGCGCTCTCCTCAACTGCCCGGCTATTTTTTTATCTCAAAGGAGAGAGCGTCACGTAGTTGAGGTTCACGCTTCTCTTGAGGCGTACCGAATTCTCGAGAAATGCAAAGCTGAGCGCCATCGTCGTTATACAAGAGCGGAAAAGGAAAACGTAGCGACATGGCCGAGAGCCGTCTTCTCAGAACAGCATTTACTCTACTATTGCATAACAGCTGCTCTCAGCGCCCCCACTCGTTGGGCGTTTCATGAAAAGAAAGAGCGCCGCTACTCTCCTCACCCTGCCTCCTCTTATAAAGTGAGAATAAGTGCTATGAAACGATTCGACAAGCCGATCGGTTTCTTGGGAGCGACTGCAGCTCCCACTCGGTGGGCGCGCGTTGTGGCCGACGTGAACACGGTCTCTAAACGTTTCGACGTCGTCACTTGTTATCCCGCATATTGCAACGCAGCCGAATTGAAGAAGATAGGGACGCACTATTTTAAACCATACGCTCCAATATGTATTTGTCACCGCCGCGCTCACACGCCTTATTGCTTTTTCGAGACGATCGTGTCACAACACAGAAATAGAAAAAAAAACGGCAAAGCGACGAGCTTTGCCTAAATGATCAAAAAAAAAAAAAAAAAAAAAAAAAATTAATCTCCTCCTCCTCCTCCTCCTCCTCCTCCTCCTCCTCCTCTTCCTCCTCCTCCTGTTCTTCTTTTTTTAAAAAAAAATAAATATTTGTATCAGACTCCTCTGGAGTCTGATACAAACATTTATGACTATTGAGTGAAAATATAATTTTATCGCAAAAAAAAGTCACTTCTGCCGCCGCTACTGTGACACCGGCCGGTATCAATAAAAAGGTCGGCTGACTTTTCTCCACAACCATTCACTACCGACCGTTCGAGTGAGAAACACAGCAGACAGTCAGACACACAACCGCTCTCTGACGCGTCCTGAAAAAAAAACAAAAAAAAATGTCCAGTAGTAAAAGCAAACTCTTCACAGAAATTCATTTCGACGCTCGACTACAAGGACCCTTTAGTTGTATCATTAGCGGTCCGTCGGGTTGTGGAAAATCGCGCTTGGTGGATCAATTTCTGAGCGACGTGAACAATTTGGTCACGCCGCCGGTGGAAAAGACTTTTTACCATTACGGCGAGTGGCAACCTCTGTTTGAAAAAATGCAAAATCAGTACGGTGTGGAATTCAGAGAAGGTCTTCCTAGCAAAGAGTCTATAGCGGGAGACGTGGAAGTAGCAGAAGACGCTTTACGACCCCACACTCTACTGATATTGGACGATCTGATGAGCAGTTCCAATCAGCAAGTGGTAGCCGACATCTTTACTAAATACTCGCATCACTGGAACGTGAGCGTCATATACATCACTCAGAACCTATTCCAGAAATCACCCGACTTTCGAACTATGAGTCTGAACGCTCACTACATGATCGTTTTCAAGAACCCGCGCGACATGGGGCAAATAGCTAGTCTGTCTCGCCAGGTGTTTCCGTCCAACGCGGCGGCCCTCTCTAGTATATTTACCCATGAACTCAAGCGACCTCACTCATACCTCCTTCTGGACTTCAAGCAGTCAACACCTGACGATCTGAGAATACGCTCCTCTTTGACGTCCATACACTCTCAGCTAGTGTTCGTACCGCTAGACAAAAAAAAGAACAAGAGAAAGCAGTAGCAAAAAAAAATGTCTTCTCATCTACTCGAAAGACACTTTGGTACTCTCAAGCACTTAGCTAAGTGCTCGCCAAAGGACTGCTCGCATCTAATAGACTCTGGAAGCGACGATCTGATCGCAGCGTTAAGTGAGATCTGTCACAATTTACTGGTAGGGAACATCCCGCTCAGCGACAAACAACTGGACAAGCTTCGAGAATCGGCTGACGTGTTGAGGGAGGTCGGCAAAAAATCTACGCCCATCAAAAAAAAGAGACGCGTCTTGGTACAAGAGGGAGGTTTCCTCATTCCGGCTCTCATAGGGATGGCCTTACCGCTTATAAAGAGCATTCTCCGTATATGAGACACCTCATTCGACACCTACTCGCCGACAGCACCACCACCACCACCACCACCACCACTACCGCCACCACCAGCGTCATTGCCACCGTCGTCCCCATGACGGACTCAGAGCAGCAACAACACTACAAACGTTTAGCGCTCGTGGATCCTGAGACGCTCTACAAATCATCACGAGCAGGTCTACTTCATCATGTGCCCGCTGCTGCTGCTACTACTAGCGCTGCTACTACTGCAGTCGCTGCTGCTAGTACTTCTACTGCTCCAAACCTTCCTCCTCTTCCTGATGAGCGCACTGAAAAGAACGAGAGTTCCGCTCCTGCCACCGCCGCCCGCCTACCTGCCGACATGGCCTATTACCACAAGCAGGCAGAACAGTCCCTTCATCCCGACGCGGCCTTGCACCAGGTGCTACAGTTTATCTACAGGGACTTGGATTTAGTGTTGAACGACCCCACTTTGGAATCGCGCGAGAAAATGTTGAAATACCGAAGGTTGTTGAATAGATTGCAATTTTTTCTCGCGAATCCCCACAACAGCAACATCTCTTCGTCCTACTCTTCTTCGCCCCCGGCTCACCTCCGTCAGTCTGCTGAAGAGGCCAGCGCGTCCCTACTCGAGCGGTTGGTGAACCAAGTTCCCAAGAGGAATCGCACTCGGACCGTGGCGCTGTACAAACAATTGGAGAAATCCGGTGTGATCAAGTGGAACGAGGACGGTGCGGTGCGCGAGATGTCGGGTCGGAGAATACCACCTGAGCGTCGCATCAACATAGTGGACTTACTGAACGACGCCGCCAGGTTCAGGAAGACGGCGCCCAGACCGGCGGGCTACTCGCCGTTCACGAAAGCGCTGCGCGAAGCAGTTCCCACAGACGCCTTGATCGGAAACCATCTGTATAAAGCGAGCGGACCTGGCCAAAGTTTGGACACACGGCTTGCTGACAGAGGTCGGAAACGACCGAGCTTCGACTCGGAAGAAGGAGAAGCAGCAGCAGCAGCAGCAGCAGTAGCAGCAGCAGACTCTTCTCTCCAGGTGGTGGACGATCAATCCTCTGAAGACGAGGAGGACGACCGTGAACTTTTCCAAACTCCGACTTCCTATAGGAGCGTGCCGCGTAAGAAAAGGAAAGGGCGCAACCGCCTAGCGGCGAGCTCGTCGTTCACGCCCTCAACAAGCCCACCATGGGCAAACCAGTGAAGAGACTGACCAAGAAGGAAAAAGAAAAGAAGCGCGTAGTAGCTAGATATACCGACGTCAAAGCGCCCTCCAGTTTCACTAGCGTGACTAAACTCCAGAAACATCATTTTCGCCACCTGAACCCGGCCGTCATCCGAGATGCTTTAGTGTCGCTGGACGCCTACACTAAACATAAACCCATTCGGAGAAAATTCGCAAGGAACAAGACTATAACCGGCGCAATCGATCAGCAGTGGCAGATAGATCTGATGGACATGCAAGCTTTGGCGTCTCACAACGACCGCTTCCGGTACGTGGTGACGGCGATCGACGTTTTCTCTAGGTACGCGTGGGCCGTTCCCATTAAATCCAAGAGCGGCGCTGATGTCACCGAGGCCTTCCGAGAGATGACAGGCACTGGCGAGAGACGACCGCGCACTGTTCAGACAGACAAGGGGAAAGAGTTTTTGAACAAGATCTTTCAAGATCACTTGAAGAGCGAGGGCATAGAGTTCTTCACTGGCGAGAACGACGACATCAAAGCTAGTCTAGTGGAGCGCTTGAACCGCAGTCTGAAGGAGAAGCTGTGGCGTTATTTCACACACAAGCGCACGTATCGCTACGTAGACGTACTGCACCATGTAGTGTCTTCTTACAATCGCACTCACCACAAGACGTTGAAAATGGCGCCGGCTCAAGTCAGCTCGGAAAACAGCGAAACAGTTTTCTACCGACAAGATCTCCCAACTAACAAACAAATCGACGAAATATGGAAAAAGAAGAAAAAAACAAAGACGTCCGCCGTCGACGTCATCGCTCCGGGTGACAGAGTGAGGATGTTGAGAACTAAAGGCGCCTTCGACAAAGGGTACGAGGGAAACTGGCGCGAGGAAGTGGTCGACGTTGCTAAGACGTTGGGAAGCAGAGGGTTCGAGCTGAAAGACGACAAGGGCGAGGAGATAAAAGGCGTCTTCTACCCGGAAGAGGTTCAGAAGGTGTACAAGAGTCGTTACGACAACAACTACCTGATAGACGAGGTGTTGCGCCGCAAGACCGTCGACGGTAAAGAGTTAGCTTTCGTACGTTGGTTAGGTTACGACGACAAGTTCAACGAGTGGATCCCCGTCAAAAAAATAACGTAGAAAAAAAAAAAAAAAAAAAAAAATGAACATCACTCTACCTAGCAACAGCTCTATGGAGTATTATCCTGACAACAGCTTGACGTCTTTCCGAACTCACTTCGACTCGCCGCTCCTTCTGCCCGAAGCGTACGAAGCGGCTCTGACTGAGATCATCCTCCCTACAGAATGGACTAACGTGCACGACGACGACTTGATCATCGTTGTTCCTCTGCGCACCAAAGGTTCGCTAGAGGAGGCGATCCAGGTTTTAAAAGAAACTAAATTCTCCGAAGGAAAAAAACCACAGGTAGACTGGAAGAGAATGAAAAACGCGAACGGTCTGAGCAAGCTAACGTTCAGCTCAAAATTCCCGCTGAACTGGAAGGAAGCGAGCTATGTAACGGTGGAAGAGATATCAGACACGTCGGAAGAGCAGCAATTGAAACCGGAAACAAAAAGGTTCAAGAGAGAGGTCGACTTGAGACAGACGAATGCCGTATACAAGCAGTTCTTGTCCCCGGCGGTGAAGAAGAAGACGATCAGCCATCAAGCAAGACAGATGATCGAAAAGATGGAGAAGGACATGGGAGTGCGCAGTTTCATGCCAAACATATTCGAGATACCTCCTATTTTCACCGGAAGCAACCACACCCTAATCGAGCGCTTGAGTGAGACGTTGCGAGATGACAGACTAGAGGGCGACAGCTTCTTGCTCAAACCGATGCGGATCTTATCGTACGACGCCAAGACGAAACGCGTCACCATCAAACCGCCGAGACACTGTGCTGTCCTGCTGAGTCAGCATCTCGCATGCGTTCTAGGCTTCGGAGAGAAGACGTGTTTCGCGTCGCCGACTACCGGCGCCTACTCGATGGATGTTTACGGGGACGTGCACTCTGTGTACATATACACCGACATGATCCAGGAGAGACGTGTGGGCGACATGCAAGTGCCGCTGTTGCGCTGCGTGGCGGTGGACAGAGGCGGAAAGCGTCGAGGTGGCGTGCAAGCTATCAGTTTTCCCCATTTGGATTATTTCCCCTTGAAATCCAAGAGGTTTACCGAGGTCGGCATCTATTTAAGAGACCGATCCGGTCATTCCATCCCATTCGGTAGAGGCGAGGTGACCGTGACACTTCATCTGAGACCTATTGAGCGCTGAAAGAGAGAAAAATGATGCGTCAACGCGTTCCGTACTTTCCACCCAGGCGCACCGTCGGCAGAGGGTACAGCGATTACTACAACGCGCAGCTGGGCAACGGCGTCAACGTGTACAGCGGGCGCTCTTTCCAGAGCGGGCACGGTTTAGGTGGCGCTCTGTTAGGTCTGATGCGCTCGGCTACCCCGCTATTGAAGTCGGTGGGAAAAACGCTGCTCCGCGCCGGTGTGGGCGTAGCTAAAGATGTGCTGGCGGGTCGGACTTTAAAGAGCAGCGTGAAAGACCGAGGCGCAGGCGCTCTGAAGAGACTGGCGAGTACGGCGTTCTCGGGAGGAAAGACGCCTGTCGCGTCTAAGAAAGGGTCGAAACGTCGCCGGCATTCTCCTCAGACGGGCGGTGGCTCTTGCAAGAGACGTAGAGGGGATGTATTCGACCGGTAAGCGCCTAGGCGTTCAGGTATAAATAAAAAGACTGGAGGCGGCCGGCGTCAGTCTGTCGGCCGCATGAAGAGAGAACACAATGGCTTACGTACACGAGAGCAGTAACGAGTGCGCGCTCTCTGAGCTCGACCTGCACACCGTAGCGCCGACTCAGACTACTATCTTAAAGTCGTCTTTCCTGGGGATAGAAACAAAAAACTCTTTAGAGGATGGAGGTAACATAAATTTCACCATCAACAAGTCGCAAGAGTACACAGACCTGAACGAGAATTACCTTCATCTGGAATGTCAAGTGCTAAAGGACGGAGCGGCGATCGAGGACACCGACGCGGTAGCTCCGGTGAACAACTTGGCTCACTCGCTCTTCAAAGACGTCCAAGTCTCCATCGGCGGTTTCAAAGTGTCTGGCAACACCGAGACCTACCCTTACCGAGCTTACTTGGAAGGGTTACTCAACTACAACAAAGACGTGAAGGACGGCGTCATGAGCGCCCAGGGGTGGCATGAAGATACGCCCGGTCAGTTTGACACGTTGACTGACGCGAATGCGGGGTACAAAGCGCGCAAGAAGCTAATCTCCAACAAGCGCTTTTCGCTGATGGCGCGACTGCACTTTGACCTGGCTCATCAACCGAAGCTCATCGTTGGAGAGACAGAAATCAATCTCACTCTGAAACAAGCGGCGCCCTCTTTCTATCTGATGTGCGCCGCTGACGGAGGCTACAGCTTGAAGATCTACAAAGCAAAGCTCTACGTGCGACGCGTGCTGGTGGCGGACGCTGTAGCGGAAACGCACGAGAGAGCGGTGATAGAACACGGGCCCTTCGACTACCCGGTGAACAGAGTGGAGGTGACGACCTACGCCATCCCTCAAGGTAACAGAGATCACAGCTACACGCACTCCAACACAGGCCAGCTTCCCAAGTCGATGATGATTTGCTTCCTTGACCACGACGCCTTCAACGGTAGCTACACCAAGAACCCGTTCGAGATGAAGCATTACGACATCAGCTCGCTTCAAGTGATAGTGAACGATCAGAAAGTGCCGAACGACGCCTACGTGCCCGACTTTAAGACCAAAGCGGCCGTGAGAGAGTACTTGGCGCTACACACGGAAACGGGGATGTACGAGGGCGCGCGCTCCTGCGGTATTTCATACGAACAATTCCTGAACGGTTACACGGTGTTCCCCCTCGACTTAACCCCAGACAGATCGCACGACGGGTGTCGCGTGAACCTTATAAGAGCGGGTCAGCTGAGGGTGGAAGTCAGTTTCCGCTCGGCGCTACAAGCGACAACAACGGTGCTACTCTACTTGGTGTACGACAACGTCGTCGAGCTGACCCGAGATCGACACCCCGTCACCGACTACCACATGAACTGAAGACAAGACGGCGGTACTTGGCGTATCGTATGAACACGCTTGAAATAAGCAGAGTGTTGAAGGAAAACGTTCACACAAAACATCGTTTCCTGGGCGTTTTCTCTTGTGACACTATTCCGAAGCACCCTATCAAAGACACTTGTTTCGTGAGCAACACAGATCCGCAACATTTACCAGGTCAGCATTGGGTGGCGTTTTACGTGTCGAGCACGGGTGAAGTGTACTACTTTGATTCCTTCGGCTTACCGCCGCTGAGTGCGGAGTTCTTGTCTTTCGTGGAACGCTCTGCTCCGTTCAAGTGGCAAAGAAACCGCATTCAACTACAAGACACTTCTGCTGACACCTGTGGACCTCATTGCGTTCATTTCCTAATTGAAGCATGTCGAACAAGAAACCCCAAGAAGTGCGTCATGCGCATGAGCAAAATCCCAAAGCTGAGCGACCGGGTCGTGAGTCAGAAGCTATCGATGATGCTGTTGTGACGGGTTGTTGCGATGGCGGCCGTTTCATGGAGGCAAAGATTCTCTGCCTTGCCGAAATGGTGTTGGATTTATCCAAAGTCGTGCAATGTCTATTGGAGAAAAGTCGTCCGGGGTGTGGTGGTGCGAGTGACGGCGGCGTGAGACTTTGCGGCCTGTTGAGTTGCTGCAAATCGAAGAAGCAAGCTAAAAAAGCATAAACTTGTGTGTTTTTTCTGATTGAAAATGAAAAAATAAAGAATAAAATGAAAAGAAAAGAAATTATCTTGTTGTGTTTTTATTTCTATATATAAGTTACATAACTTTTTTTTGTTTGTTTGTTTACAAACAGTCACGTGTCACGTGGTGTTGTTTACAAACAAGAAAGCCACGTGGTGTTGTTTACAAACAAACCCTAAGTAGGTCACGTTACCCTAGTTACCAGAATGCCGGCTTCTGATTGGCTGAGCCTAAGTAGGTCACGTGACGTAAGTAGGTCACGTTACCATGGTTACCAGAATGCCGGCCTCTGATTGGCTGAGAGCTTCTAAGTAGGTCAGTAGGTCACCCAGAATGCTGGCTTCTGATTGGCTGAGAGCCCTAAGTAGGTCACGTTACCATGGCAACGGGTCACGTGACCAAATGGAGGCCTCTGATTGGCTGCATGTCGATTGAGTAATAAACAGTACTTAACTATAGTCCCGTTCCGATACATACTATACTACTATCATCCAAGGTTCCAGAGTTCCCATGACAACACCATTCAATGTTCCAGAGTTCCCATGACAACACCATTCAAAGTTCCAGAGTTCCCATGACAACACCATTCAATGTTCCAGAGTTCCCATGACAACACCATTCAAGGTTACAGAGTTCCCATGACAACACTGTGAGAGGTTCCAGAGTTCCCATGACAACACCATTCAAGGTTACAGAGTTCCCATGACAACACCATTCAAAGTTCCAGAGTTCCCATGACAACACCATTCAAAGTTCCAGAGTTCCCATGACAACACTGACAGTAGTACCAGAGTTCCCAAGACAACACCATTCAAAGTTCCAGAGTTCCCATGACAACACTGACAGTAGTACCAGAGTTCCCATGACAACACCATTCAAAGTTCCAGAGTTCCCATGACAACACCATTCAAAGTTCCAGAGTTCCCATGACAACACTGACAGTAGTACCAGAGTTCCCAAGACAACATTAGCAGTGGTTCCAGAGTTCCCATGACAACACTGATAGTGGTGCCAGAGTTCCCATGACAAAACCGTCCATAGCATTCCTATGACAAAACCGTGAGTTCCCATGTCATCATCGTCAGTGATCTATTTTAACACTTATCAACTGAAATGGGTAATACTTACTGAATGTTATCATCTCCTATTTCTATGTCTCAAAAGTTAGTGCAATAGTTAGTCGGGAGCGCATTCATTTCCTGTAGGGCTGACGCAGCACATATATACATACAGCCTGGCAAGTTACTCACTGGTGCAGCATTCATGCTGCTGCATAAATCCGGACAAAAGGGCAGAGTGAATTAAATTACTATGTTTTCATCAAAGAGTTTAGTATTGGCCAAAGTTTAAGCTGGAACTAGTACTTTAATCAGCCTCCCCCTATCCCACACATAGGCAGTACTCCACTCTACATTACAGCAGGTCCGACAGGTACCCATGGACATGGTGTGTGGGACCACGCCCTGTACGGCCTCACTAGGCACACACCTGTGGGACCAGTCAGTTATGACTACATGGGGGGGGGGGGGGCTAGGTGGATTTACCCAACAGGGCAAATATTTTCCGATCACCCCCAATAATTTAATGAAAATAATTATCACGCCCCACCCCACTAAGTTATGCAATCCCCCCCCCCCCCCCAAAAAAAGAGAGTTGCATACGCCGGTGGTCTTATGCATCGTCGCAAGAAACTAAAAGTAAATGTCCCTATTTAATTTTGACCTCCCCGGTATGGTGGCCTATTAAATATTCCCCCCCCCCCCAACCGAGAAGTTTTTTTTTTCATGATGCCCCCCCCTCCCCCCCAGCTGACAATGAATGACTCGTCCCTACAGGACAGCCCCCCCCTCCACCACACATACAGATAGTACACACGTATACATAGAGGTATATAGGGGAGTAACAACTGCAGGCCAATATAGCAATACAGGGAGTAGTTGTTGTTTTTAAATGGGGGGGGGGGGGGTCGAAACATTTTGCCCCCGCCACATTTAATTTTAACCCCCCTTCAAAAGGGATTGAAAAATATTTCATCTCACCCCCCTCATTGTTAAAAAATGACCACTCCCTAAATGGAAATGATACTCGAATACAGCCTTTATATTTTCTCAAAGAGGCGACAACTTCTCTCTCCTGCTACTGGTAATAATATCAATTACTATGATAAAAGACTGGAGAGTGGAAGTCAACCCCATCGCTGACCTCCTTCTTATTACAAAATTACATTTAATTTCCAAACGATATGTTTGGCCATATCATAACTTTGTTTTAATTATTTCTTAACCATAAAGTTACCAATCATGTTACCTGAAACACACTTTATTCTGTGTTTGTTTTGCCTCAGCACCTGTATAGGCCTCTATATGGAGGCTTGTAACCGGGCTGTATATGGGACTGGCGGCCAACGCCCTTTTAGACCCCCCCCCCCCCACCCCACCCCTACACACACACTGCACACTGCACCCTACCTATACCATATATACACATAGCCTACATGGGGTAGATTCACCATGAGTCGGACACATAGCCTGCGACGGACAGTCAAATTTGAGGTTGTTCATGTACTGCGACTTCTAGCATTAGTTTTCTTTGAAAGAATAACAGTTAAACAAATTACATGTATTCACAAATAGAGATCTTAAAATGCTTGAACAATCACAAACTCAAGTGTGCGTCTCAAGGTGTGTGTCCGATTCCAGGTGAATCTACCCTATATACACCGGGTACATCCCAATTACTTGGGCCTGTTACCCACCACCGCCATACATGTATCTAGTCATATTAAGGGATGAGATTTCATAATGTAATTAGACAACTTTATACGGTCCGTCTTTTGGGGTTAATGCACCGTACCTACCGTGTGTAGTGTGAGAGTGAACAGAATTTATTTCATGTGAAGAAACAAAGTTACTTAAGTACTAAATTGGTCGTTCTCCACACCCCTGTGGAGAAACTGATGCTCATTCTCCATGGCCTGTTTCTCCACGATGGCATCACCAAAATAGCTATGAAACCAATCTTTAAATGTATATTTTGATGAAATTAATCAAGAATCACATGAAATGAATACAGAGATCCACTCTAATCAGTCTGAACGACAGGTTTCTCCACAAGTGGTGCATTGGATCGCATCACACTCGGCTCCGCCTCGATCCAATGCACCACTCGTGGAGAAACCTGTCGTTCAGACTGATTAGAGTGGACCTCTGTCTATATATCGTTTATATGTGGTTGATAATCACGGATCAACCACGCCTCAGCGTTGATTCAACTTTGAACTGACCCCCCCCCCCCCCTCCACTCCCACTGCAGTCTCGGGCCCCGACTGTATGTATACAGTCTGGGAGAGTTCTTATGTATTGGGCTGTATTGGATATGCCCAATCTTGACATCATGGGTTCGAGTCCCACCTTGGCACAATTGATAGGAAATCTGATAGCTGTACAATGCACCTCCATTACACTATTTTCTAAATCTAAATATCTAATATGTAATATTACTATGCCAGTATAGGGGTATTTATGCTTTAAATAGGCCAAATAAATAATGTTAAAAAACGAACCTACATTTCTGCCAAGGTGGGATTCGAACCCATAAGGCTAAACACAACATATCTATGTCATTCATGATCATGTGACCATGGCTAACCAATCAGTGGTTGAGCTATCTCATTAAGAAATGATCCAGGATCCTGGATCATTTTCTAGGTTACAATTATTAGATACAAAATTGTCCAGGCCCATTACAGCCTGATGGCTGTAATGGGCCTGGAGAGCTGGAGGCTGCTCCCACTGTTGTTAGGAAATGACCACTCCCTGATAGGGGTCCTATATACCCTGGATGCCCCCCCCCCCCACCTTTCACTAACCATTACCCAGAGACCACTAATCTCCTTTGTACTCTTTTGTCTTTGAGGTACCTCTCACTTGTGTTCATGATATGGGACAAAGTGTCCAAAATTCAATGAAGGTGGGAAATTCCTCAGCAGGAATGGTGTCAGATTTGCACTGGGAGTATGGGACAGGACCCCCATTCCCCCATATGGGCACAGGGGAGGGCAGGGCCATGTTAATATGTAGCATTAAAAGTGGGTTTACATGTCAGGAGAACTGATATGATAGAGTGCTAACACAGCAAGGGAATAAGGGAGGCAGCAGGAGGAATGAATGAGTGAAAAAATAAATATGATAAAAGGAGACTGCAAGGTAGAAGGCAGAGAGAAATGAAATGAGAAGGGTTAAATGTACTTAAATGCCTATGCTACCCCTACAGGGTTAAATCACTGTGCTGCCCTTACAGGGTTAAATCCCTATGCTACCTTTAACAGGTTAAAGCACTGTGCTGCCCTTACAAAGGGTTAAAGCCCTATGATACCCTTGAAGGGTTAAAGTACTGCGCTAACCTTAAAGGGTTAAACCCCTGTCTTACAGGGTTAGTGCAGTATGCTGGCCTTACAGGGTTAAAGCACCATGCTGCCCTTATACAGGGTTAAAGCACTGTGCTGCCATTACATTGTTATAGCACTGTGTTGTCCTTACAGGGTTAAAGCACTGTGCTGCCCTTACGAAGGGTTAAAGCCCTATGATACCCTTGAAGGGTTAAAGTACTGCGCTAACATTAAAGGGTTAAACCCCTGTGTTAAGGGTTAGCGCAGTATGCTGCCCTTACAGGGTTAAAGCCCAATGCTGCCCTTATACAGGGTTAAAGCCCTGTGCTGCCATTACATTGTTAAAGCACTGTGCTGCCCTTACAGGGTTAAAGCACTGTGCTGCCCTTACAGGGTTAAAGCACTGTGCTGCCCTTACAGGGTTAACGCACTGTGCTGCCCTTACAGGGTTAAAGCACTGTGCTGTCCTTGAAGGATCAAAGCAATATGCTGCCCTTACAGGGTTAAATCCCGCTGCCGCCCTTGACGGGTTAAAGCAATATGCTGTCATTGAAGGGTTAAGGCTCTGTGCTGCTCTTGAAGGGTTAAAGTACGATACTGTCCTTAAAACCTCGTTCTCACCACTCACACTTCTCCCATTAGTATAGACTAGAACTCTTGGTGAGAATGCGGCTTTAAACCCCCAGCGCCCCTATATATATATAGGGCCTAGTCGGGACTGGAGCTGGTTGCGGCGACCAGCACTGATAAGAGCTGATAAGACTGTTGCTAGCCTGTCCCCTGTTTGTCCCCTATTTGTACCCATAGTGGGATGTCTTATCAGTGGGTTTAACAGCAACCAGCGAAATATAAAATGGCGGACCCATAGGGTATAGCTCCAGATGCCTTATGGGCTGAGTACCGGTCCCGACTGCACTCTGACTGTTACTGGACGTGCAGTAAGATCTGCGGCTTTAAAGGGTTAGTGGTCACGTGTCTGGTGAGTCCCAGGGGCCGGTGACACCGAGTGGACCCTACACACTGTGACACCGCCTCAATACATGGCTCTATTTATATTCATGGTATCGGCCTCAGCCCACAGGTAACCCACAGGTAACCTAGAGGTGAGGCCACTCAAAGAAAGGGTTTCTCATCACCAAGAACTGGAAAATAATTATGATGATTGTGCTTTTTAATTGATTCTTTTTTTACAGAGGGGCCAAAATGTATGCGTAAGTGTAGACTTTTAGCGAATAAATTTAACCTTTTAGTACAGGTAGTTTATTCATCTACGAAAGTTGTGAAAATGTAAATTATTCCTATGCCGCTGCATTACTGACAGTTGAACCTTTAATTTGATATTAAATATGCCAACACTTGTTAATATATTTTTCATTTAAAATTTAAAAAGATATATGAAATTTTATGATGCATGCGGCGATGAGAAACCAGTATTTCTTTTGAGTGACCTAAGACCAAAAAAAGGGTGTGTTTTAGGTTACATAGTCTGAAAATCTAGGTATAGGGAGGGTTGGGCTTTTTAATTTTTTTTCTTTAAACTTTGGCCTGAAAAGTACCCAAAGATTTGACTCGCAAATTTCATTACTGACTCGCTGACAATGGCGTCGACTTGTTGACAATTAAAATAGCCCCAAAATTACTTTAAATATAAATCTATCAAAACTATATAAAAATTCCTAGGGTCGGCCCTGTTTTACTAGGTAAGGGTTGGGTAACCTGAAACAAACTCTTTTTATTATTATTTGGCCTAACCACAGGCCCTCACCGTACACCTTAATGTACCACAATGGGGGAAGTCAGGGAGCACTAATAACCTGTAAACACCAAGGTAAACACTCCACAGTTATATTAAGGATGGGTTAGGAGCTAATTTTTATGCATGATGTACTATGCACACTTTTTTAGGATTGTATAGAAAAGTACTATTTAAGACCCCTTCAGTTCTGATTGGCCCCTCCGCCCCCACTTTCACTAGGCGGGAGAGGTAAGGATCAGAAATTGTTTGTATTATATTACAGGTCTTGAAAATTGTGGGGGGGAACCCAAACATATTCAGTCCCTGAAGGGTTAACACGAAACCATCAAATTGATCTGTACTCCATTGTCTCTTACTATCTTGTCTTTGCAGGGCAGAAAAAGCTTAGACTACACACCTCTGCCCCTGTTATAGTGAGTTATAACATGGTACATACATACAATGTGATAATATACTTAAAGGGGCCGTTCTCCTGCCGTAGATCCAACAGCTTAGAGTAGAGCATGTCGTTCATAACCAAGTGACCTTTCAGATGTGTCTGTAAACAAGGCCCCAAGCCACCAAAGGCCACTTAGTAGACTGCAGTCTTGAGTGTGCTGACAGCCTTCAAATATACACTGTAAAAAAGTGTTTCTAATTTTTAAACACATTTACCCAAACATATTAAAGTTAGACACTTTCACTGAATCTCAGAATCCCAGCACTTTCTTCTGTCAGCAGGTCCAGGGATATGGCTGGTGGTGGTGGTTGAGCCTATAAAAGTGAAATATTGGTGGACAAGGCCAGTTTGGCTGGTCCACTGGAATATTTTGGACAGCACTATGTACTTATTATTGTTGACATTATCTAAATTGTCATTGATGTCAACCAATACAATGGGTACTATATTTGACTAAGGAGAGCCTGTACATGGGCAAAAGCCTGAACAAGGAATAGGAGAATGATACCAGTGGGCTAGTTAAACTGCCCTCTCCCACGGTTTTTCATTGTTGTAGCTCACCCCTCACTGGCAGCCATATCCCTACACATAGCTAGAAAAAAGCTTGCCATCAATATGTTTGGGTGAAAGTGTTTAAATTATATTCACATTTTTTACAGTGTATGGGTGAAGGGTGCACTGAGCAGTGAGACCAGGTAATCATGCTGTCCTGGCCAGGTGACTTCAGTAGGGGGACCATGAATCAGGCTTTCCTTGGAATTAAATAGTCTATAAAAGCATAATGAAACTATATCACCCTATTAGATTTGATGATTACACATTGGCTTCTAGGTATAGACATTATGTAATGGTACCATTGTGTATAGATGTTCTTCTTTCACCCAAAATAATAGCATGTGGCCTATTCAAGGGGGAGTATACCGTTTTCTTTGGGCACACTGGTGGCAGTTAGTACACTGGTGGGTATCACTAGTACTCAATACTATACCACTGGCACAGTCCAACTGCTGGTCACACCAGTGCAACTCATCTAGGCCAGAGCATTACTGGGAAGGAACAACCAGCAAACTATTTGTTGGTTGCCTGAGCCTTTATACATGGGGTACTGGTGCTGGGTAATACAGGCTCACAGGGCTAGGATATGTCTGCATGTTAGAGGTTTCTGTTTGGGGGATTCTAAATATAACTAAGGTGTTATATAAACCTAACAAGGCTGGCCTAGAGGTTTGGATCTACGGCAGGATGACCGTCCCTTTAACCCTTCAACGACTTCATGGTGCGATAACGCAACGCCAGGGACTGGTGCATCGCGCCCATCCTTTGGGAGCGTACCAACAGTATCAGGCCTGCATGAAAGCAGCCATAGCGAGTCAGGCTGCATTCATGTACCAAGGGGAGGGGGGGGGGATTCAGGGGGTGGCCAGGGGGCACGTGACCCCCTAGACGCCCTGGAAAAGACCCGTGGTATGACTCTTAACTACAGGAAATATGGTACAGAACCCTGCCTGTGCATCTCCTTGACCAAATTTTCCTGGCTGTGCCCCCCCCCCCCATGACCACCCCTTCTGGATCCCCCCTGTGCATCTTGCCGATAAAAGGGCATGCACATAGTACATTACTGCATTTAAGCACTCTGCGGCCCTTAAAGGGTTACTGCCTTAAAGGGTTACTGGTCCGCCCTGAGGCCCGGGCCGCAGGCAGGTAGGAGGTCAGTGGGCGTGTGCGGGCAGGGGCCGCCACCCGGCGTACGCCACTTAGATAGCGGCGTACGCCACATCGATTATGGTGCAGAGCAAAGATCAAAGGTCATTTGAGTTATACAACCCGGTAGTATATAAGTAGTATAGAAGCAGCGAGCTCATCACATACCATAAGTGTGATCATAGACTTACATGAGTGTCACTGGTGTGATATAAAGTGCCCTTAAGACAGCTAATGAAATAAAGGATTGGAAAGGCTATAGAAGCAGGAATTGAATTGCTGGAGACATGTTATTTTCAAGTTCTGTTCCATTGATTCTTACAACTCTCAAACTTATTTTTTGTTCATTATCTGCCATTACATCCACGTGCCTCATATTTAAGACAAAGTAGAAGAGAGGACGGACTGTTGGTTACAGGTGTATGCGGGGGTGGGTTATTGAACCGACAAGTTACACAGTGATGCTCATCAAAACAGCCTATCCTTATCAGACGAATGTATAACTCTTTTTTTTAAACCAATAGAGTGGGAGACACATATCTATAGAGGCAGAGAGAGAGAGGGGGGGGAGGGGGAGAGAGAGAGAGAGAGAGAGAGAGAGGGAGAGAGAGAGAGAGAGAGAGAGAGAGAGAGAGAGAGAGAGAGAGAGAGAGAGCCACAGAGACAGAGAGAGGGAGACAGAGACAGAAACAGAGACAGAGACACAGACACAGAGACAGAGACAGAGAGAGGGAGACAGACAGCGAGGCAGGGACAGACAGAGAGACAGAATGTGTGTGTGTGTGTGAGAGAGAGAGGGGTGAGAAGGGAGTGGGAGGGAGGAAAGTAGAGAAAGTGGGACGTTGAGGGGTGTGGCATGGAATGTGTGTGTGTGTGTGGGGGGGGGGTGCAGGTGGTGTGGCGGTGGGTGGGTGTGGCGGTCTGTACAGGTGGGACCCCTGACACCGTCATGTAGGCTACCTTTGCTCCCATGCTACATCCCTCTACGTGCTACTCACTCTATAAGGCCACTTAAAAAATAAAATGGTTTCTCATCACCGCGCGTATGACAAACATGATAAAGATGGACAAATATTGGCTTTTTTTGCGTGGCCTAAGGCATAAAAAGGTGTACTTCTATTTATGTAAGTATAAAAATAAGTTGTGTTTTGGTATCCAGACGACCCTAATTTTTGGCTCTACACTCATTTTTTTCGGAAGGCATTTAGGTAAAATCCCCCTGTTAAAAATCCCTGTAGAAAAAACGGTGATTTACTGGCAACGATGGATGCCAAGCTTCCACCGTTCAATTTAGGGTCACGTTTTTTTTGGAAGTCACCGTAATTATATACAGGATTTCACCGCTATTTTAAAATAATGATTAAGGATGATTAATTAGCTATTGTAGTGGCTCAAACCTTTAAGGATTATTTCATTTATGATTTTAGTGGTTTGTGTAGACATACTGGAATTATTCTGCTGTCATGATTATGTTCTCAATTCACTACAATGATCCTCCATGTCTGATTTCGTTACATAAAGACATCTTAGTGACTGGAATTCATAATTGTCATGAATTAACCACTAAGAGACATAGATTAGTATATCATATCACTTTACAATTACAACCCATAAGCAGAAGTATGCTAGGATTTATATAAAACAACAAATACAATGATATACGTATATATATTTCTCATTACCACACAATAGGTGTCTATGGTATCTAAACCACTTGCCAGTGTCCCACAAACGTTAATAATCTATTCATTATGAATATTAAATCAAAATTAGTTTAAGACTAGATTGTTGATGTTGTATTGAAAAAAGTAATAGGGAATTATTTGATTTCTAACACATTTAGTCCACTTATCATAGTAGAAGCTTCACAAAAGTCTGGTCTAGAACTAGGCTGCCACCTAGTTGGAAAAGATGGAACTTCTTAGACGACGGAATTTCACCGTAAAAGAAATAACAGTGCTTTACCGTAATGGTTTACGGAGGTTCAATGTAAAAGCAATTGCGTTGACGGTGCCTCACTATAATATCATGTTACGGTGATGCACCGTTAAATTTAATGGTAGTTCTCTGTATAATCAATGGTAATTTTTAACAGTGTAGGTTTTGCTACCAAAAGAGAATTCTTTTGACTGAATTTTCTGTTTTTACTGAAAAGGGAGAAATTTCCTCTCAAAATCTTTATAAGAAAATGGTAAAAAAGAAAATCTATCTATTGACCCTCTTATTATTTTTGTCATGCTACCTGAACACAACTTTTCTTCTTTTTTTAAGCCTAACAGCCATGTAGTATACATAGGCATGTAACTTTCCCATCTTTTTCAAAGAAGTAAAGAATGCTAGCTACGGTATCCTTTTGCATAATTCACTCTCCAAATTTGCTACTGCCACTCCGAGTACAGACCTATCCAATCCGTAGTCAGTCTAGAAGAATCTGAGGTGAGAAGCCAAGGGGAGGGGGCAGGTGACTGCTGCTTGGGGCAAGTTGGCGGCTGTGGGGGACAAGATGGTGGCTGTGGGGGACAAGATGGCAGCTTGTAGGGGACAAGATGGTGGCTTTGGGGGACAAGGTGGCAGCTATGGGGGACAAAATGGTGGCTATGGAGGACAGGATGGCAGCTATGGAGGACAAGATGGCAGCTATGGGGGACAAGATGGTGGCTGTGGGGGACAAGAGGGCAGCTATGGGGGACAAGATGGTGGCTATTGGGGACAAGATGGCAGCTATGGAGGACAAGATGGCAGCTATGGAGGACAAGATGGCGGCTGAAGGGGACAAAATGGCGGCTGTGGGGGACAAGATGGCGGCTGTAGGGGACAAGGTGGCAGCTATGGAGGACAAGATGGCAGCTATGGAGGACAAGATGGCAGCTATGGAGGACAAGATGGCAGCTATGGAGGACAAGATGGCGGCTGAAGGGGACAAAATGGCGGCTGTGGGGGACAAGATGGCGGCTGTAGGGGACAAGGTGGCAGCTATGGAGGACAAGATGGCGGATGTAGGGGACAAGATGGTGGCTATGGGGGACAAGATGGCAGCTATGGAGGACAAGATGGTGGCTGTGGGGGATAAGATGGCGCCTGTGGGGGACAAGGTGGCAGCTATGGAGGACAAGATGGCGGCTGTAGGGGACAAAATGGCGGCTGTAGGGGACAAGATGGCGGCTGTGGGGGACAAAGTGGCAGCTATGGAGGACAAGATGGCAGCTATGGAGGACAAGATGGTGGCTATAGGGGACAGGATGGCGGCTATGGAGGACAAGATGGCAGCTATGGGGGACAAGGTGACAGCTATGGGGGACAGGATGGCGGCTATAGGGGACAAAATGGCGGCTGTGGGGGACAAGATGGCGGCTATGGGGGACAAGGTGGCAGCTATGGGGGACAGGATGGCAGCTATGGGGGACAAGCTGGCGGCTATGGGAGGACAAGATGGCGGCTATGGGGGACAAGATGGTTGCTGTAAGGGACAAAATGGCGGCCACGGGGGACAAGATGGCTGCTTACCAAAGGACAACCAGTTACAGTGCTATAGGCATTGTCCTCACCTAATCCAAAAGGTGTAGCCTATATAGGTTACTATCGTTAATAATTAGCTCCATGTTCTTCAGGGGCAAGTACATGCACAGGGGTGGCATTGTCTTTGCCCCATCTTTATCAGGTGTGTGTGTGTGGGGGGGGGGGGGGGGACTAAATACCACCTCACCTGAATCCATCAGCTACCCCCCCCCCCTGCACCTCTTGATAGTCTTGATTATTCCATCGCTATTCCACATGGCGACAAAATAAACGAGTTACAGAGGTATGTCTATACCCAGCTCTATGTGTGAGTACAATGTTTGGGTGTGTATTTTATGGTCAGGGTGTGTAGGGTCCTGTGTCAATGACATGCAACCCCATGTACAGTATACATAGCATGCAGAGGACTACATCACAGGGACAACCTCGATATAAGTATACACATAGCCGCCTATATTTGGGAAGCTAAAGGGCATAGCTATAGACGTACAGGTGAATGGGCCGATACAGTGATTTGAAGAGTGGGGTGGTGTGGGGGGAGGGCTCTATGACGTAATCCAGTACAATCCAAACCCAGGCGCTTATAATGAAATTTAGGTATTTGATTTAGTTATATCAGAGGTGCATTAAATTACTGTGCTCGGCTTCCTTGATTCATTCTACAAGAGCAATTCATTATTTTGATCAATTTCTACATGTCCTCATATACATGTGTAACTAGGTTACCATAAATTGTCAGACTCAGCTTCATCTAGTTTTGTACCAAACAGGAGAGGCTCAAACAAGTTTAAAACTAAAAAAAGAAGTATACTACAGTACTACATTAGGCCAAATAAAAAAAAAGTTTTGTTTCAGGTAACATGGGAAGAAACTCTAGGGTCGGCCCTCTTTTTTTTTTCTTTTTTTTTTACTTCCCCTCTAAAATTGACCCAAAAAAGTGTAAAAATGGAGAAAGTTTATTCCCCAAATTTTGTTAACCTAAAATTGACCCCAAAAAAGTGTAAAAATATAAAAATTTCTTCAAAATTGCATAAAAAAACGTAGGGTCGGCCCTGTTTAGGTAGGGCCCGTCGGGTGACCTGAAACAAACCTTTTTTTTTGGCCCTAGCAATTTTCAGACATCCTGTGAGGCTTGTAGACTTTATAAAAGGGGTGCGGCTTGTACACGAGTTACCGTACCTTCGCGATTTAGCTCTGGGGCGCTCTTCAATCTGGCGAGGCATTTAAACTCAAGACAGGCGCTTGTTTCATGTGGAGAAACAAAGTTACTATGCTTAAGTACTGGAATGGCCGTTCTCCACACCCCCGTGGAGAAACTGATGTTCATTCTCCATGGGCTGTTTCTACATGATGATGTCACTAAAATAGCTATAAACGAATCTTTAAATGTTGTTTTTAGATATAATTTATCAATAATTACATGAAATAAACACAGTGATCCACTCTAATCAGTCTGAATTCCTGGTTTCTCCACTTGTGGTACCTTGGATCATATCACACTCGGCTCCGCCTCGATCCTATTTTAGCTTGTATCGCTTATACAAGACCGGCGCTCGTTTGAAACCGGCGCTTAATCGCGACGGTGCGGTAGGCTTATACCTTATAGGGTTTACGGTCATTGGAGTAATGGCCAAACATACTGCAGACGAAAACAGCTGATTGTCGGTGGATAGGGAGACCAACATGGATTATGATATCGATTCACTTGGATGGGCTTATCGGTTTGATAATGATAGACGCATAGGTCCTTCCATGATGATATCCGTGACAATGGTCTGAGCCTAGTTAGACTTAGGCCAGTTACTACACTGTAAAAACTTGGTTGCCATGTTTGTAGGTGTACAGTAGATTCTACTGTAGGTGTAAAGTCTACTCTAGGTCAACAGTAGAATCGACTGTAAATCTACAGTATATTCTACTGTAAATCTATTCTACATAGCATTCTACTGTAGATCTACAGTAGAATCTATTGTGTACCTACACTAATTATTTACAGTGTAGTCCCGCATACATGTACCGATCGAAGCATACAAGTAGACTCACTTAATAACATGCATGGGTGTGCCAGAACGATGTAAAACTATTAAGAACCCCAAATTATTTGAAGAGGAAATGATTTAAAAAATGAAAAAGGGGAGGGGAAATACTTAGACCAACATAAAATTAAAAGGGGGAGATGGGGGGGGGGTGAGAGGGAAAATGTGAGGGATGGAGTAGAGTGGAAATGAAAAGTGAATGAGAATGGAGAGGAGGGGTGGGAAAGAGAGGGGAGCGATAATAAATAATGGGATGGATAGAGGGGAATGCTGAAGGTGGGACGAAGGAAAGTGAGAAGGGGAAGGAGGAGCTAGGGAAATAGCTGAAGGAAAGGAAAGGGAAAGGGGGGGAGGGGGAGAAGAAACGAACGGGAGGAGAAGGGAATGGGAGAGGAAGGGGAGGAGAAGGGAAGGGGGGAGAAGTGAAGGGAAGAAGAAGGGAATGGAAGGAAATGTGGAGGAGAAGGGACTGTGAGAACAGGCAAGGGGGTGAGAAGGGAGGATAGTAGAAGGGAGGGGGGGGGGAGAAGGGAAAGAGAAGGGGAGGGGATGGGAAGGGGGATACATTGAGGAGAAGGTACAGTGACGAGAAGGGGATGAGAAGGGAAGGGTATAGTAGAAGGGAGGAGAAGGGAAGGTGAGGAGAAGGGAAGAGGGTGGAAGGGGAGAAAAGGGTAAGGGGAGAAGGATAGTCGAAGGGGAGGGGGAGAAGGGACGGGGATGGAAGGGGAACGGGGGGAAAGAGGAGGGGGATGAGAGAGGGAGAAGAGCAGAGGGGAGCTGAGGTGAATGGAATGAGAAGGGAATGGGGAGGGGAGAAAGGAATGGGGAAAGGGGGAAGGGGAGGGGGATGGAAAGAAATGAGATGAGAAGGGTAG
Source organism: Harmothoe impar (assembly GCA_947462335.1). NCBI lineage: Eukaryota > Metazoa > Annelida > Polychaeta > Phyllodocida > Polynoidae > Harmothoe > Harmothoe impar. Next base: position 14,118,286 of record OX381710.1, read on the forward strand.
GGCAAGGGAGGCGACGGGAAAGAGGGGAGAAGGGGGAAAAGAGAAGGGGGCAATGACAAGGGGAGAAGAAGGGAATGTGAGAAGGGAAGGGATGGAAGAGGGTGGAAGGGGACAAGAAGGTAAGAGGAGAAGCAGGGCTGGGCAGCTGTCGCAATGTCGCAAAAAATGTGCGACAGGGGTCTTGGAAAATGCGACAGGGACATTAGGGAAAGTGTGGGCTTTCTAGGGCTGAAAGAATTTTGTACATATTCCAATTAGAACCAAAGTTAGGACTATTTCAATAGATTTCACAGTGTTCCCAGTGCAAACTGCAAAATTTCCCTAAACCCCTCAGAATTGATATACATGTACATCCACATGATATTGGTTTTTCTATTTTTCCCTTGGCTCTATTCACCCCTAACCCCTCATGATACACCAATTTCAAGGTGGAATTCCAAAATTTTCCCAGAGCAATATGTCCACAGAATGCACCAATATGAAAGTAAAATGCCCATATTCTTTGGAGCAACATGCCTAGAAACTATACACCAATCTGAAGTAAATTTTCTCAAATTTCTTTCAAAATGTACCAATCCACAGATAGAATTACAAAATTCTCTTGGAACAAAATGCCCCGGGCCCCAAACACCACAAAATGCACTAACCTAAAGGTAGGTTTTCAAAATTTTCCTGGAGCAACATGCTTCCAAAATGATCAGAATACATCTTTAGAAGTTAACTTATGAGTTAAACTTCTAAATTTTCCTAGAACGGCATGTTCCCCAAACCATCATAATACATCTATCTAAAAGGTAGAAGTTTCAAGTCCTGGGTGAGCATTATGCTCCCAAACCCCTCAGAATATACCATTCTAAAAATATAAATCCAAAGTTTTCCTAATGGAGCAACATGCCCCCAAAAAGTTGATTTCAAAATTTTACTGGAGCAATGTGCCCACAAATTCTCTGAATGCACCATTCTAAAGTTATTTTTTCTGGCAGCCCAAAAAACAATGCACAAATCTAAAGGTAGTATTTAGAGAATTCCTATTAGCAATGTGCCCTGAAACCCCTCAGAGCACACCAAACCTAAAGATAGAAATATCGAAATTCTCCTCTATTTCACACCCAAAATTACCCTCAAGGAGATGGTATTGTCGGGGGTAGGGGGGGATCCCTCGTCACATACAAATCTACAGTAGTTAATGTGTGCCCGTCTGAAATTTGTTTGCTCCAAAGATTTCTAGGTTTGCTCCAGCATATCACAACATGCCCAGCCCTGAGAAGGGTAGTAGAAGGGAGGGGGAGAAGGGAAGGGAAGGGAATGAGGAGGGGGAAGGGAAGGGTGATGGAAGAAAAGGGGAAGGGAATGGGGGGAGAAGGGAAGGGGATGAGGAGGGGGATGGAAGGGGGAATGGAAGAAGAGAGGGAGGAGGGGAGATGGGGAGGTGAGGTCAATGAAATGATAAGGAAAGGGGAATGAGGAGGGGGAAGGGAACGCGGGAAAGGGGGAAGGAGAGGAGAATGGAAAATAATGAGAGGAGAAGGGGATGGGAGAAAATGAGAAATGGAGGAGAAGTTAAGGGAATGGTGGGGGAATGGAAGGGAAGGGGTGGTGAAGGGATGGGTAAGGGCAGGAGAGGGGAAGGGAAATTAGAAGGGAAGGGAGGAGAAGGGAAAGAGAAGCTGGTAAGGGAGGGTAAAGAGAGGGAGCGTCTATAGCCTGTGAGGAGAAGGGGAAAGTAAGTGGCAGTTGGAGGATTAGAGAAAGAAGAGCCAGGAGATGACGAAGGGCAATGAGGTTGTGAATGAAGGGCAAGAAGGGAATGGTAAAGGAGTTGGTCATATATATAGCACATTGTTGTGTCAGGTACCCGGGTCAGGCAGGGAGCTATATGCACATAAGCCCTTAGATCAGGGGCGTGGTAACCATTGGGGAAAGGGGAATGTAGCCTGTAGGGTGCAATACCAGTCCCAAGCATGATCAAGCAGAATGGAAAGGGCCAAACATTGGCAGAACCCCTTTATGCCCTCACCTCTACACAAAAGCTATTTGTAACGTGCAGCCCTTGGATCCTATAGCACACTCAGGGATCCAACTGAAATAGCATACCCTACTCACACTATGTTATAGCCCGGGTCCCACAGGGCTTTACCTTTGGGCATAACCCAGGCCATGAGGCGGTGTATTATTAGACACACCCTACAGGGCCTTGTATTCACCTGACTAGACTCTAGACCTGGGGCCCTGCACAGGTAGCTAGCTGGTGGGGGGGGGGGGGGGGGGGTACAGGTATACAGGTAGGTAGGCGTGTACCTGGGCGGGTCGCTCAGGCCCCCAATGGGCACAACTCTAATCGTTTCTATCTGGAGGTGGGTGGTGCAGGGGAGTGGTGGTGGGAGTGGTGTGTGTGAGATGGGGGGGGGGGGGGTGCACCACTCAGGGCCTACCACCACCAGCACCACCGGAGGAGGAGGAGGCTCTGTGGTGGTGGCTGGTGGTGGTGAGGTGGTGGTGGTGGGTGTGTCGGTGTGGTGCCCGTATGTTACTGGGTGTGGCGCTACGGGCGGATCTCACTCCCACATCAGTATACAACATGGCGTCCGGTCTCCCCTGCCTTGTACCCGGGGCCGCTACAACCCGCCGTGCTGCCAGCATGGAATACCCCCTCACCACACACCCTGACAGTCCTCACACAGGACACAGACACGGAGCTACCCCGACACAGGACACTACTGGTGAGTCTGGGCGTGGACAGGGCGGGGTAGGGGCGGGGTTGGGGCAGGGGGAGCGGGCAGCACGCGCGGGGAGCCCGGGCCTGGGTGAGGGGGAGCCCGGGCCGAGGGGCAGGGAGGCCCGGTGTGGTGGTGGTGGGACCCGGGGAGGAGGAGGAGGAGAGGGGGGGGGGGGTAGTAGTAGTGTTGTGGAGTTTGGTCTCTGTGCCTGAGTGCCTGCCGACCTACCTCTGTGTAGAGTGTAGAGTGACAGAGGCGTACAGAGTCCATGTACAGACTTGTCAGTGGGGAGTGGTGCTGGTACTGGTGGGTGCCTCAGGCGTGTATGGATGGACCCCCCCCCCCCCCCCCCCCCACACACACCCACACACACACACTCCCCCTCATGGATATGATCCTATTAGCTGGTTGACAAAGTGAGATGCCAAGTTGATCCGCTACCTAGCTGTACCTGGTGGGTGTGACGGGAGGGGAGGCTGATATGGGGAGGGGGGGGGGGGTCGCATGTCGAATTTAAGAAATGGCCATGTCATGTCACTTAAAGTCTCAACGTCCCATGTCGCCTCTAAGAACCTGCCATGTCCCATGTCGAATTTACGAAATATTGTATGTCATGTCACCCATCCTCCCACCCTCTGTCAGCTGTCAGAGTAAACACTGCTAGCACGTTGTTAACTTTCCTCACACAGTGGTGACTGCCACCCTCCCCCCCCAACCCATGTCATCAGTCTCCTCCCTGCCCCTATCCCTCCCTTCCCAACGACCATCTTTCCCTTTGCCCATTCCCCACTGGGGCAGACGCCCTCCCCCTTTGCCCTTTGCCCCATCCTCACTCATCTACATTTTGATCAACCCCTCTCCCACTACCACTACCAGTGCCCACTTTCCCCTCTCCCCCCTCTCCCCCCTCTCCCCCTCTCCCCCCTCTCCCCCCTCTCCCCCCTCTCCCGGGGGGGGGGTACTCAGTATAGGAATGGGTACCAACTGCGGTAATGACCCTGAAGAGCTGTCGCTGTGCGCGCGCCGAAGCATGGAAAAAGGGGGGCTGTTAATCACATAAAAGTAAATATTTAAGGGCTGTCAATGACTGGAAAGTACTAAATCAGGGACTGTCACAATTAAAATAGAAATAATGAACCCTTAAATCTCATACATGCCTTAAGTAATCTATATAATTCCAAAATAACCTCATTATAAATGGAAGAGGCTTCTTAACAGTGGGCTGTCAGCTGACATTTGAGAAAATAGGGGTCTGTAAAAATAATGCACATTTTCAAGGGGCTGTCAAATGACCAAATAGGGGGGGGGGGCTGTAGTTTCGCAGTTGGTACCTAGCATCAAAGAGTGACTACCCCCCGGCCCCTCTCCCCTCTCCCCCTTCTCTTCTCCCCCTAGTAGTATTGTATGTATCGGAACGGGACTATAGTTAAGTACTGTTTATTACTCAATCGACCTGCAGCCAATCAGAGGCCTCCATTTGGTCACGTGACCGGAAGTGACCTACTTAGGGGATTAGTGGTGCATTCTGGGTAACCCTGCAGCCAATCAGAGGCCTCCATTTGGTCACGTGACCGGAAGTGACCTACTTAGGGGATTAGTGGTGCATTCTGGGTAACCTACTGACCTACTTAGAAGCTCTCAGCCAATCAGGGGCCGGCATTCTGGTAACCATGGTAACGTGACTTACTTACGTCACGTGACCTACTTAGGCTCAGCCAATCAGAAGCCGGCATTCTGGTAACTAGGGTAACGTGACCTACTTAGGGTTTGTTTGTAAACAACACCACGTGGCTCTCTTGTTTGTAAACAACACCACGTGACACGTGACTGTTTGTAAACAAACAATTCGACTTAGTCTGACATTTTCAGCTGTCGCATGCTGACCTGCTGCTATCATAAGAGAAACAAAAGCCCTAATCACGCTTTTCAGCTGGATCCTTCCACCCACCAGACATGGATCCAGATGGGAGGGTGGTTTAAAATTAATCCGTGTACCGACTGTCATACAATAGTGTAATTAGTTGAACACGTGTTACCTGTATAAAGGATTAGCAGGTCATGGGCTTAGAGTGTGTATAGAAAAACAACTACAGGTAGCGTGAACAAAGCGACCCCCTCCCTTTCTGTCACTCTGTCTGTGACTAGAGGGCGCGCGTGTGGTAAGCGGCTTAAATCTAAAGAAAAAAAATCACCCTCTCCTGTCGTCAGCAGTCAGCTGGCCGGCGGCTGGAAAATGCGATTAGAGGGATGATGAGCGCGGTTTTTTATATTCAATATATTAGAAGTGTGCTTTGTTGCTTATATAGTTCATTATGCGTTTAAAATGTTCGCGAGTATCGTAGAAATGTACAAAAATCCTATTGTGGCGCCATCTGACGAAAAGAGCGGAGAACTATACTAGGGTATGGCGAGCTAGACTAGAGCATGTAATCACCAGGCGGCAGAGTGATCAAAAGACAATCTCGTAGTAGTAGGTCTACTTGGATCTTGAGTAGCCACCCTTGTGGTTGCAATTACCTAGACTAGTTGACCCTGCCAGCCTGGTCAAGTGAAATTAGTAAGGAGACCGCACATTAACGCGCTCCACAGTCTTTAGACAGTTAAGACTATAGTACCGTAGATTCTACTGTGTACTCACACTAACTATTTACAGTGCTACATATTCATACCCGTGTTCTAAGTGTTTTTTTAGAAAAAAGCGATCTACTCACCCATTTTTTTTAGACAAACTCCTATTAGCAGGTAACCCCTGTATAAACCATACTGCAAAGATCTGCTACTTCGAGCGTCTGCCTCGTGACTGATAGTGTACAACAAGACGAAGTGGGCAGAGGTGAAGTACTGTTCCAAGAAAAATTGAGGCTCTTTATATAGCTGAGAGAGCGGCTAATCCGGATGTTCTAAGCTTGTTTTCACCTAGAGCCCCACCCTCTTCCAGAGAGGAATCAAATTGCTTTTCACCTGGACCCTTCCACCCCTCATCCATCAGCATGAAAAGAGGGATAACAAGTGTAACGTGCGCTACATGTATATGGGATTATAGCTGGTGAAGAGATAAAGCCAGGTCAACTGTGTATACAAAGACTACAGGAGGTGATTAACGACAGGTGTGACGCGCCAGCCCGTGGACGGATTATCTTCTAAGCTGACGCTTATTCAACTAGCCAGCTGCCGTCCGCTCCACTCACCACGGCAAGAGGAGGTGCTTTTGTTTTACACTTAAGTCGCTTACCACATGTACTCGTCTCTACCTCACAGACAGACACCCTCTCGCTTGCTTCACGACCCCTGTAGCTTTTTTTGTATACACACTCTAATCTCATAACCCCCTGATCCGTTATACAGGTAACGGGTATTCTCTTTTAAATAGCTGCAATTAGTTTACAAATAGCCGCTGCACGAGCAGCACAAGCAGCTCGTGCAGCTGCTGCAGCTGACACTAGTGTCAGCTGCTGCTTGTGCTGCTCGTGCAGCGGCTATTTGTAAACTAATTAATACGACTTCCTCATTAAATTTGTCATCTACAACTGTTTCAATCTTAAGGCTTTTTTTTTGAGTTTATTCTTTTTTCAAATTTGGTCCCACCTCAAAAGAGGAATAGGACTCTGTAACAATGTATCTCTCTTGATCAATTAACAGCCCCATTTTTCTTAGATGTCATCTGACAGCTTCTTGCTAGGCCAGGATATTGTTAAATAAACAACTTGGAAAGCTAATTACAGTTTTCTGGGCTTGAAATATGAGTATCTTGACTGTAACAGCAGCCTTTTTACCGTATAGTCCTTCAACGGACTCTTGCTGGCCAGACTTTCAAGCAAGTTTGCCAAAGTCCAGCCTGTTATTGAATGTCCAGCCTAGCCTGACCCTCAGTAGAATGGTCCTTGACCCATCTATTATAGTCCAGCAGTGCCTGACCCTTGTATGAGAGTAGTATTGGCGACATTGGCTGACTCTGATATTTACCTGTGTGTACGGGGGGAGGAGAGGGTTCACAGCCACAGCTCTCTTAAGGCAAAGCTTGCGCTTATAGAGCACTACTAGTGGGGGTTTGAATGAGGAGTCTATGGCGTTTGTCTTAAAAAAAAATAGCCATGGCACATGTCGATGTCGCTTAATTATGCTCATATCTCATGTCGATTTTAAGAATTGCTCATGTCACCTGTCACTATGTTTTTCAAGCTTCATGTCAAATGTCACTAGGCCTCATGTCGAATGTCGATTCTAAGAAACAGACATGTCGCCATCTCGAATTTAGTGGTCCACACCGCCGCTGCTGCTGCTGCTGCTGCTGCTGCTGCTGATTTGCTGTTGCTGCTGCTGTTGGTGCTGCTGCTTGTGCTGCTCGTGCAGCTGCTGCAGCTGCTGACAGCTGCTGCTGCTTGTGCTGCTCGTGCAGCTGCTGCAGTTGCTGACGATGTCACGGATGCTGTTGACAGATGCTGCTGCTTGTGCTGCTCGTGCAGCTGCTGCTGCTGCTGACGATGTCACGGATGCTGCTGACAGATGCTGCTGCTTGTGCTGCACGAGACTGAGTAGCTGCTATTACTAATGCTACTAATACTAGTATGAGAAAATACATTTAGTCAGTTGATTAAATCAAGGAGGTTTTCTGACTTCAGTGGATCGTTTAGCCATCGGCCACGGGCAAAACTTGAAACCATTTTATACATGGGACAATTGGCAGAGTCGAAACATGTTGGTACGATGGGATCGATCATGTTCATCATCAGTTCAGGCAAAGGAAGTGTGTCGACAGCACGCGAAAACTTCATGTCTGGATGTTTCAACACAAGGCCTTTTATCACACTCACACAGCTGCTTTGAAGAGTGAATCCTTGACCAAACTTGAGCTTTTCCAACACAGCTTTGGCCTCTTTCTGTGCAGTAAGGGATCTCTCTTTCGGGTTCATCTCAGTGCTGTCTAGCATGTCCTCAAAGTCTTTAACATAATGTTCCAACGGGCTACAAATGATGTACTCCAGATCATCGTCCGTATATGTCGTCTCCTCGCACCATATTGTGTCTTCTCCTGTTTCGAATTCCGTCATTTTCTGAACAATCTCCTCGTGAGTGCCTTGCATATATCGAAGCTCCTTCAAAGACCTGATAACTTCTATGGCGAAGACTGAACAAATACCTGAAGGAATTTCACCACAGTCAGGCCAAGTATACGGAGCTAAGAAAAATAGCTCCAACAAAATCTTCTCCCTCTGTCCAAATGAAACTACTTCCGTTCCGATGAAGTTGAAGCATGCTTCTATCCATTGCTCCTTGGTGACGTCCTTCCAATGTTTCTTTACCTCACATGCATCATAGGGCACTGTTTCTCTTCCTGCTTCAAGTGGAAGTTGCTTTTTCTTTCTTGGACTCATTTGGAGAGAGTTTCGATGCTCTGTAGCGTCAACACTTCGATAAGAAAAGTAGCTGAAAATAGCAGAACTAACCATCATAACATTCTGAGCGAGCGTAGAGTGGACGATGCTACGATGATGAAGGGCGGGTCGAGAAAGTGTGATGGGTGAGAGCGTCGTTTCACTCCTTATGTACCCTGTCCTAGATAATCCTCTTAAACGGCTGAAAAGACTCTCTCAGTACAGAGTCTCTACTCAATTAAGAGATCTGTTAAGTAAGTTTTCACATGCTACCTGACTACTGCAGGTGGGTTTAGACTTAAGCAGCTTAGTGCACACACGTGTCTGTTAGAAAGCTACCTGCACACCTGCCTTCCTTTTTCACTAGTATTTACCCCCTGCCGACTTATAAGGCGCCTATACACGTGTCAGCCTCCTTATATACGCCTTCTTGCTTCTAGAGCTAAGCTACTTACCGTCGTTTTCAGCTGCCGCAGGCTGACTGGCAGCTATTTAAAAGAGAATACCCGTTACCTGTATAACGGATCAGGGGGTTATGAGATTAGAGTGTGTATACAAAAAAAGCTACAGGGGTCGTGAAGCAAGCGAGAGGGTGTCTGTCTGTGAGGTAGAGACGAGTACATGTGGTAAGCGACTTAAGTGTAAAACAAAAGCACCTCCTCTTGCCGTGGTGAGTGGAGCGGACGGCAGCTGGCTAGTTGAATAAGCGTCAGCTTAGAAGATAATCCGTCCACGGGCTGGCGCGTCACACCTGTCGTTAATCACCTCCTGTAGTCTTTGTATACACAGTTGACCTGGCTTTATCTCTTCACCAGCTATAATCCCATATACATGTAGCGCACGTTACACTTGTTATCCCTCTTTTCATGCTGATGGATGAGGGGTGGAAGGGTCCAGGTGAAAAGCAATTTGATTCCTCTCTGGAAGAGGGTGGGGCTCTAGGTGAAAACAAGCTTAGAACATCCGGATTAGCCGCTCTCTCAGCTATATAAAGAGCCTCAATTTTTCTTGGAACAGTACTTCACCTCTGCCCACTTCGTCTTGTTGTACACTATCAGTCACGAGGCAGACGCTCGAAGTAGCAGATCTTTGCAGTATGGTTTATACAGGGGTTACCTGCTAATAGGAGTTTGTCTAAAAAAAATGGGTGAGTAGATCGCTTTTTTCTAAAAAAACACTTAGAACACGGGTATGAATATGTAGCACTGTAAATAGTTAGTGTGAGTACACAGTAGAATCTACGGTACTATAGTCTTAACTGTCTAAAGACTGTGGAGCGCGTTAATGTGCGGTCTCCTTACTAATTTCACTTGACCAGGCTGGCAGGGTCAACTAGTCTAGGTAATTGCAACCACAAGGGTGGCTACTCAAGATCCAAGTAGACCTACTACTACGAGATTGTCTTTTGACCACTCTGCCGCCTGGTGATTACATGCTCTAGTCTAGCTCGCCATACCCTAGTATAGTTCTCCGCTCTTTTCGTCAGATGGCGCCACAATAGGATTTTTGTACATTTCTACGATACTCGCGAACATTTTAAACGCATAATGAACTATATAAGCAACAAAGCACACTTCTAATATATTGAATATAAAAAACCGCGCTCATCATCCCTCTAATCGCATTTTCCAGCCGCCGGCCAGCTGACTGCTGACGACAGGAGAGGGTGATTTTTTTTCTTTAGATTTAAGCCGCTTACCACACGCGCGCCCTCTAGTCACAGACAGAGTGACAGAAAGGGAGGGGGTCGCTTTGTTCACGCTACCTGTAGTTGTTTTTCTATACACACTCTAAGCCCATGACCTGCTAATCCTTTATACAGGTAACACGTGTTCAACTAATTACACTATTGTATGACAGTCGGTACACGGATTAATTTTAAACCACCCTCCCATCTGGATCCATGTCTGGTGGGTGGAAGGATCCAGCTGAAAAGCGTGATTAGGGCTTTTGTTTCTCTTATGATAGCAGCAGGTCAGCATGCGACAGCTGAAAATGTCAGACTAAGTCGAATTGTTTGTTTACAAACAGTCACGTGTCACGTGGTGTTGTTTACAAACAAGAGAGCCACGTGGTGTTGTTTACAAACAAACCCTAAGTAGGTCACGTTACCCTAGTTACCAGAATGCCGGCTTCTGATTGGCTGAGCCTAAGTAGGTCACGTGACGTAAGTAAGTCACGTTACCATGGTTACCAGAATGCCGGCCTCTGATTGGCTGAGAGCTTCTAAGTAGGTCAGTAGGTTACCCAGAATGCACCACTAATCCCCTAAGTAGGTCACTTCCGGTCACGTGACCAAATGGAGGCCTCTGATTGGCTGCAGGGTTACCCAGAATGCACCACTAATCCCCTAAGTAGGTCACTTCCGGTCACGTGACCAAATGGAGGCCTCTGATTGGCTGCAGGTCGATTGAGTAATAAACAGTACTTAACTATAGTCCCGTTCCGATACATACTATACTACTCCCCCTTTTGGTCCCCTCTCTAGCTGAGATGCCCCCCGCCCGCCATCCCCCTTTTCCCCCTGCTCCCCCTGCTCCCCCTGCTCCCCCTGCTCCCCTCCCCTCACAACCACCAACCATTTAACAGTGTCAGGGGGCAAAAATACGAAATATTGGGCCCTCTCCTTCACCCAATTAAATTTACTTCCTAATCCCTAATTATAGCAATATATAATATACCCATCCCTCGTGCATAATAACAAACAACAATTATTATATAAATGTTTTTTTTTTCAGGATTAAATTACCAAACGGATTCTAAGTTTACCACCGGCACAAGTGGCACAGATGACGACATAAAAAGGTAAGGAAGTCATTTCATGCTTGATATTATCTTTCCTTTTAATTTCCTTTTAATTTATACACTGCTATATTATAAGGGTGGGGTAAGTACTGAAGGCATGGGGCGGCAGGGGGGGGGGGTAAATGCTCCTTACCTTAGCACAGAGATGTAGATAAAATGTCTACTCATTACATTGGCCCATTAGAGACCATTTAGTGGAAGTATTAGGGCCTATCTCTATCATTCTACATTAAACAACTGATGTAAACAGAGGTGTCAAGTCAGTAAACCACAGGATAGAGTGGTCTTAACAAGAGTCACGCGTGGTAAATAATGACATGGTGGGGAAATTTGGAAAGACAATAGTAATAACCCTTTGATGACAGCATAGTGCTTCAGTGGCCTAGATCGTTAGGATGGATGAATGCAGCCCTGGCGAGTGAGGGAGTGATCATTTTTTAACAATAGGGGGGGGGGGGGTGTTTTTTCCGCGCGGAGCGTGCAAACTTTTTTTACCCGTGTCGAAATTTTCTACCCCCCCCCTATGGGTCGGAAATCGGCGTGCGCGCGGCCCTTTGAAGCATAGTAACGCACAGGCTTTTTGGCCCAAAACAGGTTAAATATTTTTGACCCCCCCCCCCAAGAGGGGTCCACATTTTTTACACCCCCCCCCAAACCAACCCCCCCCCCTGTTGATAAAAAATGATCACTCCTTAATTCAACAGTACTGCATTCATGCATCATGTCTAGCATGTGGGGATGATACACTCCTGAAGGATCGGCATGATGCACCAATACAGTGCATTGAGGTATCATTCTGTAACTAGGGCAGGGTAATGAAGCACCGCTGGGAAGTAATATCAATCTAAAAATCAAAAGTAGACCAAATAAACAAAACTGCACTGGAAACATAACTATATGAGTGAGTGAAAGAGGACATGACCGTAGGGGAGTACATTGGCCGAGATGCTTTGTTTGTTTTTGGTTTGGGGCACATTTATTATGAACGGCAACATGTCAGAGTAGACAAAAGGTTAGACGGACACAAGTGTACAAGTGAGGGATGGAAATGGGCTGAGTGACAGATGGAAGGAGAGGCCTGATGGACAAGTAAAGGACATAGACTATTGTATATATGTTTGAAACAGGTCATCGCCTGTAGGCAGCCATATTGTCCCCCATGGGTGGCCATGTTGTCCCCTATAGGTGGCCATGTTGTCCCCCTATAGGCGGCCATATTGTCCCCTATAGGCAGCCATGTTGTCCCCTATAGGCAGCCATGTTGTCCCATATAGGTGGCCATGTTGTCCCCCTGTACGTGGCCATGTTGTCCTCCTGTAGGTGGCCATGTTGTCCCCCTATAGGTAGCCATGTTGTCCCCCCGTTGTCCCCTATAGGCAGCCATGTTATCCCATGTAGGTGGCCATGTCGTCCCCTATAGGCGGCCATGTAGCCCCCCCCCCCCAGAGGCGGCCATGTCGTCTCCCTGTAGGCGGCCATCTCGTCCTATGTAGGTGGCCATGTTGTCCCCTATAGGCGGCTATGTTGTCCCCTATAGGCAGGCATGTTGTCCTCCTGTAGGTGGCCATGTTGTCCCCCTATGAGCGGCCATGTTGACCCCCTGTAGGCGGCCATGTTGACCAATATAGGTGGCCATGTTGTCCCCTAAAGCTGACCATGTTGTCCCCTATAAGTGGCCATGTTGTCCCCCTATAAGCGGCAATGTTGTCCCATATAGGCAGCCATGTGGTTCCCCTAGAGGAATCCATGTTGTCCCCCTGTACGTGGCCATGTTGTCCCCCTATAAGGGGCCATGTTGTCTCCTATTGGCAGCCATAAAGGCAGCCTAGCATGTAGAAATAATAGTTCCTGATGATACCACTGCTACCGCCATGGCGCTGCGTTGGCCCCGTTGCTCCCCTATATATACAAGTCAGCTCAGTAGACACAATGACTGTATAAACAACAATGGCACAAGTCCACTTGGAAATCAATTCTTAGAATCAATATGGCACACTTATCAGGAGAGACACTATGGGCTGAAGACCAACTCATTAATTAAGTATACAGTGAGGGAGGAGGCCGTGCATGAGTAAAATACATCATGTGTCATGATTCATACATACTACTGTATTCGTACAACCATGTCAGCACAGTTCTACACACATCACATTTTATACAAAAAGCTCCATATTATCACCCTGCCCTTTGCACCATCTGAGCCCAAGTGTACTTTTGCCCTAATTGCCCAGGGTAGGTCTACTGGTGATGGGTGCGGAGGGAGGAGGAGGAGGGGGGGGGGGTGATGAGGGCTATTACTAATATCACATTGGTTTTTATCACCATTATTCAGGCCCACCAGCCCCCAGTACACCAGATCAGCAGCACGGGATATCTGGGTTACAGATCATTATTATCTGGGAGATAGCGTAGGGAAGGGTGGGGCGGTGTGTGTGTGTGTGTGTGTGGGGGGGGGGGGTCAGGGCCAGGCCCTAGACCCACCCCTTAACAGGTCATCACACACATATATACACTCTGTGTCGGGAAAGGGGGGGGGGCAGGGTATACATTGTACTAAACTACATGGGGTCATTTACATTGCCAAATATACAATGGGTTTGAAGTAGAGTGCTACCCCTGTACATGTATGTCCCCAAATACAAAACATGTATCCCCAAATACATACCATATCCCAAATATTGAAATAACCCTTCTTGCAAATCAGTTCACGCTCAAATTCCAAATCTATCATTTTTATTTTGTAATTTATCCAAATATAATATATATATAAATATAAATACATGTATATAAATAAATGTATACATGAATAAATAGATAAATATCTATAATATACTTTGTATTAATTGTAATATTTGTAAGTAAACTGTTGGTGGGGCGGGGGGCGGTGGTAGTTGGTGATCTCTGATCCCTGTTGGTGGGACGGCTGTGTGTGTGTGTGTGGGGGGGGGGGGCTGTGTGTGTGTGTGGGGGGGGGGGGGGCTGTGTGTGTGTGGGGGGGGGGGGGACTTTGGCCGTCCAGGATAGGGCAGGGTTGACTAGGGCAGGGTCACAGCTCTCAGCACGCCCCTCCCCACCGTCTCCCACTGATAGGCAACGGTCACCGGAGTATCACAGCCACTGGGCGGGTCCTCAAAAAGACATATATAGCCTATTATTTACCACTAGAATCTTATAGGGAGGGGCCCAGTGGATCGCAATCCAATCACCGGTAGACATATTGTTATAAAAATGTATCCTTCTTCCTACAATGTGTAGATGAATGTCTGGACGTCTTGGACTAGTATAAGCCACTAAACCTGACACGGTGACATGGGTATTTTTGGTTTAGTGACATGCGACATAAGGAATGTATAGGAGATAATGACATGGTGACATGGGCATTTCTTAAAATCGAAAGGGTGACATGGCCATTTATTGATAAAATCGACAGGTGAAATGGGGACCCCCATCCAGACCCCACTGATCCCACTCTCACACTGTTAGGATGCAAGGACCAGCAATAGCACCACATTAATCACTCCTTATGGTGTCTCCTACAAAACGGCGCCGCCCCTCCCTAGTCGCTGATACAAACATGTACCACCCAGCAGCATGACCGGGTGTGTGAATGGCCTCATCCCGGCCACAATCTGATCAGTGCACTGAGACCCGTTAAGGGCCGCACAGTGCTTCAATGCGATATGCCAGTTCTCCTCATGATACATGCATGTGGCTCCAGAGGGGTCAAAAGCGACCTGGCGACCGGGGTTGTTTTCCAGTCGACCTGGCGACCTGGTACAATAATTTGAGCGACCAGGCGACTTTTGTCAATTGTCAATAGGGTAGAGGCTCCAAAGAAGCGACTTTCTGACAAAGGGCCCTTAATTTCGGCGACTTTCCGACCTCAGGGGGTACACTCCCCTTTTCACCCTCATGAATGTATAGCCCTTGTGGATAACTCAACAGTACTGCATTCAAGCATCATGTCGCCGCTCTCAGTCGGCATGAAGCTTGAATGTATCATGTATCATGACGACAAAAGACATGACCCCCTAAAGTAATATATGCGGCCTTTAGAGTGTTAATATAGGGATGCAGCGGGTCGACTACAGCGCTATAATAAACAGTGGCAGATAATGCTACTAGAACACGACAAGTATCGCTGATAGTGTGGATGGTGGACACCAGGATGTGGGAGCCAAAGAAGATATCGGGGGACAAAATGGCAGCTTCCGGATCGGAGCGCTATCTGCCTGAGGGGTGGCCTATATGGTAACACTGTCACACTGATAACTGAATGATATACTACTTACATCATATAGCCGTCTATATAAGTCTATATACATGCACACGTATCCTACTTACATTTAGGCCTATATATATATTATACTTGCACAAATATACTTCATATATGATAAAGGCCGATATATATGCACATGTATACTACTTATATGTAGGTCCATGTATCCATGCACATGTAAACTACAATGTGTACCAATTTATCTGGGTAGGACTATATACATGCACATGTATACTGTACTATACTACTTACACAGTGAGCGGCCATTACTTATCTGGTACTGTCGACATAAGCACTGGTAACAGTACTCTCGTTCCCAAATCCTTCCAAAGGAAGGCTCTGGTGACAGCCAGTACGACCTTGAACTTGGGATTTTGCTGGGTTTGGGAAATCCCTGCTGGTAGCTTGGAACCAGTGGACAGGAACCAGAATATATGATGGTAGTTTTACCTGTATTTCCCATCATACTTTCTGGTTCCATTTCTGGTTCCTGTTCCCTGGTTCCAAGCTAACTACAGGGACTGCCTAAACCCAGCAAAATCCAAGTTCAAGGTCATACTGGCTGTCCCCAGAGCCTTCCGTCGGAAGGATTTGGGAACGAGAGTATGGTAACAGCTGTCAGATAGTTGCACTCTATTAGGTAAGAACTCCGCAGTGCATGTCAGAGAATCATTTCATTGATCTAAAATATAACCTGCCAGACAACCATCACACTTTGGGGGACAAGATGGGGGACAAAATGGCGGCCTCCTCTGTGTGAGTCGCTGCCTCCCTATATAACGGCAGGTGTTGGGTGTAATAAGGGGTTAATGATGGGGCGGAGGTAATTGGTAATTAGTATTGATATCACCATTAAATACCTCAACCCTATGAGGACGGCATGATACCTTAATGCATCATGCCCTTGGTCGTCATGATGCATTCAAGCATCATGTCGACCATACGAGGTTCAGACACCCGCAAAGGGTCGGCATGATGAACCAATGCAGCACCGGCGAGTAACTCGCTGGTAACTCGTTGGGGCTGCATTGGTGCATCATGATGACAAATGTCATCTTTTAGTGACATGTTGTCCTTAAAGGGTTAAATATACCAAATAAGACATAAACAAGGATCTGTGGCAAGGCGCGTCAGCTGGTAGTGAGTGGTCATTAGGCCAAAAGCAGAGTTGTGTTCAGGTATCCCGAGCGGTCCTGTCTTTTTGGCCCTACCCTATTTAATTTTTTTGGAAGGCATTTTTGTGGTTTTTGCTTTTTGACTGAAATTAATTTACTAAAATTCTGAAACAAGGGAGAAATTCCCTCTCATAATCCTTGATTTATTAAGGCCTTATAAAACAACAGGGATGGGGGGGGGGGGGGGGTTATCCAGTAAACAAAAAACGTTATACAACATTTTATAACGTTAATATAACGTTCCTCTAAGGCTCCTTACTATGGCATAACGTTATACAAATTCTTAAACGTTATTTTGACGTAAAATTCTTTTCGTTAGCTGGGTATCAGTGAACATGTTCAAGATGATGTCCGAAATTAAAGCTTATGCTGTCAGTAATGCAGTCAGCTAGGATGAGTAGGATGAACTTACATTATAATAACTTTTGCCAATCGATAAACTGTGAAAATTGATCGCGAAAAGTCTGAATTTCCCTATATGTTTAAGCCCCAAGTAAAATAAAAGATAAAATAAAAAACGCCATTGTCATATTTTTCACTGCTTGGTGATGAGAAACATATTTTTTGGAGCGGCCTTAGTTAATGACCACTCTCTTAATGACCACTCCCTTAATAGAGCGAGTACATGTACATAAGTATCTGTGTAAGTATCCCTTATGTCTCCGGCCATTAACCATACTGTCAGGAATAACACGTTTATATAGCCATGGCCCCGCCCATGTATACCTCATGCTGCAATAAAACCGTACAGAAGGGCAACTCTCCTTTAAGTTTAACACTTTGTGGACGGATGTCACTAGAAGATGACGTATATGTTTTTTGTCAAGGCACCTTTTCCAGTTAGTCCCACTGTGCCTGATCAGGACACGCATAATGACATCCAGCAGCCCTGAGACTTTGAACATAGTACTACTGGTCTAAGCTTTGACCCACCTGTCTGAAGGACTGAAGGGCGCCCTTTCAGGAGGTGACATTTGTCATCATGGTGCACCAATGCAGCCCTGGCGAGTAACCCGGGCAAGTAACTCAACGGGGCTGCATTGGTGCATCATGACGACCCTTCGGGAGTGTCTCAATTAATCTCATGAGGTCGGCATGATGCTTGAAGGCAGCCCAGGTGAATTACTCGCCAGGGCTGCTTTCATGCATCATGACGACCAATGACATGATCCATAAAAGCATCATGCTGTACTTTAGGGTTAATATGTTACTTCTCTTTGGAATTTCTACCATTCATGCATATGGTTATACAATGTATGCTTTCTCTGTTCGCCGAGGATCAGCAATCCATATACACTAGATAACCTGCTCACGTCCATAACACCAGTCAGCAGTCTGTAAGCATTGTCCCAAGTTGTTATAAACTTGGCCCACTCTTTACGTGCTTAAAGTCAATTAAAGTGCACCAGGTTTATCCATGAACATAAAAATGGGCATTTAACTCTTTATAAACTGGGTTTCCATAAGTATCTTGGTGACATGATCCCGGTCCCTGCACTCTCAGACAGAAGCGACACCAATGCTCGTTCCCAAAAACGAGAAATAAGGGTGTTTCTTCATCCCCCTCCAATGTCCCCTAAATCAAAAAAGGGGTGTTTTTAACCATGAAATGTCCATGTTTTTCCTATCATCAGTGAATCCTGACCGAGTATATTGTATCTCTGATATTGAATATTGTTATAAATAGATTTTAATTGTTATAAATGAATTCTAATCATACAATAGCCTAAAATAGCAACAAAGGGCCCTTATACACGAGACGGTCTCACAGGGAAGGAGGAGCCCAGCTAACAAAATACGTTATTTTATGTCAAAATAACGTTTTCAACGTTATATAACGTTTTGCCACACCAAGAAACCACAGAGAAACTTTATATAATGTTGTATATCATTCTTTGTTTACTGGTAGGCAGGGCTGAGAGGGAAGATGGTAGGGAAGTGAAAGTAAAATTAATATCTATTACTAGAAATAATGGTAATCGCCAATAGGTAATTACTCATTGTTCAATAGAACTATGGAAGCATGCCTTGACTCCATCCCACTAATGCGCAGACAATTCACCCATATATAGATGGGTATCTTTAACATACACTCGTATGCATTATAGGTCCATATCTCTCAAGGCACATAATGAATTCAGTGTAATTCGCTTGGCAAGGGTTTGATACATTAAATAATGAGAAAGCAGTACAGTGTTTTGAGCTTACAATTTTCACCCTATTCTCCGTCCCACCAAAATAAGATAAGATTACACCCAAACCTTGATAAATCCACTACAAATACTCATCCCCAAAACAACTATTTTTATCAGGCTCATTTAGGGTAAGCTCACCTATTTCCGACCACCTACCATAAGTCGACCACCTACAGCACCATACTGCCTCCATTCTATACCATATAGGGGCACAGACACTATTTCAATTAAAAGTTGAATTGTTTGTGGTCTGCATAACATCCATATTTTTCACCGACATCAATTTATTCATATGAATACAGATTGCAGAAGTGAAGGTGTATGACCTGTTTTGACTAGACATAAAATGGAAATTAGCCATAAATGTTCGACTTTGGTGCCATTTAATCATACTTCTCAGTCTGTTAATGTACTTGTTGTGATTTTAAATGAATGGATACACATCTTTTGAACATAAATCACTTTTTCTTTGAATAAAACATCCATATTCTCAAATAATACAGCTCATAAGCTGGTACCTACCAAATTCATCATGACCTGACCACAATTTCACCATAAGACGACCTCAGTCTACAAGGTGTTAGCAGTAAACCTATTACAAGAGTCATTCTATAAGGAATGCTACCTAGATACCTACATTTCAAAAGCTCCAAAGTCCAAGAAAATACATCTGTAATTGGAAAATAATGAACCTGCATGATTCTAACATTATTCTATTGAGTAATTCCAGTCCATCTATGTATGAATTAAAAATGATTCATATTGTTTTGATTGAGATAAGAGTGGTCGACTCTAGGTTAATTTTGGTCGACATTGAGTGAAAACAGATCATATGAGATTTCCAAATTGAAGGGTAATAATCTATATATAATATTGATTTATAAAATTTTCAGACATGATCAATTGAAACCCATGGATCTTCTCTCAATATTTAGTATAACAGGTATCATCCACCTGTGGTTTTACTTGACATATAGAAGCATTTGCTAATGGTCACGAAAAACTGTGACGGGAAGGGTCAACTTATGGTGAATCTACCCTAACCATTTATGAACTTTTTGATAGAAATAGAACTCTTATGGTACCAATTATACACACACACATATATATATATATATATATATATATATATATATATATATATATATATATATATATATATATGTATATATATATATATATATATGTATATATATATATATATATATATATATATAATGTACAAGTATACATTGTATATATATACGAGTACAGTGAGCTTGTGTTAGGTATAACTATTACCGTATACCACGAGTAAAGGTTGGGGTTGGTGGGGGTGAAGCCATATAACTGTACAGTGACCACCATATAAGGGATCCAACCACCAGACTCCATAGGACCTGTTTTAGTGTACGACTATTTTGGATCTTGGCGCATTGTGACCCCCCCCCCCCCCCCCACACATCCTGCCCTCCTGCCCCGCCCACTCAGCCACTGCTATAGACCAATGCATCAAGAAAGATTGACTTCTTCATAAAAACGTTGTGTTTATAAACATTGGTTTTAGCATAATCCTCATATCATTGTCTGTACATTGTCTGTACATTGTAGCAAAATTTGCAAACTGATATCAGGAGGTTTACAGGAGAAGAATCTTTAAATAGCTTATACAGAGTTGCCACTTTTCCTACTTTTGCAGGAATTCCCACATTTTTACTTCAATTTCTGTATTAAATTATCTCAATTTCCCCATTAGAAAATTTACCTAAATCATAAGAATTCCTACTTTTTGTCGACGAGTGAGAGACATCTCTGCACTTATATTGTTAGAATGCGAGATTTTGAGCTCATATTTACGTCTTTGTCAGTCACATTTGTTCAACAACTTTTCTGAAAAGTCACCCTTTCATGTTGTATTGGTCTATAGTCCCGACCAGGAGGTACAGGAATTGGGCCACTCTAGGGCAGGGCAGGGTGGGGCGGGGGGGGGGGGGTGTAAAGCCGCAGAGAGTTTAGCATAGAGGTGTGTCCGGGAGCAGACTATAGCTCTGGTATATATTCTATAGCTCGGGGTTTAGTGGATCGACTACAGTGCTAATCGTACCTTGGTATGGGGCTGGGCTTATTTAGGGGGTGGTGGTCAATGTTTGGCAGCAGGGCTGGGGTTATAGAGCTATAGGGGGACAAGATGGCTGCCAGTTACAGTGCTATAGGGGGACAAGATGGCTGCCTGCACAGGGTGAGCAGTTACAGTATTATAGAGGGACAAGATGGCTACCAGTTAAAGTACTAGAGCTATACGCTGTGGGTCCGTCATTTAATATTTCGCTGGTTGTGGTAAAACCCACTGATAAGACATCCCACTAAGGGTACAATTAGGGGACAAACAGGGGACAGGCTAGTAACAGTCTTATCAGCTCTTACCAGTGCTGCCCGCCGCAACCAGCTCCAGTCCCGACTAGGCCCTATAGGGCGACACGATGGCTAGCAGTTAAAGTACTATAGGGCGACAAGATGGCTAGCAGTTAAAGTACTATAGGGCGACAAGATGGCTAGCAGTTAAAGTACTATAGGGCGACAAGATGGCTAGCAGTTAAAGTACTATAGGGCGACAAGATGGCTAGCAGTTAAAGTACTATAGGGCGACAAGATGGCTACCAGTTAAAGTACTATAGGGTGACAAGATGGCTACCACTTAACGTACTATAGGACGACAAGATGGCTGCCTACACAGGGTAACCAGTTACAGTGGTATAGGGGGACAAGATGGCTGCCTACACAGGGTAACCAGTTACAGTGCTGTAGGTGGACAAGATGGCTGCCTTCACAGGGTGACCAGTTACAGTGATATAGGGGGACAAGATGGCTGCCTACCCAGGGTAACTAGTTACAGTGCTATAGGGGGACAAGATGGCTGCCTTAACAGGAACATCAGTTACAGTGCTATATATAGGACCTTGCGGAATAAATGTGTGTATCTAGTCACCTCACCACACCTAGCCAAACAGGACCGTCGCCGACCCTATCTTTGACCATTTATAAACATATAATATATAGACCGTTACTTTCATTCATACATGTGTATCAATATAATTTCACTCAATGATATTTATTGGATCAAAGTATATCTACACATGTAGATTCCAGACTTTGTAAAATGATTACAAAAAACAACAAAGCGGCTTGCCATAGTTGATTTTTTTCCAAGCACGATATCTGAAACATGTTCATGTATCTAGGCAGAGGAGTTTAGTAGGATTGTTAATACCTGACCCATTACGACTACTTAGCACTGCCCTGGGGGTGTGAGGTATTACTGTGTGCAGGGGGGGGGGAGGCTGCATGGGCTCCTTCATAGTTTAACCCTTTAAGGACGGCATGATGTCACAAGGGCAGGGTTGCCGAAAACATTGTATAGGCCTTCTTCTTATGGTTGCATTTCGCGCACCAACTCTCGCCGTCTCGCACCTCCTTGTACGAGGATGTACAAGGATCCCAAGGATTTTCTCTCTTACGAAGTCTATTTCTATCTCGAATTCCTCTGCTATTTTACATATTTAAAAGAAATGAAGAGTGTTTATGACCATAAATGACATCCTATATCAAATACCCTCCTTTTTTTTCAAACCTGCGATTCTACATCGGCAAAGACTATGTGCCGGTGTCATATCGGCAACACTGTATGACATGCCATGGTTAGGGTATATTCACCATGAGTCGGACACATACCCTGAGACGGACAGTGAAATTTGAGGGTATTCATGTAAACTACAAGTAAACTCTATGGTATGTTTTTTTTGGAAAGAATAACACTTAGACTTTACCCTAGTTCAAAACTGAAGAGCTCAAAATGCTTAAATAACCACAAAATCAAGTGTCCGTCTCAAGGTATGTGCCCGACTTAAGGTGAATCTACCCTATGTGGCGTCATCAGGGAACATGGTGGGATCATATAGATCTGTCAACCCCATAGGTTTGGCATAATCTATGAATTCAGGACTGGTGAGTTACTCGCCAGAGCTGCATTCACGCATCATGACGACAAAAGAGGTGCACTTAAATCACAATATATGTATACCGGTAGCCCATAACAGAAGGTGTGGGGTGTGTAGAACGGGGGTAATAATCAGGACGTCGATACCTGGTGTATGCGCTGGGGTGGAAGGGGGCACCACATGATGTGTTGTGAACTGGATAATGGCCACGGCAGGAGGCAATGAGGAGTGACAGGAAGGGGGGGGGGGGCAAATCAAACATACTTTCTTAAAGTGGCATTCTCACTGAGCGTTTCCCACTCACAATTCTAGTACTGTTCTAGTCTGCTATGTGGTAAGTGCGAGTGGTGAGAATGCCCCTTTAAATGTCTTTGTAAATCGCGATTAAAAGGACCATAGATCTATTTAGTATGCCTGGTTCAGTGGGTCATTATGACAGGCTTATCTATGGTGATCTAGGTAGTGTATCCAGATAAGGCTGTGCTTAGCCATGGACATATACATGATGAACTACAGACTATTAGTGTTCTACCTCTATATCCAAAGACTAGTACATGTAATACCGGTAGTTTCTGTCTAACTCAGAAGCAAAGAAGAAAGAGGGGGATGGGGTTGAATATAGATAGATCTAGGTCCTCTGCGGCGCCCCAGCCACTCCCCCTGCCCCTCCCCTGTATAATAGGTCCCACAGGGCTCGGGCATGGGGATGTGTACAGAGGGGGGGGGGGGGGGTGGTATGTGTGGGAGGGGGGTACAAGGGAGCCTGTTCCACATCACTGCAGAACACCCTACTCCAACCCAACCCTGATCCCTGAATGGAAATCAGTCTGAGGACCTACTGTAAACGTATTTTATTTCGCGCTGTACATATTTTCGCGGATTTCGCGGATTTTAAAATCCGCGAAAATATGTACAGAGCGAAAATTTATCCAATATTGCTATATGACTGTAATATTTCAATATCAGCGAATTTAAGTCCCAGCGAAATTGTATTTTAAAGCAAATCCGCGAAAATTAGTACCAGCGAAAATATGTACGTTTACAGTATTGCATTACACCCCCTTCCTCCATCTACCTGCCCCTACCTCGCCCTACCACACCCACCCTGCACACACACACACATGTATACAGGTAGGTAGGCAGGTAGGGGTGGCCCACAGGTAAGGCTCCTCTTGGAGTCACGTTGTTCAAAATGCAATCTATTTGGAT
This sequence comes from Harmothoe impar, assembly GCA_947462335.1. Lineage (NCBI taxonomy): Eukaryota > Metazoa > Annelida > Polychaeta > Phyllodocida > Polynoidae > Harmothoe > Harmothoe impar. The sequence goes on from OX381710.1 coordinate 14,142,012, forward strand.
CTGCGTGTAAGGTCTAAATGACAGCATTGGCATTTTGCAGGTTATTTCTAACAATTTGTGGCAAGCTTCTAGGTACCATTATGACCCTAACATGGTTGTGGAAAGAGTCTGAGCAGAGATACCATCAGCAGGAGTCTTGGGAAATGAAGGTACCATCAGGACCCTGACATAGTGGTGGCAGGAGTCTCAGAGGGACTAGGTACCAAAAGAACCCTTACCTAGTTATGACAGGAGTCCGGGTAGGACTAGGTACCATCAGGGCCCTTACCTAGTTGTTACAGGAGTCTGTACAGAACTAGGTACCACCAGGACCCATACCTAGTTGTGGCAGGAGTCTGGGCAGGACTAGGTACTACAAGGACCCTTACCTAGTTGTGGCAGGGGTCTGGGTAGGACTAGGCACCACCAGGACCCTTACCTAGTTGTGGCAGGAGTCTGAGTAGGACTAGGTACTACAAGGACCCTTACCTAGTTGTTACAGGAGTCTGTACAGAACTAGGTACCACCAGGACCCTTACCTAGTTGTGGCAGGAGTCTGGGCAGGACTAGGTACTACAAGGACCCTTACCTAGTTGTGGCAGGAGTCTGGGTAGGACTAGGTACCACAAGGACCCTCACCTAGTTGTGGCAGGAGTCTGGGTAGGACTAGATACCACAAGGACCCTTACCTAGATGTGGCAGGAGTCTGGGTAGGACTAGCTACCACAAGGACCCGTGCCTAGTTGTGGCAGGAGTCTGGGTAGGACTAGGTACTACAAGGACCCATACCTAGTTGTGGCAGGGGTTTGGGTAGGACTAGGTACTACAAAGACCCTTACCTAGTTGTGGCAGGAGTCTGTACAGAACTAGGCACCACCAGGAGCCTTCCCTAGTTGTGGCAGGAGTCTGGGTAGGACTAGGCACCACCAGGACCCTTACCTAGTTGTGGCAGGAGTCTGGGTAGGACTAGGTACCACCAGGACCCTTACCTAGTTGTGGCAGGAGTCTGTACAGAACTAGGTACCACCAGGTTGTGGCAGGAGTCTGGGTAAGACTAGGTACCACCAGGACCCTTACATAGTTGTGGCAGGAGTCTGGGTAGGACAAGATACCACAAGGACCCTTGCCTCGCTGTGGCAGGAGTCTGGGTAGG